>JAOYMU010000020.1:23643587-23653998 GCA_025802295.1 Psammodynastes pulverulentus
AATATCCTTCTTATTGGCAGACGGTGGTTTATATCCTGGCAAAAGAGAGTCACCGTCCGATCCCCTTTGAACCGGAGCGGGGGAAACCGCCTCGGCTCTTCTCGGGCACATTTCCAGCGCTGGCTTCCCGCGTCCCCGACTGCCGCCAGGCGGCTCACTTGCCCGCTGGATTCGGCCGGAGGAACTCGGTCCTGCCCTTGCCTCGGCCGCCGAAGGTGCGCACGCGGTGGATGAGCTGCAGCTGCTGCTCTATGGTGGCCCGGATGTCCACCTCGTCGGGGATGTGGACGTAGCGGACGTTCCTGCCGGTGATGAAGAGCTCCTGCAGCCGGCAGGTGCGGCCGCGGCGGTCCGTGAAGGTGGCCTCGCCCAGGCGGACGTTCATGAAGGCGTCCACGTTCACGACGCAGCCCACGGCCACGCTCTCGTCGCGCAGCTCCACGGTGGTGACGCAGCTGTGCAGGCCCTGCAGGAGCAGCACCAGGCTGTTCTCCGCGATGGTGCGCTCCTTCACCGAGTGGCTGATCTCCATGGCGGCCCGCAGCGCGGCTCAGCCGGAAGACCGCGGGGCCCGCATGCCGGCCCCGCTCGCCTCGGAAGGAAGGCCCGCCACGGCCCCGCCGGCCGCCTTCGCCTCTGGGACGGAAAAGAGCCGGGTCGCCTCTGCCAGAGTTCGCCCGCGCGCCCGCCCGCGTTAGAGCGATGCCATTGGCCCAGCTGCGTGAAGGGGCAGGAACTGCTGGACCGTATGTTCCGCCCCGGAAAAGGAGCTCGCTGCCTCCCGCTCCCCCTGCTTCATGCCGCCCACTGTGCGTCCGCGCGGAGCCTGGGACGCTCTTCCGGAACTCTCCCTTCCGGGCCTGGAGGTGCAGGGCGGGGCTGTCCGACGGCGTGGGGTGGGGGGGCATCTTGTCAGTGGTTTCTGGTTTCATATCCAGCAAAATGCAGCTCAGGGGTGAGAAAGCAAGTAAAGTTTTACAGTTAGGGATGGAGAACCAAACACTTGCACAGGTACGGAGTAGGCGACACCTGGCTCAACTGTGAGAGGGATTTGGGGGGTCCTGGTGCAGCTTCCCTGGTTGGCTTTTGTGCGAGGGGCACCCACCGCTCATGCGGCCCGGTTCCGAATGGGGACCCCCGTGCTAATGGACAGCCCCTTAATTGTGAGCCAGCGGTGGCCGCACCTGCCAAAAAGGCCAGCACAGACCTGGGCTGCATCAACAGAGATAGCTTCAAGATCATGAAATATCTTGAATATAATATCTACAGGTACTCCTCAACTTATAACCACAAGCGAGCCCAAAATTTCCGTTGCTAAGCAAGACGTTTGTTAAGTGAGTTTTGCCCCATTTTGCCATCTTTCTTGCCACCATTGTTAAGTGAATCATTGCCGTTGTTAAGATATTAACACGGCTGTTAGGTGAATCTGCCTTCCCCATTGACTTTGCTTGTCAGAAGGTCACAAAAGGAGATCCCATGGCTCCAGGACACTGCAACCGTCATAAATATGAGTCAGTTGCCAAGCATCTGAATCTTGATCATGTGATCATGGAGATGCTGCAATGGTCATAAGCAGGGCTTTTTTTCTGCCGGAACTGCGTTCCGGCACCTTTTCCGAGTCCGCGTCATGTGGTCCGTCTCGACCAATCGCGCGCTATCATTTCCGGGTTTTTTTAGCGTGACGACGGGGGTGCGTTCTGGCACCTTTCTTCAGAGAAGAAAAGCCCTGGTCATAAGTGTGACAAATGTCATTTTTTTCAGTGCTGTTGTAACTTTGAACAGTCATTAAACAAACTTGTAATTTGAGGACTCCCTGCACTGCTTTATACTGCACTGGTAAGATTACAGTTGAAATACTGCATTCAGTTTTGGTCACACGATACCATGTTGGGATCCTAGAAACTGCAGAGAAGAGCAACAAAGATGATTAGGGGCCTGGGGGCTAAGCCGGATGACTGACTGACTGACGGAAGGAGGTATGTCTAGTAATCAAACAAAAGTGACATGATAACAGTCTTGCAGTACTTGAGAAGCAGTCTGCCAGACTTGCCCTCCTGCACCTTGCTTTGCTAGATGCCAGCCTGCCATAAACTGGGCAGGGAATGAAGAGCTGCTTGAGAGAAGGAGACAGAAACCATTCATTGTGCCTTCTCAAGACATCAGCTAATTGTCCCAAGGTCAGGAGCCTGGGAATGGAATGTAAGGGTTCCCCATTTAGCACCCCTTGCTGGGACTGTTACCAAAGCAACTTATTCAAAGGTCCCAAAGGTGCTTTTTCAAGAGGCAATTGGATTTTCTTGTTTTTCTTTGGAGCGAAACATATTCAAAGAAAACCCAGCTGTCTTTTGAAAAAAGCACCTCTGGGACAGCCATGACCTGGAGGACTGAGAATCTCCATGGAAACGTATTCAAACGTGACTGGATAGTGGGGAGACAACAGAGGGGAGCAACAGAAAAGGGAAAATGAACTGGGGAACCTTTAAGCACAAACTTTCAGATCTGACTGTCTGAAATGGTATAGGGTCTCCTGCCTTGAGCGAGGGGTTGGACTAGAACAGGGGTCAGCAACCTTAAACACTCAAAGAGCTACAAAGACCTCCCCCTCCCCGCCCCAGTTCAATTCTGGACCTAACCGGAAGTCCGGTTCCCCCACCGTAGTGTCTCCTCCTAGTGTAGCATCCTTTTCCGTCTACCTGTCCTAACTGAAAGCCCTATCAATTGTGGAGCCTACCAGGAAACCACCCCTTGCCATAGAGTCTCGTGGTGCATCATGCTCCCCCCCTCCCCCGCAAAACCAGAAGCTCCTCTCAAAATTGTGGCGCCGACCAGCGACAGGGAGCCACAGCAGAAGGATGAAAGAGCCACATGTGGCTGCAGAGCTGCAAGTTTCTGACCCCTGGACTCGAAGACCCCCAACTCCCTTCCGACTGTTACTGTTATTTCTGCTCTGGCCCATCTGTTGGGCCAGAGCGTTTCCCCTTTGACGCTGACTGGGCCAGAAGCACCCATGTAAATGTAAATGTGGAGGAAGGTTCTGCCCATCCTCCGGCCTTACACAATGTCCCCTCCCCCTGTCCTCTGTGCAGTGCGACATGAATGGATCTGGTTTTCAGAGAAGCAGTGGGTATTGGTGTGCACATTGGACAGCCTTGGAACATGACTGCAGAAACTAGCTTTCAGTCTTTTCTGTGACTCAGCAGCTTTGCAAAGACAGGCAGAATCCATGGCCAGGTAGATGGAGCTGACGCACAGCAGACCGACTGGATCACCTTGGATCAAAGCAGGCAGCCCCACCTCACCCCTCCTCGGGGAGACCAAGATTGTCTCCATGAGATGTCTTAGGCCAGCATTACATGGAAACACCACTTCCACCCTGGGACACTTAAAGCCATTTTTGAGCCCCTTTAGTAGTGGACAGATGATGTTCTTGGCAAAGAGTAAGTTTGGAGGGAAGATCTTTGTACTCTGGCAAGATGGCCATTTTTATGTGTTTTCTTCCCATCTTCATGTTAGCATGTATGTTTATGTAAATTGTACTGAGCTTTACTGCATCTCACAAAGAGAGTGACCAGCCAGGTGGCCCCAAAGTTTTTAATGTGGGTCAATTTCAAGGCAACAATTGGTGGATTCCCTGCCCTCCTTTTCCCTTCCACCCTCGGTCATCCGCTGGCAAGAAACGTAACTACCATGTGAACTCTAACCAACTATATGATACCAAGATGAACTATGCATCCAGGAGAGTCAGACACTCTGGGAGAGTAGTAACTTTCTTTAATCAGATTTTGATTACAAAAATTTGTGAGCACTGCAATTAAACAATGTTGTCTTATTTACAGTCGCAGCTAAAAAGAATAGCTGCAAAATCATTGTAAACTTAGCTTTTACAGTAACATAAATTGTTACTTCATAGTATGTATTTTTATTTACACAACTTACCTGGGGATTTATGGGCTTTCTTTTTAACAATAGCTAATATGAGCAACGCCATTAAAAGCACAGGAACAAAACTACTATCCAGTAGAATGTCCTCCCACACTTGTGCCCACATTTCCCTAATGCCAGAGAAAAGAACTGTTAGACGGATCTCAGACAGTTCCCAAATTTCATGTCTTAACAAAAAACGGATAGCTTGAGAATCCATTGTGTTTTATCCAACTTAGGTCTTATAAACATCAAACTGGGTGTCCTAACATTCCTTTGTATTAAAGCCGCATGGCTTTTCAGAGCTAAGGGTTATAGCTTATCCATCATTGCCAACAAATCACATTCCTTGCTGCTTGTCTCACTTTGCTGTTCCGACATCTCAAATTCCCCCATGATGCGATCCAGTTCCTCGTTCCGTTGCTGGTCCTGTTTCAATAAATGTTGCAAGCAAGTATTTATGTAAGAATAGACGTGTGGACAAAATATAATGTTAGCCTAACAGAGTATGAATGAAAATCTATGGGTTCAAAACATCTCATTTGAACAAAACAGCTCTTAAAAAATCAATCCACTGTAGTAAGCTGATACTTAGGAAATTCTTCCTAATATTCGGTCTTAATTTCCTTTAATTTTGAGCCGTTAATATTGATTTGTATTTTCAGCATTCACAATAACCTTTTATTTACAGTATTAGTGAAGAATAATGTAAGAGTAGTATATTTTTGAGAGCTATGTTTGACTTCAAACAACAGCTATATGATAATCTGTGAAATAAACTGTACTGAGCACTTAAACCTTTAAGAATTTTTCCAACTTTATACTATAACATCTTGTCTTTTCTTTTATCAGCAAAATACAGTTTCTTTAGCCATTCCTCACATTTGTTTCCTTTAATCCTAGGAGCTTTCTCTAAACTTATGCTGGTTTCCCAATGCCCAGAACAGAATCCAAGCCTCCCAGTAAAAGGTAAAGGTTCCCCTCGCACATATGTGCTAGTCGTTCCTGACTCTAGTCTCCCAAGTCTAAATTGTGAAAGTTGGGGGACTATTATGACCTGGCTGCAATATTTGTGAATTCAGTTCCAAGACCTGTTTAGCCGTTGCATCGCACTGTTAATAGTCATTTTTTGAAGAAATAATAAGATGCAGCAACAAATATCTACCTGGTCTGCATGGATATTGACAACTTGATAGGATAACTCCTCTGGATGAGTCAGGGCAGCGTGTCTTAAGGGATCAGAATAAATACAATTGATTAATTAATTAATCTCCATGTATTGATTTTTTTATCACTAACTCACTTTTGGAGTATGATCTCTGATATTTCAAAGGCCAAGGGCAACTCTGGATATATGGAAGACCCACCACCATTGCTACTACCATTGAAAGCCAAGTATCATACTCTTCCTCCTCGTCAGTGGTGAAAAGATTCAGACGAAAACCAGCCTCCTTGACTAGGGGCTTCTTGATCTCCAAGCCACCCATCAGCCTGGCTAATAAATTCAGCTCTTCTTTAGCGAGAGGGTTGGGAGCAGCGTTCTCCTGCATTGACAACAACATTTGTAAGAGCTATAGAAAGAAAGATGTAAGTTGCACAATCTGAACTACTGTGAAATGTTATTGGTGCTAATTACTAGTTTCCCAGTTTCTCCTATTTGGAAATCAGTAGGCTTGAAATATCACTCCCCCCTCCTCTTTCACTTAATAAGTATCCCTGGAGTAAAGTAGAATCCATCTTAACAGTAGTTGCAATGGATATGGTCAGATCCCAACAGAAGGAAAGGAACATGAAATCAAAATTAAAAGAAGTTTTGCCAAATACTCTCTGAAAAAGTAGCTTCTAGATGGAGTGTCTGTTCCAGTGTAGTAATTTAGGGGTTTAGGATATTAATCCTGAAACAAACAAATGAACAAAATGAAGCAAAACAGCAGCCTTGCTCTGTGTTTCTGAGGATAAATCAAAGACACTGACCTTAACACGAGATGCCAGGTTTTTGGTGGCCCCTGATACATCTGTCTCTACAGGTCGGCTGATGCTGTATCTAGAGATTAATTGAATTTATGTACACAAGAGGTACACAGGAAAGGTGCTGAAAGCCCCAAACTGAAACTCTGAAGACCATGACTTACATGTTCGTTCCCAGCCTAATAACTCTGTCTCCATGAAGGTCAAATGAGCCTTCCCGATATGGAAGAACATAATTTCCTCCACAGCTGAACTCGATCCTCTGAATTTCATCTCCTTTATTGTTAAAAAGTCTGTAACATTGTAAAGTATAAATACCGTTTCCTTTTTTCTTGTAGAGTTTGGGGACTGAGAAATTCTCTCATCCACCCAACCCTGTAAACACTGTTATCCCCCAAAGGACAGCCTGCAGTATGAGGCTGAGGTCCCACATCCATTTGGACTGGTGCTGAACACCTGATCCACTTGGATAGTTAAGGAAAAGGGCAAGTCAAAGGATTCACCTAATGAGTCCAGGGATCTCTGTCCCCCAAGGAACTGAAGTTGAGGTTGGCAGCACAAAATGGCCATTGGAATTCTGCACTTTATCTTTTAAGAGAATGGAAACCTATGAAGAAATACCAAGACTTGTCAATAAAGCTGTTTCACTTGGAAATCACTTATGTTAAACATTTTCCTTTTACCATGATCACCCCATGGAAGTAACGTGTCCTATGCCTACCCTGATATGTATGTCCTGGAAAAAGATGAGCAGCGTTTGCCGGATAAGCTGAAGTTCCCCAGCAGAGAGCAAGACGTAGGTCTAAGGAAAAGAACCAGAAGTGACGGCATCTGATGAGTTCTTAGTTCTTCTTGCCCATTTTAGGGCTAAGTGGATCAAGTATTACATATGGTCTCTTATCTGTCAGCAGGTTATTATCATATTTATTTTGGTGATAGGTTGTAGGACCTCACTTTCAACTCCAATGATCAAACTGAAAATCTAGATGCAGATGCATCATGCCTATGTGGTTTAGAATTAATTTCATAATATTTTTAATATTTAAGATATACTTTTCATACCGATATAACTGTGGCATATATGGTATATGTAAATGACGTGATGGTCCCGTTTGATCTTTCACGGATGGTGTATCACTGTTCATTCTATGCCCTAGCTGTTTATACAATATATTTAACTACAGTATGGTTAACTAAAATATACTGTAATAATTGATTTAATTTTTCCAGATTTTTGGTTGGGCATGAGAGACTAAAACATAACTAACTGTATTGTCTGGGTATGCATCATGTGCAAGGTTAAAATTGTAGATGGCTACTTAGGAATTTAGGGTGCCATGAATACAGCTCATCTACAATTGACATGTTCCTTCCAGTAACTTTATTCCCAGAAAGCTAAATCTACTGTTGACGAAGCTATAATTTTTTCTATAATTTACTTTGCCTTTCAATCTTTTATACTTTTTCTGTACGGAAGATAGAAGGTAGGGCATTCATACATCAATGAACTTGCGCAAGGTAACATCAATTTGGTTCAGAATTTTGGGCGATTCATAGACAAAATTCTTAATGGCATCCAGGTGGTTGAAAGTGATGAGCAGAAGGTCCCTGGGTCGAGGGCAGAGGAGAACTTGGTACTTGAAAGCCATAGTCATCAGATCATAAAGCTATAGAATAGGCAAGAGATGCCAGTTAGTCACAGAGGCCGGGTCAGGGCAGCAGCATTTATAAAGTTACTTACATTTTGTTAGACCACGATAACTGATTTAGCATCTTGTTTTAATACAGCTAGCAGGATTTTACTTGAAGAATACCAATAATCCTGTCTAGCTTTCAGTGCAAGATTGTTAAAATGCAGGAAATACACTTTCCATTCATGCCCAGGACCTAGCAACAATATATTGCACGTTATTTACTTAAATGCATATAGTGACTGATAGAATTTAAAATGTTAAGATATACAGATAGTCCTTGACATGTTAAGATATACAGATAGTCCTTGACTTACAAGAGTTCATTTAGTGACTGTTCAAAGTTACGACGACACTGAAAAAGTGACATGACCTTTTTTCATACGACCGTTGCAGCATCCTCATGATTACATGATCAGAATTTGAACGCTTGGCAACTGGCATGAATTTATGACGGCTGCCGTGTCCCAGGATCCTGCGATCACCTTTTGAGACCTTCTGACAAGCCAAATTAATGGAGAAACCAGATTCACTTAACAACCATGTTACTAATTTAACAACTGCAGCGATTCACTTAACAATTGTTGTAAGAAAGATCGTAAAAAGAGGCAAAATTTACTTAACAACTGTCTTGCTTAGCAATATAAATTTGGGGCTCAATTGTAGTTGTATGTCGAGGACCTCCTGCAATATACAGAAGCAACAGCAAAAAAGAAGTATGAAATTAACTGAAAGCCCTGTTGTTAAAGCAAATGATTTGAAATATCTCAGCAGCAAACTTACTAGACATTATCACATCTGCATTCAGATATGTACCTAAACTTAGATCTTAAATGTGTATGCATATTTTATATAATATAAAGTAAATACAGTAGGTATTTACTTACCACATACAATTTCTTGAAAAAGATTACAAGTAGTTTATTGAAGATACACATGTAAACACATAAATGTTCAGATGCGTTCCCTTAGCAAAGAACATCTTGATAGCTATTTTGTTCAATAAAACTATTGAAGAAAAATGATATGAACGGAAATCAGCCAAATGAGAATTGAACATATGAATGAGTGAAGCTGAAGCTGAGAGTTCAGGCTGCCATTTTGGAAGGCTGATGAGGACAAACTATGGGAGGGAAAAGACCAGGAGGGACGTGTTTCAAAGGCCAAGGCCCTTGTTGGCTAAGAAAGAGAGCAGAGTGACATTTCATAAGACTACATGATGATACCATATTCTGTCTTAGCTGTAAAGTCGGTAGGCATTGATGTGATTAAATACATGCGCTGAAAATCAGTATTTCAGATCATTTCTCCCCTTCCACATGCATCTATGTTTCAAGTTGTGTGAGAATGGTTTTTCTTGATTAAAAAGGGTTACTCAGATTCATAAGAAGACACCTAGAGAAAAAGAAAGGTTTGACCTCACCTTATCCATACTGGGGGCATTCAGTCTCATGATGGAGGCATGAACCAACCGCTCAAAAACTGCCCTGAGGGCTTTCCTGGAATAGAGTTCCTGCGGCTTAAACAGCTCATCCATAAAATTTTTATTGAAGATGCCCCCAATGATGTCATTCATCACTGAAAAGATAGAAAGATCATAGAAATCAATTGTTTTAGTTTCCCCAGGAGGGAGCAGGCATTTTGCAATTGAGAAGAGGACGTGCTACTGAGGCTGCTTTTTCACTTGAAGTTCCATGCCTCCTGATCATTCCTGTGCAAAGCAATCCTCTCTTCTGAATATCCCTCCGTTGAAAAAGAAGCATGCAGGAGATTATTTCCTGATTTCTTGCTGGATTTCATTATAGCAATGCAGGAATTGGAAAACATTTTCTTATATTTGGAAAGAAGAAGCTCAAAGCTGCTTCACCTACACCAGATAATTCCTTCTTCCAACAAGATGAAAAGGAAATGTTTGCAAAATCCAAGAGGCATATTTTTCAATTTCAGTAATTATAATTTGTGACATTACTTTTTGTACTTCCAAACTGCTTCAGTTCTGCTTGTAGTCATGACAAAAATATTTTTAAATATGATGTAATTTATTGTGAAAAATAATTATTATATCGGTTTTAAAATTCTGCAATTAGTTGGGCTAATCTTCTCAGTCATTAACTACTAGAGCAGGGGTGTCAAACTCGATTTCATTGAGGGCTGCACCAGGGTTGTGTTTGACCTCCAGGAGCCGGGGAGGGCATGGCTAGCTCGACGTCACTGTGTTGGCCCAAGCGCTCTGCCAGCAAAAGTGGCTCCAGAGCTCCATTTCTGGCTGCAATGGCCTGCAACCTTCTGCCAGTGAAAAAGGAGCTCAGGAAACTCTTAGGAGGATCACATTTTAATTTGATTATCAATATTTAGGTACCCTACTTGCCAGGAGAAAATTCACGATGGCATTCAGGACTATTACTTAAACATTAAATTTGTTTGTTTGTTTGCTGTTTGTTTGAATATCTTGCCCAACTCACACTTTAAGGCAACTCTGGATGGAGTTGCTTTTCCTGCACTCTAAGATCCATAATTTGGATCTCCTGGCTTTGAAGAACTCTCTACTCCATGAATTACAAGATGTTAATAACTTTGAGCACTGAAGTGACTCAGCCTTTCTAATTGTGACTGCGTATGGGAGGATCAGATACCAAACAGGTTGGAAATTATCCAATTATCAGCATTGTATCACAGGCCTCAGATCAGATTCAAATTAATTACAGAACGGACGTTGTACTTACCTGAACGTCCCTTCTCAGCAGTTTGATTGGGGAATTCAGCTTGGGTTAATCCTCCCAGTTTTACCCATGTGACTGAGCCGATCTTCCAGTATAAAACGCCTCCTCGTG
>JAOYMU010000020.1:23716208-23728345 GCA_025802295.1 Psammodynastes pulverulentus
TTTTCTCATTTTGTCTCTCATAGTTGAGGTCTACCTATGATGCCAATTACAGGCCTCTTTCATCTTTTTAAGTGGGAGAACCTGCACAACTGGTGGCTGACTAAATATTTTTTTGCCCCACTGTAAATGAGGCATCTGAGTTGTATCAAGTTTAAATGCTCAGTCTAAATCTCAGGTATGCTGAACAGTCTTTCTCCTTCAACCTACTTTAGGTTAAAAGAAGATGGCAGCGGTAGTGCATATGACGAGGAATCTATGGCAATTATTAAACTCAATAACACAACTGTTTTATATTTAAAAGAAGTGACAAAATTTCTAGCCTTGGTGTGTATCCTCAGAGAAGAAAGCTTTGAGCGCAAAGGTGAGCAAACGGGCTTGTGTTCCTCATAATTTTGTTCAGTCGGTCAATCAATCAATCTTTATTATGTCACAGACCAGCAGCACAAACAGAAGCATTAAAAACAATCATAATTTTGTTACTTTTTTCCAAAATAGAAAATACGCTCTGTTTCAAACTCAGGGCAAAGCAGTCTCATCTGAAATATTTAGTCTGAGCTGACTGTGTCCTAGTGAGGTGAAAGTTGGACTATACTTCAAGTGTTCCACGTATCATACAGGGAGCAACATTAGAAATATTTCCGTTCATTGGAAGCGGTGGCTGCTCGGAATGTCCCTTTTTTTCATCTCTTAGTTCCACAAAACTGTTACCTGTGACGAGAAATTGCTTTAAAAGTGCATTAAACATTGCCCTAACAGGCAGTGAGATAATTATTCTAGCATGGGAGGGAGGGTAT
Source organism: Psammodynastes pulverulentus (assembly GCA_025802295.1). NCBI lineage: Eukaryota > Metazoa > Chordata > Lepidosauria > Squamata > Psammodynastidae > Psammodynastes > Psammodynastes pulverulentus. Next base: position 23,717,003 of record JAOYMU010000020.1, read on the forward strand.
TGTCCCCAACCCCCGGGCCGTGGACTGGTATCGGTCCACGGCCTATTAGGAACCGGACTATACAAGCGGTGGGCAAGTGAGTGAAGCTTCATCGGCACATGCCCAGGATATTCAGTTTGTTTGTTTGTTTGTTTGTATTTGTTTGTTTGTTTGTCGGGCACCTAGAGTCACTGAGAGTGAGTGAGTGGCCATATAAATTTTCTAAAGTAAGTATTCGAACCGCTGTACAAATGACAATCACAGAAAAAGAGCATTATCCTAAAATTACATTGATGCCAGACAGCATAGGTAGTCCTTGACTTATGGCAATTGGAACTGGTTGAAAACTGCTTGAATTGATGCAATCTGAATCTGTCTCCTCTTTATGCATCAGTCTGTCTGTTAGAAAACTGATACAAATTTTCAAATATTTGCACAAAATTCCATTTTTCAAAATGCTTTACAAAACTGTTATGACCTTTTAGAAAGCTGTCCGTTGAGGAAATGTTGCACAGTTGATAGAGCAATTTTGGTAAGCCAGGAAAGGGAAGCCTCTAGAAAAGCTTGTTTACCATATGGTCTTTGAAATGCAGTTCTCTTAGAAGTCATTATTTGCCTTTTCTGCTTTTTTCTATAAGAAATCTCTAAAGAGTCCTTTATAAAGTTCGTCTTTCTGTTATTGTCTTTGCAAAAGCCCCGGACACCTGCTAATGAGCCTGCTTTCCTTTGCCCAACCCAACTTTCAACCGTTTTCCCGGCACGACTTGCTCAGTTCAGCATTCTAGAATTATTCTAATATCCCACATAAAGAGCGTGCTCAGAAAGTGCTGTGAAGCACTATGGTGCAGTATATCAGTCTAAGTGCTATTGCCATGAAAAATATTGAAAACCGAGTGGCAGTCTCTTAGTAGAGAATGGTAGCTTCTGTCCTAAATCCAAGGGAATTTATATATTGAGGACTTTTTTGCAACTGTCCATTGGGAAGAGCTGCAAGAAAGAGCAAGGCTGCTTCCCAGCAAGAGGGCAGTGGGGAGTTGGAAAACATGCGGTTTCCCGTGGGAGCATGCAGGACAATAAAGCAGGCGTTCCAAATGCTCAGCACTGGAAAGATGTTATACTGAAAACAACCGTTCTGCATCTGAAGTGGGTTGTTTCCCTCTTATTGGAATCTGTACCATCTCAGATGACGCCTTTTGAGCTCAGAAGAGGGCCGATGGAACCCACCGCATCTCAGTCTCCAAAGCTTCCACGTTTCATCTCTTGTTTTCTGAGATCTTCCCAACTGATGCCTCTCTTCCCTTTCGTCCCCGTCCCTTTTTCTCCGCAGGCCTAATAGACTACAATTTCCACTGCTTCCGCAAGGCCATCCACGAGGTCTTTGAGGTGGGCATTTCCTCTCACCGCTCCTGCGGCCATCAAGCCAACATTCCCAATTTGAAAGCAGTGACTCATAACGGCACCCCGAAAGAGGACTGAGTCGGGACGGCCTGGGGCTTGCTTGCCTACCCTGGGCCTGGATCAGGGCAGGAGCAGCAGCACGGAGGACGGGCGGCACAACGCCATCCGTTGCGTTTGAAGCAAGCGGAGTCTTTCTTGGGGACTTGTTGTCATACTTCATACGGATACCCAGGAGAGACTGAGGGGAAGCCAAGATGCAGAGTGGTGCCTTTCGGGGTAATTAGGCAGGCAGCCTCTCCTCCACGGGGGAACTTCCGTGTTCGTTTCAGGATTCAGCAGCGGGCGATGTGCTCCAGTCGCTCAGAAACTGAAGCGTAGTTCATAATTTATTTGCGTACATGCTCAACACATTCCACCTGAATTATCGCATAGTTTTGTGGCAATGCCTGAAAAAAGTAATATATCCTGTGACCTCTCCTGTGCAAACCCATGGAATTAAAGCGCTTATCTGCTTTTCTAGCTCTAACTGTCCTCAGAACGCTTTGAAATGTCATGTCTTGGATTGTCAAGCTTTTGGTCACTCGGTATCAGTTCCTGCATTCATTCGTGCGCTGTTTTTTTTACTTGTTCTTTTACACTATTTTTTTTCTGAAGTGTGTTTGGGCGGCGCTGGCTTCCTCAGCGAGGAAACGGAGATGAGCGCCGTCCCCTAGAGTGGGACACGACTGATCAGGAGAAACCTTCACAAATAATTCCATTTCATCCTGCCGTGGCTCACATGGCTAGAATGCATTCAGTGTCATTCGGTGTTTCATTCTTGAGGCCGCATGAAAACCTATCACAGAGGGTCATTTTATTTAAAAAAAAATATGTAGGGCTTTGACAAGAATGGAGCAATGATAGGTTTTGGTTGCTAGAATTTGCAAACAATTCTGCTCAGTTTTAACAACAGGTGAAACTTCCTTCAGTAGGAATATTTCCATCTGATGAAATGTTTTCTCTGAATCTTCCTGTAGGTCATCTGTGTTTTGGCAGGCAAATGCCATTCTCTTCATGATGACAGCACTTCCAGAGCCTCAGACTCTGTTCTTTACTCAAAATGTCAGTGTGAGTTTGTTGAAGGTTTAACAGATGCTTTAACACTCTTCACAGGTGATTGTATTCTGCCAGAAGGTCCTGTCCGAAGGGATAAGATGTTAATAAAATACCTTTTATCTCGACAAGTGTTTCTCCTCTGAATTAAATACAAGGAAATACAGACTTTAGTGTCCAGTTTGAAGTTGTACCTCACATATATTGTGGTATAAATTAGTGGCTGCAGTTGTAGATCCTAATTAACACCTTACAGAAATTATGTCTTCTGCTTTACCATGTTTTTTTTCAACTTGTAAGCATAACTAACCACCTGTTTTTGCCCAGCAGTACTGTGTTTCTCTTGGGACACTTTTTTTGCTACATGCATACTTTTGCACCTGTTACATTTTTTCTTATTTTGAATCTATAAACACTGCAGAGAGTAAACATTTAAATCACCTTTGCAGAAAAATGTATAGAGAATGCTTGTGGAATTAGTGGTCTACAATTGGTACGCAGGCAAAGCCGTGTTGACTCAAATGATTTGCACCAAATTATGGGTATTATTTCAAACATATAGAAACTTAATTTACAGTGCAATTTCTGACCTTTTTGCTTTTGTTTGTTCATGTACTACAATGATTTGACCACCAGTACCATATATACTGTATGTGTGGCAGAACGTCAGTGAATATATACATCCCAAAACGTTCATCATGTGTTAAAAAAACTGTTACAATGTGGAGCAGTTTCTCCACATTTTTCAAAAGGAGATATCTCAATAGCTACATAAATGAGGATGCTGAAATAAATTCTAGCCAGCAGTGGAGTGGATTGTTTTGATTGATGATAGCGATCATATTTATGCCCTGCCCGTCTCACCGTATAAGTGACTCTGAGCAGTTGGCAAGCAAGTAGTGGACACAGGGTCCTCAAAGCACCAACCATCCCCAGGCCTCTGCACCATTAGTAGGGGGGCCCCTTGTAGTTGGAAGAGCCAGATCTGGTTGCTCTTCCAGAAGAATAGAAGCCATCCACAACTCCAGGACAAGATATTCCATCGGGTGGGAGCAACAGCAAAAAATATTCTCCTAGACCCACATTCTACTGTACTGAATGGCTTTTCCTACGTACAGCATCTTGATGGTTTGTGCAGTTTCAAGGAACACATGATTTGATCTGCAAAAGCTCTTGTAAAAGTTGCATTCAACAAAAGTTGTAACAGCACAAATTAGTACAAAAGGCTTTATTTAAAAAAAATTACACTATATTTTGAAAATTGTTTAATATTGTGTATATTACATTTCAATTTTATACAGGAGCAAGTTACAATAAATACCTCTATCGATCACAAGATGGCAGTAGAGCACAGAAATTTTAGTTTGATCAGTTTTTGGCCTGTCAAAGTTGTCCGCCCCCCACAGGCCAGGTGCGTCACTCGTGTTGGCCACGCCCACTTTAGCGAAGGGGAAAAAAAGTCCCGATACGTCACGTGCCATCGCCGTGAAGACACCCCTGGTTTAGGGGAAAGGAACCAAGGTATTGGCATTATAAAGTTGGTTTATAATACGATAGCAAAGTTGGGAGGGACCTTGGAAGTCTTCGAGTCCAGCCCGCTGCTCAAGCAGGAGACTTATACCATTCCAGACAAATGGCCGTCCAGTCTCTTCCTGAAAACCTCCAGTGATGGAGCCCCCACAACCTCTGGAGGGAGGGAAGCTGTTCCACTAGTTAATTGTTCTCCCTCTGAGGAATTTTTTCCCCTTGGTTATAGATTGGGTCTGTCTTGGTAAGCTTCCATTTTGCCCTCAGGCGCTTTGGAGAATAGGTTGAGAACCCCTCTTGTCTGTGATAGCCCCTCAAATATTGGAACACTGCTGTCAGTCATGTCACCTCTTCGCTGCACTAGTCGAGTTCCAGTGACGGTTGGTCATACAGTTTAGCTCCCAGTCCCCTAATGATCTTGGTTGCTCTTCTCTGTACTCTTTCTAGAATCTCAATATCGTTTTTGTAGCATGGTGTCCATAACTGCACATAGTATTCCAAGTGTGATCTTACCAGTGCTTTATAAAGATGTGCTAACACTTCACACGATCCTTATACTACCCCTCTGTTGATGCAACCCAGGATTGCACTATTTTTTTGGCAGCTGCAGCACACTGCTGGCTCATATTTAAATGATTGTCCACTGGGATTCCCAGATCCTTCTCACAATTACTGCTGTTGAGTCAGGTTCCACCTATTCCAATTTCATACCTGTGCATTTGGTTTTCCATGCCCAAGTACAAAACCTTACTTTTCTACCGCTGAGTTGCATTTTGTTGGCTAGCTCCTAGCACGTTCAAGTCTTTCAAGATCTTTCTGGATCTAGACACTGTGGGGCCCCCCTTCCTAGAAGAATGAAATATTTTGAGGAATATTTTAAAAAGGCAGAATATTATATTTCCCTAAGTGAGAAATGGAGAAAAAATATAGAGAGGCAGGAAGCAAACTCACTCTTAATAGTCCCCACCTTTCTTAATAGCCCTCAGCCGATGTCAGCTCTTAAGAGATAAAGAGATATCCATAAGCCTCATAAGCTCTATTCATAAGCAAATACTCTCACCCAAGATCCAACAAAGGTAGGAATAGCCCTCAGCCAGAATAGGAACTGACCAGAGCCCCTTCATTGCATCATCTCAGTTACACCACCCCCAGCAGTCCAAAGTTCAACCAAACTTAGCTCAGACAAACTCCTAGGATTTGTGCATGGCCCCATGGGAGTCTGACAATAGCCAATAGAATACATGTTCTTGCACAGGAACAGGAAGTTCAAGTGCAAAGCCCAAGAGAAGGTATAAATACACCACACTCTCAACTCCATGTAGTCAGCTGCACTAGAACCATCCATGTGGTTCTGCTTCATCATTAAACCATCTTTCCAAGCAGCCTCCAGCCTCCATTTTGTCTCCAGTGCCTTTCTCCCTCTTGGAACTGCACCAGATAGATATTTCTTCCAACAACACTATCTTTAAAAGTGTTGGCTATTCCCTCCAGCTTGGTGTCATCTGCAAATTTGATTAATTCCCTTTCTATCCCTTCATCTAAATTGTTTATGAAGATATTGAAGAGTATTGGCCTATGACAGAACTTTGGGGTATCCCATTGCTTATTTCCCTCAATGTAGATGTAGTTGCATTGAGGATTGCATATTGAGTGTGGTTGGTCAGCCAGTTATGAATCCATGCAGTGGTGATGTTGTCTATTCCACATTTTTCTATCTTACTGAGAAGTAGGCTGTAGTCTACTTTGTCAAATGCCTTACTGAAGACAAGTATACTATGTCCACAGTATTTTATTGGTCCACTAATTTAGTCATCACTTTGTCAAAAAATGCAATTTTGTCTGGCATGATTTGTTTTTGACAAATCCCTTTTCTTTACTTTCCTAAGTCCATTTCCCCCCATTATTTGAGGATTGGAACCACATCTTTTCCAATCTTCTAATAGTTCCCCAGTTGTCTAGGATTTTTGAAAGACAAAGTTCAGTGATTCCAAGATCACATCTATGAACTCCCTCAAAACTCTGGATGTCATCCATGGTCCTGGTGATTTAAACACATTTAAAGTGGATAGGTGTTATCTTACAATTGCCTAGCCTATTTTGATCCATACTCCTAATCTGTCTTTCACAGTACTATTTTGGGTAGATTGGACCATTTTTTCCTTTTGCAAAAAGATACAAAGCATTAAGCAGTTCTGCTTTCTTCCTGCCACCTGTTACTTCCTTGTCATCTTTTCTATTAGTCGACTAATCGTTTCCTTGACTTTTTTCTTGTTTTGCTACAATTGTAAAAAACATCATTGTTATTATTTGTATCATTTGTTGCAAATCTTAGTTCATTCTGAACCTCAGTTTTCCTGACTTCATCTTGCAGATTCGGGCTATTTTCGGGTACTCTGTTTTAGTTATATGTCCTTCTTTCCATTTTTTATACTTATCCTTTTCTCTTTCAGTTTATTAGAAACTTCCAGATGCAACCGTATTGGTTTCTTCCAGGCTTTCTTCTTTTTCTTTCTCTTTCTCTATGGGATTGTACTAGACTGGGATCTTATAAACTCATTTTTCAGAGTTTCCCAAACTTCTTGAGTTGTTTTCTCCTTTAAGATATTCATCCATGGAGTCCTTCCAAGTTTATTGAAATCAGCTCTCTTAAAGTCTAACACACTAGTTTGACTATCCCACTGTATTGAACAGCAATATCTTTCCTCCACGAGTATAACTTTACTGAAAAGCCATATGGGTACAGAAGTGGGAAAGCGAGTTCTGATGTTTTCACACAAAAACTGGGGAAACTGAGGGCTACATGACATGAATTTTGTAACTTATTAATTAAAATAGTTACTTTGTATTTTAATTTGACTTATTTTCTCTTTTAAAATGATGTTCAGGCTCATTACGGACCGGACTGTAGGGTTAGCTTTTAACATTCCTAAACTGAAAAGATAAGCTAGATGGAGTCCATCTCCAGATAAGAAAAAGTTTGTTAATTTAAAAAAATAAAACTCTATTTAATAATAAAAAATTGCTGTAATTTATTTTTCTTTATAAAAATTAGTTTAAAATTAATTAAAATTAGTTTTGTTTAATGAATACAGGAGTTATGGAGAGTTTTAGCCTGTCGAGGTAATGCTGAATATTAAAAGTTAGTCCTCAACTCTTCTTGTATTGTTGAAGTGAAACAGTTTATAATCCTCAGCTCCCTCTTGCGGCAGTATTAAAATGATATTTTGATATTTTGTTGATATTTCTGTGAATTATTTTGATCAATAGCAAAGGTTCTATATTAGCAATAGCAATAGCACTTGGACTTATATCCCATTTCACAGTACTTTGCAGCCCTCTCTTAGTGGTTTACAAAGTCAGCCTATTGTCCCCAACAATCTGGGTCCTCATTTTACTGACCTCGGAAGGATGGAAGGCTGAGTCAACCTTGAGTGGGTAAGATTCGAATTGCCAAATTGCAGTCAGCCAGCAGAAGTTGCCTGCATGCTGCATTGTAACCACTGTGCCACCACCGTTTATATATTATTAAGCTTATCCACACATTATTTTCTTTTGCCAGATGCCTTTGAATGACAGTATTCATTCATTTCATTCATAGCCCAAAAAGAAAAGGCTTACTTTTTTCGCCTCTGAACTCCATTTGAGTGGATAGGGTCCAATGCTGAAGATCCTTTTGGATTGTGAGCCTATCTTTCAAAGTATTAGCAATTCCTTCCAGCTTGATGTCATCTGCAAATTTGATGAGTTCCCCTTCTTTCCCCCCATCTAGATCACGTATGAAGATGTTGAAATGTACTTCATGCTTCCCTCCATGTCAATGTAGTTCCATTAAGGACAGTCTATTGAGTGATGTTTGTTAGCCTGATGCGAATCCATCTGGTGGTACTGCTGACTATTTTATATTGTTCTATCTTATCAGAAGTAGGCTGTGGTCTACTTTGTCAAATGCCTTGCTGAAGTACAAGTATACTAGGTAAATTCAATTTAGTCACTTTATCAAAAAAGGCAATAAGGCTTTCTGGCATGATCTGTTTTTAACAAACCCAGGCTATCTTCTAATCTATAGATCATCTTGCTCATTTCTAAATTCTCGCAAATCCTCTGCTGGATTATCTTTTCCAGGATTTCATTCCAAGAAGCATTGTATCAAAGCATTGTGTCCCCCTCTTCTTTGCACTAACGAGACCTGTTGGGAATCCTATGTGCAGATGTGACAACCAGTGGTTACCGGTTCTGATGAGGAGGAACGGGATGTTCAGTCTGGAGAGGAGAATACAAAAGTGAGATTTTGTCAGTGCTCAAAAGTGGAAAAAGGGATAAAAGATGAAGAACTCTTTCCCATTACCACAGAAATTAGAACTGGAAATAATGGGTACCAGTTGGATTTCACTTAGTGCAAGATTTCCTGGTTGAGATGATAGTTTCTCCATCTCTGGAGATTTTTAAAAGAATCTGCACAACTGTTCCTCAAGAATGGTTTAGTTGGTTTTCCTGCATGTTTCATAAAGTTCCATTAATTAAAGGATCTTTCCAGCTCTACATTTCTGTGGTCTTTGTTGTATTTGAAGCTGCTAATTCATAATGCTGCCTCTGCACTTTTGTCCACATCTGTCATCATCTTTCTTCCAAGCCATATCAAAGAAATCTGTACTATTTTCTATCTGGCAGGTGGGTCAGTCATTTGCTTTGTTATCCAGGAAAGTGCTTTGAAGCTAGGACAGCTGTTCTGCTTTGGCTGCCCTCTTTATCGAATAGTTTTGTTGCCTGGCCCTGCTCTGAATGAAATCATGCCTCTTCCCTTGGCTTGGAAAGATGACATGGACCTCCTGACATGGTCAGTCAAAGATAAATCAAGTAAAGTCAACTTGTCATTACATGTTAGACACTTTATTGTGTCCCACTACAATCAAATTTTAATCCAATAAAATCGTGACAGCATTATTATTGGCCTCATTAAGCAACTAATTTCTTGTAAAAAGTATGTTAATATTTTGCAGCCTCCCAAGTGGCGTGTTGAGGTCTACTCTACAGCACTGAAAGAGAGGCTGCCTGAGGATAATTTTACCAACACTTAGAAATGTAAATAAACTTTCTATAATTTATTTTTTCAATGTAATTATGACCTTATTGACTCTGGAAGTGACATTTTGTTTCATTAAGAAACCAGAACCAATGAGCTATTCCTAAATCTGTTTAGGAATTAATTGTGTTGAAAAGGAAGTTTATAACCTGTGACTGACATTGATCCTTCTCTCCTCTGTCTTTCTTGGGGTCCAGATGTCACAGTTTACAAGAGGGGAGTCACCGCTTTGCAAGATGTATATGGTTGCCAAAAGGCTGTCTCTCCGCTTTTGTCTACATCGGCCATCATCTTTCTCCCAAGGAAGAGATTTCTCTTTATTTCATGGCTACCATCATCATCCCTGTGATGGATCCCTGTGCCTAGGAAGGGGAAACCTGTTACTGCTTCAACTTCTCTGCCTATTTGCACCTACTGCTTGATCATATAATTTGAGCTTTTTCAATATGGAGCATCAGAATAGCCTTTTCTGTTTTAGAACAATTCTTCGACCTTCAATAAGATATTCTTCAGGTTCTTTGCTTCCAGACATCAAGGTGATATCAGTTTTACCAAAGTTTTTTTTACCCTTTTTCCTAATAATTTTAATTCTAGTTCCTATTTTTTCTAGACCAGTAAGTTCTTCATGAAAGTTACACCAACAAAGTAACAGTATGCAATTATGGCACATTCAGAGCATGTAATCTTTGAGGTCCATATTTCATCTTATTGCTTTCTGGTCATTGGAGACATACAAAATCTTCAGCTGACAGATTTAATATAGCAGCAATCTTGAGATACCTAAAAGAATGTCAGAAAAAGTTGTTGTGATGTCATCATTGTAGAAGGCAAGGCATGGAATCCTGGCTATGTTTCATCAAGGCATGTCACTGAAGGTTATCCATTATTTTTCTCAAAGTAAAATCTGTTCCGCTGTGGAACCCAGAGATGGGTATGTGTGTGATGGGCTCCCTTCATGATGTGGTTGAGCAGAACCTGGACAGCCATCAGTTGGGAGGCAGGGAGCTGGATTCAGGGGGCTCTAGGACCTTTTTAAATTTCAAGGGTAATCCTGCAGTAAATAAGGGAGATGCTACACTGTTTTCTGACCTTAATTTAGATTTAAATATAATTTAATTTAATTTAATTATACACTAAGATCGAAGTCTGTCCACCCCAATGATAAAACACCTAGACACAAACTGAGCAATGTGGTATATGTAATGCAATGAGAAGTGTGCAGATCTGTACATTGGTGAAACAAAGCAACCACTTCACAAGCGCATGGCACAACATAGGAGATCTAATCCATCAGGACAAGATTCAGCAGTCAGTCTGCATTTGAAAGATAAAGTCACTCTTTTGAAGACAGCAAACTCCAGATTTGGGACAGAGAAGACCATTGGTTTGAAAGAGGGGTAAAAGAGGCCATTTATGTTAACATTGAGCAGCCTTCCCTGAACAGAGGAGAAGCAATAAGACACCACCTCTCCCCAATTTACAATGCAATCCTTTTGGCTGCTCCAATAAGATTCCACACCTCTGCTTCAAGTGACCCTGAGGTCACAGATAAAACCACAGGAATCACAATGGCTCTCAGAGAGTGTTAAGACCAGTTGATTGCACAGAACATACCATCTTTCAATTCCCCTGCTCCATCCTGTCAATTCCTGTCACCCCCAACCCCCATCAACTAATCTCAACTGCCAATAACTTTCCTTCCATCTCCCACGACATCCAATACAACTGGTGAAGCTTCCAGGATAGGAAGGGAAATGTCTTCTTCCTCCTTCAAAAAAATCATTCCAGTTGCCTTTTAAAAAATTAAAACCACATTTGATATTAAACTTAAATGGTTTGGTAAAAGATAAAGGCACATATTTGTTTCAAAATATCTGTTTGGTGACATCCAAAAAAATAAGAGGTCACAGATGACGGTATCCTATGAGAAGGTGATCAGATCTCCAAGTCTCCCATTTCATGTGTTCCCAGATATTTTTGCATGGAATTCACTAAAATGAAATAAATAAAGAGGGCAAAATAATTGTATAACTCTGGCATTCTCTGCTCTGCAAATAATATTTCCATCTCTTCTGATGGTGAAATGATGTAACTACACAGCATATAATAAAAGTTTTGGAAGAGCTGGAACTTCCGGCGGCTCCATAGCCCTTCGAAGGCGCTTCTTTGAAGCGTCCGTCCCTTCTCTCTGTTGCCGCGAATGGGGCAGCGTCAATCGGCTGTCCCAAGCGGCGTTTAAGACAGGTTTCGGGAAAAGAAACCTGTCG
>JAOYMU010000020.1:23903954-23918682 GCA_025802295.1 Psammodynastes pulverulentus
AGGGCTTTTTTTGAGCCGGAGCTCAGTGGAACGGCGTTCCGGAACCTTTTCGGAGCTGTCGTCACGTGCTCCGTCTCTACCAATCGCGCGCTATCACTTCCGGGTTTTTTTAGCGTGCGACGGGGGGCGCGTTCCGGCACCTTTTGGTGCCAAAGAAAAGCCCTGCATATAGTTATGCTCCCATTTAGGATGTGTATAGGGTTGATGATTTAAGATTTTTTTTCATGAGGAGCAAACAGAGTTGGTAAGTTCCCAGTCCTGAAACATTACTGAAATCCAGAATTCCTACCTGCATTTCATAACCCATGGAAATAGAGATTTTCTAGTTTCACTTTTCCACAAGATTTCATGGCTTCAAAGAAAGTCGCAGCAGGCCTGGTTGTTCTTTTAGCAGTGGATTGAACCACTGTCTTTTGCCTTTGTCTTTTTCTGAAAGATTTTTCACTTTCCCACGCTGGCTACAGCCCTGGGATTCCTCACTTGTCTCCCATCCGCACACAGACCAGGTGCAGCCCTTGCTCAGGTGCTGATCTCAGAAGCTGCCACCTCCTTTACACCTCCTTTACACCACGTGTGCCTTGGAAGTGGGCTGCCAAGAAAGAGGAAACCATCCACACCTCGGCTTATGAGAAGCTGGCTTCACCTTTGTGCAGGACTCCGGGCAACAGCATCATTTAGGGCACCTCTCTGGAGAAGGGGATGCTGGGAAAAAGACCATCTGCCTTGTTCTCCAAACTTTGCCCTTCAGGATTCTTTTCCTTCAGGTGATTTCCCCTTTTTTCCTTCTGCTCTGCAGTCATTTGACACCATTTCAGAAATCTGAGTGAAAGCTTTTATACTATGTAACTCTTTCCTTCTCACTATTTATCTTAGAATATAGAATGACAAGGTTTGAAGGGACTTGGAGGTCTTGTAGTTCAACCCCCTGCTCAGGCAGGAGATTCTAGTCTATACCATTCCAAAAAAATGACTGTTCAATCTCTTCTTATAAACTTCCGGTGGTGGGACACCATTCTCATGGTCAGTAAATTTCTCCTATAATTCTATGTTGTTGTTTTCTATTTCACTCTGGATGACTCTCTCTCAAATTCTCTTAAGAACCAGCTTTAAACCAACGGGCTTAGTTGCTGATCACAAACAAGACATAATAGGCATTAAGCACGTCAGGAGAATTTTTCTGACTATAAGAAAGACATACGGCGAGAGGTGAATGTGGACGGCGTCTTCTGTCCTCTGTTAGAAACAGAAAAACAGAGAGGAGCATAACAATTATTGTAGCCTGCCATTCGGATATGAAAGCAAAGAAAACGGATGTTCCCGGCCCACCTAAGATGGTAAGTCAAGGGGGATTAGCCAAGACTTGCCAGATGAACTGCAGGGAGTAGACTTCCAAATAGACTTAGAAAGGTCTGTATTCTAAACTGCCTTTGCCAGATCACAATTAATGTGGCTGACTAGATAATTTTTGAGCTGTACTATTTGCTTACATATCTGGAATATTAGAAATAGCCCTCAAGTCCCCCCTAAAAGACCACAACCCATTCTAATTGATCAATTGGCTGGATATGATTGTGTTCATGCTTCTGCCTGCTTCTCCCCCCACACACACACACACACACCATCTCTTTGTCCTGGTCTTGCCCCACTTTCCGTATGTGGTCTCTCACTCTACTCGATGACCAACTACAGCCGCCCCCCAGATAGGTTGTTTTAGGACTTTGCGTAGATTCATGACGCTAACCTGATTTCTCAAGTCCATCTCATGAAATTCTCAAAGACATCAAAGTAACAAAAGATCCACTTCTACAGGACATAAATTACTTCACTTTTCATATGTTCAATCCTGCACTCTGCAGCCAATTGTTTTTGTTTTAATTTCCTGTTATTTTCATCGGAAGTGTGCTGTTCCCTCAACCCTACCCCCGCAACGCTCTACCTTCAGAATGCAAAGGAAGACTGGCTGGAGGCAAGGAAGGTGGCAGCTGCCTGTTCTGGACTCGTCCAGAGATGTGGCTTCCTCTTGATCGCTAGAGGCACAGGACTGTGTGGGCCATGGTGGCAGGCCTCTCACTTTCCCAGACGAGAGTGATGCAAACCTCGTTCTCTGCCCACCGGATTGGAACTGGCTCTCAGCCAGCCACTGCCACCACCAAGAAAAGCTGCTTCTCACAAAATTACAGCAAGAGCAGCCAAGCAACTTGTTGTGGGCGAGTCCAGGCTGGAAGAAATCATCCTCAGGGCCTCGTTGACAAAAGTGGGAGTTGGTGAAATGCAATCCGAGCAAGACGAGTTGTGGAGCAGATCGTGGCTCCAGCAAGACGGGTTTAGGGAGTGCTGGACCTCAGCCAAGGAGGTGCTTGCAACACACAACTGTGGGAGACAAAGCAAAGCGGACTTGCTGGATAAGGACTTGGCCACTGACAGGCTCCTGTGCGGTTTCTCCAGCCGCATCATAAAAGACCTGATGGAAAGTGTCACAGATTGCAAATCACACATTAATTGATGTCTTTTTAAATGTAGTTCTGCAGTGGATGATCAGCCCATTGGTAGCAGAGGAATACGCCAAATGGTGAGACATTCAGAGCACTCTTGTCATGTTCATTCTTCTTTGGAGGACCAAAAGCTGAGAACTGAGAAATGTCTCTTGCTAGTCAATTAAACAAGTACTGGCAGAGCACAAGTGGGAGCCAATGGAACTCCTACTACTGATCTATCTACGGGCCAACCTGTTCTTATCTTCGGCTTCCCTAACATCTCCATGAATGTTTTTGTAACACAGAACCAAGATAAAGAACAGGCTATGCTAGTCTAGATACCACACAGAGCCCAAAGCACAGTAATGATCTGATGGGGAGACAGAACGCAACCAAACAGCGATAGCTGCCCCACTTTCAGAAGGTTTTCTTCAAGTTAAGCTCAAGCATTGATGGCTTCCTGGACACATTCAAGGCTACAGAATGGAAAGAGTTCCCACTGTACTTCCAAAATTCTTTGTTCAGATTTGCCGGCTAATCTACAACCCTGGGATTCTGGGGAAGAAACACTTGCCAGGCCAAACTTTATTTAGTTTCAGAGTTCAGAATATACAATAGAAAAACATTAATTAATGAAGGAATTTCAAACCAAGGTACCAACCAAGGAAGCTTTGATAATTTAATTATGCTACAAAACCCTAGCCTCTGAAATTGGGACATAAATGGATTAGGGTCTTCCTCTAAAGGGCATAACTCATGGTTGGGATTTTGCTACCAGTCATCACAAAATTCTAAGTGTCCCGAGTCCAGTCCTATATTCTAGGCAGGAACCCAAACTAAAGTCTGGCATCTGATGAAGGGGACCAGCCCTTCTCTGAAAAGCATCCCCCCTCTCAACTGCTCTTACTGTTAGGAATATTTTTTCAAACATCCAATTGGAATCAGTTTTTTGCTACATTAAGCCAACTAACAGCAAAAAGAATCAGAATGAACTTAATTGCTTAGAAAAATATAAAAGAAATAAATGTGAAATTCTTTAATTAGGAAACAGAAATCAAACGTGCAAGTATCATTCACTTGGGAAAGAAAGATCTCAGTGGAGTAGGTGATTGCCATCATAGTAGTGTGAAGTAGTTGTACTTGTGAGTGTATACACACATGCACATGTGTGTAATTTTAGATTCAATTTACCAGGAAGAGATACTTTTCCAGGCTCAGGTCCTGCCTTGAAGGAGCTACACAGCTGCATAATGTTTCAAGAAAGTTCCAAACAACATGAAAAGAGCAGCAAAAAGGTCGAGGTGAGCAGAAACCGGTTCCCAAGGAGAGATGGGTTGGAGGGAAAAGTCTGTCTGGCTGATTGCCTTCTTCAAATCCCTGATAGGTTGTCACAAGGAAAGGAAGCCCAACTCAAAAACAGTAACTCTGAGAGGGACCTTGGAGTCCTTGTGGACAATCACTTAAATGTGAACCTGCCATGTTTTGCAGCAGCAGCCAAAAAAAGACAATGCAATCCTTGGTTGTATAAACAGAGGCATAGAAACAAAATGACGTGAGGTATTAGTACCGCTTTATAAAGCCTTAGCAAGTCCACACCTGGAATACTGCATCCAGTTTTGGTCACCACATTACAAAAAAGATGTTGAGACTTTGGAAAAGTGAAGAGAAGAGCAAGATGATTAAAGGCCTGGAGACAAAAACATATGAAGAACAGTTGCAGGAATTTGGTATGTCCAGTCTAGAGAAAAGAAGGACTAGGGGGTCGTGATAGCTGTCTTCCAGTATTTGAGAGGCTGCCACAAAGAGGAGAGGGTCAACCTCCAAAGCACCAGAGAGCAGGACAAGAAACCATGGATGGAAAATAATCAAGGAGAGAGGCAACCTGGAATTGAGGAGAACGTTCCTAATTATTAGAACAATTAACCAGTGGAACGGCTTCCCTCCAGAAGTTGTGGGTGCTCCATCACTGGAGGTTTTTAAGAAGAGACTTAAGAGTCACTTGTCTGGAGCGGTATAGGACCTGTTGCTTGAGCAGGGGGCTGGACTAGAAGACCTCCAAGGTCCCTTCCAGTTCCATTCTATTCTATTCCATTCTAATTTTTCTTCTGTCCTACTTCACAGTGCAGAGTCAGGAACAGATACAGGAAATGACCCGCTCCCTCCCAGCTTCAGAAAGTACTCTAATCTCCTTCCCCTCCCCAAGTGCTAGGTCAGTTTTGCACAGCAGGTTAGTGTAGGTCAAAATAGGATGGTTAGTTTCGGGTTCAGCATCTTATGGGAACAGCAACAGCTGTAGCACATTCTGTGAACCAGGCCATCGTATTAATAGATAGCCTGGCTTTTTGGGGATCCCATATATAAAGTCATAGATTAGACAGAGTCTGCAGCTGTTGCACTCGGATCTCTGTGAGAAGGCAGAGCAAAGTTCACAAGAAACCCAAGGACCCTTCATTGGGGCAGCTCCAGCCACAGCTAAAGCCCCTTCTTCAGGAGGGGGCAAAAGCATCATCTACCCACCCGGTTCAGCCCCAAACAAAGCCATCCAGCCCTCTCCTGCCTCTGCTGAATTGCTTTGGAGCCTCTGCAGAAGAGCTCCTCTTGGGTTGGAAGGGTACTCCTCCCAAGCGGGAGGAGGGGGCTTCGGTCAGCACATCACCAGCCCAGAGGAGTGAGGTCCCTGCTGCAGCTTCTTCTGGCTGCTATTTCTGCCCCACTTTTCCCAGCCCATCTGAGCATCTTCTGAGTTAAAAGAGCATGAAATAAAAAACATTTGAGAAACAGCAAGAAAGAAAGGCAGCTTGGCCCTCAGATAAGCCTCAGAGAGGGCGTCTTTGGCAGGTCCTGCCGTGAACACTTTTCAATACAGAATCAAAAAAAACTAGAGCTGGAAGGGACCTCAGGTCTTCTAGTCCACGGGTGTCACGTTGCCGTCATGTGGTGTGTCGAAATGTTTTCCCCCTTCACGGGGCTGGGGTGGGCATGGCTTGCGTGTGACTCATCCGGCCCACCGGCCACCAGTTTGACACCAGGTTCTAATAAAACCCCTGCCCAAGCAGGAGTCCTTATACTATCCCAGACAAATGAATGTCCTAATCTTTTCCTGAATATCTGCCACAATGGAGCAGCCCCTAATCCCGAAGGCAACCTGCTCCACTGATAAATTGCTCTCCCTATCAGGAAATTTCTTCTTAGTTTTAGGTTGGATCTCTCTTTAACAAGCTTCCATTCATTGCTTCTTGTTCTACACTCAGATGCTTTAGAGATCCCCTCTTCTCTGTGACAGCTCCTCAAGTACTGGAAGACAGGTATCATGTCCCCTCTCCTAATCCTTCGCTATGATAGGCCAGACAAACCTACTGTAGTTCCCTTAGCCATTAACTACATGGTTTCACCTCCAGACCTTTTATCATCTTTGTTGCTCTTCTCTGCACCTTTCTTAGGGTCACAGCACTTTTTTATATCTTGGCAATCAGAACTGGACACAGTATTCCAGGTCTGGCTTCATTAGTGCAGTATAAAGCGGTAGTGTCACTTCTCGTGATCTTGATGCTGTCCCTCTGTAGATGCAATCTAGGACTCCGTTGGCTTTTTTGACAGCTGCAGCACATTTATGGCTCATACGTAAATGAGGATCCTCTAGGTAGGACACCTAGATCCCTTTCATGGTTACTACTGTTGAGCCAGATGCTACCTATTCTATATCTGCGCTTTTGATTTTCCTTGCCTAAGTGTAAGACTTTACTTTTCTCACCACTAAATTGCATTTTGTTAGATAGGGCCCAATGCTCAAGTCTGTCAAGATCCTTCTGAATCCATCTTCCAGAGTTTAAATGTAAATTCCAGATGTCAAAGTAAATTCTGTTTTTCTCATGAAGTTGATGGGAGGGCGTAAAACTTGTTTCTTTACCCTGAAAACAAACTCACAAAACCACAAAGAAGGACTTTGGAATGTTCTACTCTGTGCACACTTTTTTCCTTCAGTGGGGTTGTTTTGGTGGACCAACCAGAACATCTGTTAGGTGGTCCCTCCCTTTCAAAGATCTCACCAACTACTTACAACATCACCTGGACAGTGTGATCTCCAGTTTTAGCCCCTGGCAGAATGAGGTTGGCTGTGTCTCCTCTCTCCTATAGACTACAACACAGGCTACCTGCAAAACACAAAGGAGAGCAAAAGCCAGGACAAGACCTAAGAATCAAGCTGGTTGCTTCCCCCCCCGCCCCCCAGTCTCTACAAGCAGGCACAATGCCCTGAAAAGCAAAGAAGAACACAAGGAGAATTATTATTGGAGTTTGTTACACAGTCATCCAGATGTTTAGGCTGGGTTGGCATTTTTATCCACTGATCACACCCTTCCCAAGGACCTGATATAGGCAGATGTTGTTTGACAGCATGAAAGGTACTATCACAAAATGTAAACTGTTCCAAATAAACTTACCTTTTGCAATTGATGGATGGGAACTTGTCAAAGCCAATCGTCTTCCAGTGGTTGTTCACAGCAATGTGAACTCATAGTTGTTGGCCTTCATATATATCTAGTTCTTCCCAAGAATCTAGGATGTCCTAATATATCAGCATAGTCACAAAAATATGCGACCCAAGTCGTGTAGCCTTTTGTACTTGACAAATGGAAATGTTGTCAGTGTGCAGATTTTCTAAGCACCATCCAAAACCTTTTTAGTATGGCACCAGAATGGTGATAACCACTGGGACCAACACAGTCAGTTTACGCCATAAACTTTACAACTTCAATTTTCAGATCTTAATGACTTTCTCCAATTCTTTTGTTTTCCATTCTACAATCCACTGGCATTGCTACATTAATTATCCACATTTTCTTTTTTTTTCAACCACAGTTAAATCTGATGTGTATGTACCAAGATTTTATCAGTTTATTCATCAGTTTATCAGTTATTATAGTTGTCAGCCAGATATTTAGATTAAATTTGGCATTTTTAGCTACCTATCAATTCCTTCCTATTTAGCTTCACCTACTCCCAATCGTTCTGGATGGATGGCCACATATCAAATATTGAATTAAAACTATTAAAAAACATAACAGCCAAGATAAAAAAAAGAGAGAGGGGGGAGGGAGGGGGAGACTTTTCTCCTTAAAATTCATTGACCAATTTATTATTGATTAGGTGTTGCTGCATACAAAGGCTAACTTGCTGGGATAATCCCTGGGGTGGCATGAAACCGGTTGCCCCTAATGCCAACCCCTCTGGCAAGTGGAATTGCACCTCTTCCAACGAACTGCAGGGGGGAGCTGAAAACTCCATCCCTTCCATCGGAGACCGCCATCCTGCAATCCAAATCGGGCACTTCTAACGCCTTTCCCCGAGAACAAGCTTTAGCCGTTCTGAAGGACCGGAGCGGGGACGGAGTAGCCTGTAATCGTTCCGGAACAAGGGCAAAGCCTTCGCCTCCCACCCGCACTGCAGCCGCCCCGGGGTCGCCCAGGTCTCGGGGGCTGGAGGGAGCGCAGCGGCCCTAGACTGCACGGGGCGCTGGAGGCTGTTCAGGCGCGCTTCAGCGAGCCGGGCTAGGAGCCTCTGCGCGGAGCTGGAGCCCGGCGGGCAGGAGGGCGCACTGGCAGCAACTCCCTTGGCGGCAGCATCCCCGGGACCAAGCGGAGCCGAGCTTTCCCCGGGCTGGAGGTTCTCCCCGTGGGCCGGGACGTGGAGCGGCCAGAGGAATTCTTGCTGGCCAGCGGTCCAGAAACGCCGGCCGAGAGCAGCAAGCGCCGCCGAGGCCGTGGAGGGGCTGGAACCGGGCAACTGTCCCCTTACCTGAGGATCGCGGTGGGTGGGTGGGTGGTGTCAAACAGTGTATTAAGGCCAGAAAAAAATGGGGGGGGGGCTTTTCTCGCTGCCCAGGGAGCCCTTTACGGACCAACCATGCCTGCGGTGGCGGCGGCGGCGGCGTCGAGCAACGGCAGCTGCTCCGAGAGGCACATCGGCTTGTTCCAGAATGGCGCCCAGGGTTGTCCCAAAGGGTTGCAGCCGAGACCGCCCCCCCTGCCCCTAAGGAGGCGAACCCCATTTCGTCCGTCTTGGGGAGAAACGTGGAGGTCGTGGAACCTGCAACATGGAAGAGTCTGCGCGCCGCTGCGAATTCTCGGGGGAGGGGGGGGCGGCGGTGGGAGAAGATAGGAAAAGAGGGTTGGGAGGGACTTTGGAGGTCTTCTAGTCCGACTTCCTGCTGGAGCCCACTCCGGACCAATGGCTCTCCAGTCTCTCCGCCAGGGACGGAGCCCCCACAACTCCGGAGGGAAGCCCTTCCACCGGTTGTTGTCACGGTCAGAAAATTCGGTGGGGCGTTTGGACCTCCCGCCTCCCAGCCCTGCCGGAGACTTCCAAAGGGAGAAACCGAGCAGCCTCCGCTCCCCATTCGGACGTCCCTCGCTCGCCGAATGGCGGAATCGGAAAACCCGAGAAGGGACCGCGGTCGTCTGAATAGGGGCAGAAGCTAATCGCCGCCCTGAAGCGGCAGAGGGGGCCGGGACGAAGCCAGTGGCCAGAAGGAAGCGCCCGGCGTCCCGCGATGCTCGGGTCCCTCGGCTTTAGGGACGAAGCTGCAGCGGCCGGGGAGGCGTCGAAGGGCGAGTCTGGGAAAACGGCGGAGGCACCACGCGCTGCAGCTCCCGCTGCGAGATGAGCCACCAAAGCGGCTTTGAGCTCCAGCGATTTGGCTCGGGAAGGGGCCGACAGCGCCACGCACCCTTCGAAAAGAAGGAGAAGCTCGCGGGGCGCGGAACTACAGCGGCCCGCGCAAACAGTTCGAGGCGCGGCTCCTCCTGAGGCCCGGAGAAATGAGCCTCATTCCAAGGAAAACTCCTTTGCCGCCTCTGGACTCACCTGGGTTGACGCCGGTGGACTCGCGCTCCCGCTTCCCCGGCTTGGAGGAGCGAAGACGACCGCGGGCAGGCCGAGGGGGGCCACGCAGGGCCCGGCGCCGGCAGGAGTCCGTTTGCTCCTTGCCGTCTCCCCAGCAGCTGCAGGCGCGCTTCTTCCAGCCGCCCACGCGCTGAGCGCCGGAGCCCCACGAAAGCAGCGCCTCCCGCCCCAATCGAGGTCGCCCGCCCTGCGCAATTCCCGGGCCGCCGTCTCTAGACGGGGCGGGGGCGGGTCCCTCGCTGGGGCGCCCTATGGAGGTGAGGGACTGCCTGCCACTCGCGGGCGACGGAACCAATAGGGCGCGCGGGGGGGAGTGGCTGTGCGTCGGGCCGAACGGGGCTCTAAAGCGCGCCCCGCCACCGAGGGTGTCCCAGTGAGAGCCGCAGAGCGGAGCGCGGCCCAGCCACCTCCCGTGCGCGACCCGAGCGGCAATGGCCACCACGGCGCAGTACTTGCCGCGCGGCGCCTCGCTCCTGCCCATGCCCGCGCCGGACGCCGAGCGGCTGCACCAGGGCCCCACCTATCGCGAGGTCCAGAAGATGATGCACCACGAGTACCTCCAGGGGCTGGCGGCCACCCCGGGCCACTCCATGGGGACCCTCCCGCACCACCAGTGGCTGCCGGGCGCCACGGGGGACTGGGGCAGCGGCGGGACCCACCTGGACCACGCCAAGACCAGCAGCGGGCCGCGCGGAGACCTGGACGGCAGCGCGGGGGGCTTCCACTCACGCTCTCACCTGGTGCACCAGCAGGCGGCGGGAGGCGGTGGGGCTCACTGGGGCCAGGGCGGCCCGGCGCATCACCTGGGCGGCTGCCCCGCCGCCATGTCCCCGACGGCTGGCGGTCCGCAGCCTCTGCTCTATTCGCAGGCGGCGTACCCGGGGCTCAACGGAATGCTGGGCCCGCAGGCGCCCGCTCTGCACCTGCCGCACGGCCACGACGAGGTGGCCGAGGCCCACCTGGAGGGCTCCCCGACGCCGCTGGGCCACGCGGGGCCCGAGCCGCCCTCCGACGAGGACGCGCCCAGCTCCGACGACCTGGAGCAGTTCGCCAAGCAGTTCAAGCAACGCCGGATCAAGCTGGGCTTCACGCAGGCGGACGTGGGGCTGGCGCTGGGCACCCTGTACGGCAACGTCTTTTCTCAGACCACCATCTGCCGCTTCGAGGCGCTGCAGCTGAGCTTCAAGAACATGTGCAAGCTGAAGCCGCTGCTCAACAAGTGGCTGGAGGAAACCGACTCGGGCAGCGGCAGCCCGGCCAGCCTGGACAAGATCGCGGCTCAGGGCCGCAAGCGCAAGAAGCGCACCTCCATCGAGGTAGGCGTGAAAGGCGCGCTGGAGAGCCACTTCCTCCGCTGCCCCAAGCCGTCGGCCCACGAGATCACCTCGCTGGCGGACTCGCTGCAGCTGGAGAAGGAGGTGGTGCGCGTGTGGTTCTGCAACCGGCGGCAGAAGGAGAAGCGCATGACGCCGGCCGGGGGCCCACACCCGCCCGCCATGGAGGACGCTTACTCGCAGGGCGAGGCCTCCCCGCCGCTGCACCATACGCTCCGGAGCCCCGTGCAATGACTGAAGAGCGGCGCCGGCGGCTGGGCAGCCGGCTGGTCTGGCTGGGACTGGCGGCAGGACTCTTGCGCGGGCGATGCGGTGGGCATCGGGGACGGCGGGGAGCCTCGAAGCTAGTAGAGCCGCCCGGCCGCCTTCCAGGCCGGGGGAGCGTCCTTGATTCAAACTCGCTATTTATTGAACCCCTCGGAAAAGCACCGGCCGGGACGAGCGCGGAGGGGCTCCGCTTCCTTGAGGACGCGTCCGGCCTGCGCCTGTCTCCCTGCCCGGAGGACTCGAGGCGGCGCTTTAGGCCCGGCGGCCCCTCAGCCGAGCGGGTCCCGGGAGTCTTTCTGAAGGGGGCTCGTGGCCATCACCCTCGGAGGGGCTCCGCGCCCAGCAAGCGGCTGAGGCCGTTGCCTTCTCCCTTATTTATGTTACAATCAATTATTTTATTACTCGCATAAAACATTTATCCGGAACCCGCCTCTTGTCTTTGTTTTGAAGCCCCGAACGAGAAAGGCGGGGAGGGTGCAGGGCAGGTTCTCGACGGGTCCTGGGCAGAGGCGCGGCGAAGACCCCCTTCCCCGCCAGGCTTCCTTTTGTTCCCGCTGCTGGGCGGCCGCGTAAAGCCTGCCCTTGGGGCTGGGCTCTCAATTCGGCCCCGGACTCCTCGCCGCTCAGCCGGGAGAGTCGCCGCCCTTCTCCGGGTTGCGCTCGAAGCTCCCCGCCCGGGACCGCAGAGAGCGAGCGATGGCTGACTGGGCTCGCCTCCTTAACTCGGGCTAGTCCGTTTTTCTCCTGCCGGTCAAGCGGGGCCGGCGCTGGCCGGGAAAGGAGCTGCGGGTAATGGCAAGTTGGCCCCGGGATATCCTGCCGGAGAGGCCCCACGGGGGTCCAGGGTTCTGTTTCCGAGGTCGGCTTTCGCCGGCTTCCTTAGGAGAAGAGGTCGTTTTCGGTGGAAAACCTCCAAAGAATAGCCTGAGCCGTGGAAAACCATCGGGAAACGGTTAGCCTTTTCCCGAAAGTGAAGCGGCGCTTCCACCGGAAGCCCCTTCAAGGAGAGCGTTCGGGTTAAGCCAGGATAAAGGGGTTAGACTTTAGGGCGCCAAAAGAACTTGTTCTTCCTTCTTATTATTTCAAAAGAACAGCAAATGATATCTAAGTAGTGAATTTTCGAATTATGACCATCTCAATTTTACTCCGTGCTTTCATTCTTTTTTTATTTAATCCACTTAAGTGCTTGAAATCAACTTTTATTACAAGAGGAAGACCAAAGATGCTTCCATACTTTTAGGGCACTTTATGACCTTAAACACTGCTGGGTGCCTGAGATGCTTTCTCTGTTTATTTCTTTGACTTCTTGAACGGGCTGTCAAGGAGAAGAGAAAAGGCAGGAAGGGGAGTCCAGCCAGACCGACCATCCTGCACTGCAAGCCAAGCAGCCTTCCAAAGAATTTGTGAGATGAGGAGGAAGGAGCATCCTTTGGAAAAGGGTGAGTGTCTTAGAGGAGCTTCACCATGTCCCATCATTGTTGTGGTTGTCATGCAGAGTACTCTCCTACTTTTGCCTGGCAAACGTCCACTTTTAGAGCAGTTTAGATCACAACCTGTTCTGTGCACAAGTGGCACAATTTCAAGGCAGTTTTTCTGGACGCTGCTTCCCTTCTTCATCCAGACTTTGGGGGTCCCCGTCAGAGCTATCAGGGTCTTTATTAGGCCATTAGCTGCCAGCAGACAATTGGGAGCCTTTTGCTCTGCTAGCACAGAAGAGCCTGTGCTGTTACGGCCAAGTTCTTGGGAGATGCGCCCTGCCCTTCTGGGTCCAGAAGGAAGAAAGCTCCTGAAAGCCAGTTCACTAGATTGGAGGAAGGAAAGCTTAAGCAACCAGCCTAAGAAAGGGGGCTTCGCTCCGCTCCACTCTTCTCTGCTAAAGAGACAGTCAATTTGCAATCTTCTCATCCAAGGACAGTAGTTTTTCCAGCAGAGCATAAAGGGAGCAGCAAAGGGAAACTACAAAGATGTGGAGGATTTCAGTTGCATTTCTAAAAATGCATCTGGTTAGAAAGAGCTTCATCCACTATGCCTCGTGCATGGGAAAGGTTGGAGAAAAAGCTAGGATGGAACCAGTCCTTATCTGACTGCTGAGGAGCACTAGTAACCTTTCACCTTGGTAGAAAGATCCTTCCCTTGGGGGGTACAGATGTCCTCCATTCACTCCAGAGGGGCTTTTTCCCCCTATGAGAGCATCCACTCTCTTCAAAAGCAGCCAGGCTGCACGGCTAACCCCCTCCCCTTCTCGCTTCCCCCATCCATACCTCTTGGCTGCCCTGGAAGGTAAGAAAGAGATCAATCCAACATCTTTCCCAGGTGGAAATCGGAATCTAGATGTTAATCTACTTGCGTTTTGTACACAAAATAGAGAGAAGCCCATCCTTTGCCCCTGGGTGCAAAATGAATGGATGCCCATAGTGTGATGGCTGTTTTCTGCATGACCGGGTCATTCTCTGAAGGGAATAATGGGGTAAACCACAGATGTTCTCCTTCTTTCATGGGAGGTGTGTGTGTTATATCAGCCCTTACTGGGGAAGAAATTGCTTCTTTTGAGCCTACTATTGGGGAAAACAAGCCATATATTTATCATGAGAAAACCCCAGTTAGTTCTGCTCTTTGGTGTACTATATAAAGACTCCACCAGTAATTAGACCAAGTCAACAAGTTCAGGGAAACAGCCCCCTTGCATCCACAGGGCTGCTGCCTTGTTTCTTAGTTAGTTAGTTCATTAGTTAGTTAGTTCGCTTTATTGTCATTGTACCTCATACAATGAAATTAAATACCTTCTTCAGTGTACATGAATATAAAATAAAATACAAATACAAACATACATCCTTCACATTCTATACATTGTCACATATCATGATGGTTATTAAGTGAGCTAGCCCTTCTTAACAATCCTCATATTCTGATACAGTTGTTGAATGATCACGCAAGTCATTAAGTGGAGCATGGAACATCTCAGGGGAGAGGCCCTGCGAGACCTAGTGCAGACCCAAGTCTGGCTGCCCTGAGCCTCTTAAGGCTTCCCAAGGCATCCCCCATCCACTGAGACACCACTTCCTGCTCTTTGGGGTCCCCAGAGCTGTCCAGGCCCACAGGCCTTTTCTTCTCTCCATAGACTTCTGTAGGCCTTTCCCCCATACAATGAGTCTCCACAGGCCTTCGTCCAATATGGTGCTCTTCCAGAATTGTGCCGTGCAATTACACAATGAAACAATTCATTCCAGTGCTACAGAAGAGTCCAGAGCACTTCAAAATATAAGTGAGGAAGAGAATGTGGAGCTGATGGGTGGGAATCAGGCCTAAAACCTGAGAGGACTCAGTACAGGGACTAAAGGTTTGTGGAACCACTGGGCCCCTGTAGACAGCATGGGAGAAGATAAGCTGAGGGGGTGCTGCAGTGTCTCCGTCATAAAGATAAACATGCATAACCTCTGGATTAACATAACTGAACTGAACATTACAACAGCACTGGAGACTTACAAGTTGTTGTGAATAGGGTTTCCATCTGGTCCGGGAAAAGAGCAGGACACAGCGTGACAGTTGATTGGCTGCCGCAGTTGACAGCACGCTATAAAAGGACCCGTGGTGTTTAGCGCATGGTTTGATGTTTAACCATGTTAACTGTTAAATAAAAGGGTTACCCTGAGTTCACTGCAGGGGTGAAATCTTAGTACTCCGGAGACCTCCCGAGAGGTACTAGGGCCCATGTGAACGAGTTCTCGGAGCCCGTATAAACCCATGCCCCACGCC
>JAOYMU010000020.1:24428647-24444225 GCA_025802295.1 Psammodynastes pulverulentus
GGACATTAATACAATTGAGAGAGTTCAGAGATATTTCACAAGAAGAGTTCCCCACTCTACTATTTGCAATAAAATACCTTATACCACCAGACTTGAAATTTTGGGCTTAGACAACTTAGAACAATGCTGTCTTCTGTCCGACCTAAACGTAGTACATAAAATTATCTACTAAAATGTCCTGTCAATGACTACTTCAACTTCAACCACAACAATATACGAACACACAATAGATTCAAACTCAAAGTAAACTGATCCAAACTTGATTGCAGGATATATGACTTCAGCAACAGAGTTGTAAATGCCTGGAATGCACTACTTGATTCTGTAGTCTCTTCCCCAAACCCTAAAAGATTGTTTACTGTTGACCTCACCCCATTTTTAAGAGACCTGTAAGGGGTGTGCATAAGCGCACCAACATGCCTACCATCCCTGTCCTAATGTTTCTTTTTATTAGTACTTACTTATATTATATATTTATATGTTATGTTCATACTTATATTTGTTTTTTTTCTCATATATGCTTGACAAATAAAATAAATAAAATAAAAATAAATAAAATAAAGTCTCTTTGGACTGTACACAACTTGTTACAAAATGCTTTGGGCTAGCCTTGGCCTTCTTCATGTGCTATCTGATCATCTCTTTGCACTTTGCCATTAGTGACGCAAGATCTTTTACAGGGAGGTGCTTTATGAATATGAAACAACAGATGGTTCTTTTACCATCCAACTAACAGCGTTCCTGTGGTTTTCACACATCTTCCATTGGATAGTCTGATCCCATTATCTTGGCTCTATAACAAAGCGAATATGTTTAAAATAAATAATTGCTGGGACTGACATCAACATAAAAGTTTTTGTCCCCTGATCCTGGAACGGTCTTTGGTGATTCAGAAATAATTGAAAAGTTCTCTATCTTAGCTCAAGGGCAGACTAGACATGATGTGAGTAACTGTGCTTGTGTAGCCATGAGTCTGTTCCGCTTACACATAAAGTGAGGGACTTAGACCAATTTCTCCAAAAACAGTTACGTTAAATTAGAGACTACTGCCCAAAAAGGAAGGTGGAGGACATGGATTGTATACAAACAGCATATATGTAAAGATATATAATTGGAACTGTGTGCTCTCTTTTAAATAGAAAGCAATGATGAAGCAGCTTGTGAACAAATTCCCTGTTCCGATGCTCAATCTAATGAATAGTAATTTGAGGTCTCTCCACTCTCTCTTTGTTATTGTTAAGCAGAATATCCACCAAAGTCAGGTGCAAAAAAAAATGCCTTAAAAGTGAAGGAAGTCCAATGCCCAGACCAGAATAGAAGTTGATCACAGTTCAGTTATGCCCTGTTTTCCTCTCCATTTTCTTTCATACGAAGTTTCTTTCATATATGACAGAGAAAGACAGAGAAAGAGGGAAAGGGAGGGAGGCTGACTTCTCTTAGAAATGCCTGTGTAAAATAATCTTTAGTCAGAGCTCCTTCGAGATCTATATAGCACAATCTTCTTAATTCAATATTGGTTGTTTTAGTCTTGTCCTTGGGGTTAAATTAAAGGTATAGATCACATTTCATACAACATTATAGTGAATAAAATGTAGGACAACAAAAATTAAAACCAGTGCTGGCAATCAGCAAAACATCATCAGCACAAACAAAATGCCTGCTGAAAAAGTAAAATCTTAAGCATTTGGTAAAATGCATCCACAGATGCTAGTCTGAAATAGAAAACCATACACTTTGAAATGGGACACCTAGCTTCCAACTTACCTTGACACAGACCAAGAGAAAAATGCCTCAGGCCACAGAGTACTGAACAATGCCCTTTAATTGTAAAAGATAGGCCTCTTTTTTTACACGTGAACCAAATTGTCAATCCAGATTGCATTTACTTTCGTCTGTAAGACTTTGTCCTCTTCTGCCTGTCTTAGGGAATACCTAGTGAGCAGCTATTCAATTAAATGCAAGAGAGAAGTGGTTCAATCTGAAACGCTTGGCGGGAATTTGGAGTGATTCTGGATCATTGACCCTGACCAAAGTCGATCACTAGCTACAGTGAAGTCCAGAGATGTTGCCTTGGCAACTAATGCCAATTAGTGCTGTCAGTACAGTGAAGCTAGCAGTAAACCAGGATCATCAGGTCTTGTTCTTCTGAGAGTCAATGAGCTTGGAAATAATGGGATTTAACTAGCCGATACAGAAAAAAACAACACATTGTAAAAGCCCAAACAAAGGGGGCTGTGAGTCAGAGGAGGCAAACAAACCATCGCAGACTTAATAGCCATTCTCTCCGCCTGTAAGGATTTCTTCAACCGGCAAAATTCAGTCCAGCCCAACAGCCGTAGCAGATCTGTTTTTTGATCAACAGAGATGGATGTTTAAGGATAGGTTAACAATAAGGAGCTCTAGCAAGAATAAACACATTTGATGTCAACAATTTCAACAAACATGCTTCTTCTCCTTTTTAAAACCCGAGTCTTAATGCTTTACAGATTTCACAGGAAATCTCCTATCAGCCAAGCATGATTGCACAAACCAAGCATCTCCATCTTTCAGACAAATGTGCAGGCCAATTGTTTGCTGGAAAAGTAAAAAGTGCAGACATTAAAAAAAAAGCTGTTCTATTTGATATTCTTTTATGCCAGAGTCATACCCTTGCATGTAAGGGCAAGAGCAAAACTTCCTTGGAAATAAACCAGTGGGTTTTTAAACTTACTTTTTGCAAGTGACTGCTTGCTTTTGAATGGAAGGAATGCCACTGCAAACAATTCTCTGAGGCCCTGAACAAAACGTCAATTAGTCAAGCAACAGATAACACTCTATGATGAGTGCACCTGGCAAATTCTTACACCAAGTTTATTTACTTCTTCAATGTAAACTCTGAGGAAAATTGATGCTGTTTTTCATTAAGCCTTGACTAACGGCTAAGGCTTCTTATAAGGAAGAAAATTCTTTGGAAAGGAAACAACTATTTTAAAAGGCTTTCTACTGCCAAATCTACTTATGAGTAAGTTTCCAATGATCTTGGAATTATCAAGTACTTGATACTGCATGTTTATATTCCTTTTTTTTTTTTTTTGTAAGGAGCTTGGAAAAAGCCGGCATTGATGCTCCACTAATTATCAGTCAAAATGGGTTAAATCAAGAGAAAAGAACTGATTCAAGGACATTATATGAGTTTTGGATTTGATTCCAGAGTCAAATGCAACACAGCCTAACCACCATGCCCCAGGGAACATGTTTGTTGTGCTTAGCATGGTGAGTTACACATTGGCCAAGCTTGAACTAAACATTTCTGAATGATGCATCTCCAGATTATTTCCTTGGAACAGCTCTGCATAAAGAAATACCACAGCTGCTCTGATCAATTTGTTTCATTGCTGAACTGCGCTTATAGTAGTCAATCTAAATTTACCTTTCTGGTCCTGGTCCTGGTCCTTGTCCTTGAGCAAGAAATATAATGAAAACAATCTTGTCTCTGCTTTTAAGATAAGATAACTTCTATTGTCATTTTTTTACTGTAAGCACACTGGTCCACATTAAAAATTAAATTCTGTTGCCTGCTGTTCAAGAGAAAGTGTGTAACTATCCAAACCACATACATAACACACACATGCTATATAGATGCATATACTTGAACCACACACACACACACACACACACACACACACACACACACACAGCACGAAGCCGGAAGCTCCGGCCTGAGGATGACGAGTGAGACCTCGTTGAAACGTCGCCAAGACACCCTCAAGTTTACACGGGACAAGACCCGAATATGCCAAAACCCACATACCTATACCCATTAAAATCTATGAAAACGTGTGTGTGTGTGTGTGTGTGTGTGTATGTATGACATCCCAATATTTAATTGGGATGTCTTTTGTACACAACCTAGTGTCAAGAGAGTTTGAATGGAACAGCCATCTAAATCTTGTATGGCTATAAATATAAAGGAATGGCCTAAATAAATGTTAAGAACTAGTCTTAGGCATATCAATGAAAATATCAATAAAATCCATGCCACCATTTTCATACAGTTTGGTAGAAAAGATGTTGTCAGCTGATCTACACAGGCTAAGCATTCATCAATTATTAATCTAATCGAAGAAATATGTTAAAGCTACCTTCCTTTCTTTTGATTTCATGAGGAATTTTACAGTGTCCACCATGGCTTACGATCCACACGGGATACTGCTGATTCAGGCTAAAATATAAAGTCTCAATGAATGTCCGGTAAAAGCCAGCCAATCCTGGATTACCTAAAAAAGAGAAAAGTATACTAAAAGTATAGGCCACAAATAAAACATCATCCATTGAAAAGACTGAAACATTAAGATCCATCTTATATTTTTTGCAAATTATATTTATCAAATATTTTTCACTGCGTGGACCATTTATATGTCATATTTGAACCTGGAATGAAAATAGACCTTAAACTGTGTGCCATTTCTTATTCTTTGTCTAAAAATAATTTTGCAACTCAGCAGGCAACTTTCACCTTACCAAAGATTTACCCCACATGAATGAGTTTTCAGGGGGGAAAAAGGTAGCACTTAATTCCTCCATTGCATTGCTTTACTATAGAAACGTTATAACCTCTTCAGCAATGTAGTCTTCAAATATAGTATATTATTCACGTTTTCCAAGTTCCTGGAATGTTTAGTTCCTGTTCCTCCAAATTAGAGCAGTTTACTTATTTTGGGGGTTTGCCACTGTAAAACTATTGATTAATCAAAATGTGTTTTAAAAGATATTATTTTTTAAATCACATAATATGCATGCATTTTCTATCATACGAAAGAGAAGAATTTATTTAAAAGAACTGAGTTAAGCAAAAGCTCTTTGAGTAACATGTTTTATATTCTTGTCTTTTTTTTTTTTAACTGATATTCTTTGGAAGAGCCTAGGATTTTAGTTAGGGTTTTAAAATAAAAGGGGATTTAGATTAGGGTTAGTAGTTTAGTGTTTTAAAATAATTGATTGTATTGTTTTGTTGTTTTTACCCTGCTGTGAACTGCCCCGAGTCCTCGGAGATGGGGCGGTATATAAATTTGAGAAATAAATAAATAAAAAATTCCACTGGGGGTGGGTGGGTTAGAATATTTGTCTCATTCCTATCAGCAACACAGTATCATTTTATAATCAATGACTTGGAAAGAAATCAACTTTTGTTAAGCTTTGTAGTCAGTCCTTCAGTGTAGATTTTAATACCTGTGATTAACCTTTTTTTCCTGACAGGAAAGGTTTTTATCTTCTGATAAACTGTATCATTATCTGAGTTTTTCTTTAGAAAGGAAATAGAAAAGATCACCGACAAAATAAGGCATAGGGAGGAGCAGGAAAAGAACAATTACAAAAGATAATAATATAGATCCCTTATTACAATAGCTACTGTCACTGAAACATTCATTGAAGGGGTGGAAACAAGAGCCACAAATGTGAATACACTTTTTAACGAAGACAACAAAAATGCTTTCAAATAGAGCACTCAATAACTTACATTGCTTATTAAATTACCAGTCTTTATTCTTTTAAGTAAGACAAACACTTGTCCAGTGTTTCTGCCACAAAATGTGAGAAAATTGTCATTGGTCTTTGACAAACAAATGAACCTATCGCAAAGTAAGGACATTTATTTTACGGTAGTTTGTAGCACTACTGCTAGTGATCTGTATTGGGCCTAAAGGTGGTTAAAAGAGGAATTTAAGGTGTCTGGTTCAACAAGATTAAAATCCAAGGACACATTCAAAGCTCTGTGAACAGTGGGAATTCTCACTATTTCATAATCCCACCCAAAAATCTGACAGAGCAGGAGGAAATAGTCGTGGCCCCATGTAAATCTTTTAAAAATAGATCCCGGGGACCACTTGTTATTTGCATTTATTGTCCTGTTCAAAATAGACATCATGCAAAACCTCAGCATTCTTTATAACTACCCAGTTAAAGAAAAAAAAAGATAAGAACGCATTTACATTCTTCTCTCTTATATAAGCGTATTTATTTATCTTCCACCTTTAAGGATTATAACAGCCCAAAGTAACCTACATTACACATAATGTAGGAGAAGAGGTAGAGAGGCTGCCACAAAATGCTCCATACAACATTCTTGTTCCGCCTACTCCATTGAACTCTGAGAAAATCATTATACAGATCCTTTAATTAGTTCGGTGCCAATGTCCTAACAGTTTGACTTAATGTAGAATAGGTAGAGAGTTCTGAACTTTTCTCATTATTGTTTTGGCATTGTGTATTGTTCGGGGTATTGAAATAATTCCACATCCAGATGCAATAGTTTGAAGAGCAGACAGCTAAATCAGTTTTGGAAGTGGCAGTCTTTAGTTTTTTGTCACTGGGATTATTGTTGGAAAAAATCTAATAATGGGAAACAACCAATGACCCAGAAACTAGCTTCAGACTCATCAAATGTTATTTGACTGTGAAGGAGTATATCATATACATGGCAACTTAAATATCTGGAAGAATGCAGTGAGACCAGGTATTTGGAACCTCCAACGTTATTGGAAAATCAAGTTCCCCATACAAAAAAAAAATGTGTAAAAATTATACTTATCTTTAAAACAGCACCATCTTCTGGCACATTTGTTTCTACATTATTGCCAGAAAGTACAATTGTCTTAGGCATTATTAATTTTATTTAGTTTGTAATAAATGCCTATTTAACAATTTCTAACAGTCTGACATAATGTAGAATAGGCTACAATTATTTGTTGAGCGAGAACTGCTTTGAACAAATATATCTGACCCCAATATTAAGAGAGTTCTGCTGTAATATTCAAACTTAATGAGGCAAATTAGTATTGCAAAAGCTTTAAGAACATCTCTGGCTTTTAGCCACCTCACTGTATTTTTGATTTCTTCACAAGTCATTGACTATAAAATGTGATATGATAGAAGAGAATACTTGTAGCTCAGGGTTGAATTGATGCTCTCTGAACTTGGTTGGGGTTTTTTTGCAGACATTTCATTACCAAACTTGGTAACATCATCAGACTCTACTTCCATTATTTTTAAGATCAAATGCTTCAAATTTCATTTAAGTGCAGTGTGAAAACACAGCAAACCAAAATGCAAAAGAGCTTTAGAACTCCTTGCTGTTATGCTAAAGGAAAACATGAGAATATGCAAACTTAGGAAACGCTAGTCTTCTCATCACATCCAAATAAAGCTGATGAACATACCTATATAGGAGAAAGGACCAGACACCTTTCCTTTGAAATGTCAGATAGAGCACCAAAAACTCCCAAGTGCAAATGTGATTGTTCAAAGATCGTACAACTCTTTCTAGAACTAACAGTTTCTCCAGATGATACTGTTTCAGATTCAATTTCCAAAATGACATTTTAGTTTGGCAGGTACTGCAGCCATGTATTACTATAACGCACACAGAAATTAGGGAGAGAAGGATGCCATGTAGAATGTGGCTACAATTTGTTCATGCAGTGTACATCATTACAATACATCTGGATAATTTTTCTTTTATGCATGCTTGGTTGCATGGTTTCATATCCTAGAATAGCCTAAGAGATTTAATCAAGTGTCAGATATTTTTTTGGCAACAGGCATCATTTGATAATTTCACAGGATTTCTCACAAATCTTTCCAAGTTCTCCCAAAGATGCTTTTTCAAGAGGCAACTGGACTTTTTTTGCTTCTCTTTGAAGATGTTTTGCTTTTCATTCAAGAAACTTCTGACTGGATAGTGGGGAATGGAAGGATGAACTATGCACTTTGGGAGGAACACCCTTCGAATGATGCGGGAGTATGAATAGATTTCCAGAAAAATTACAGACTACAGGAATCATTTGTGCTACAGTTTGAGATGCAGACAACACAAACTCATCCCCAACAGCCTGCATCTGCCTTCAACAGTGAAACATCCTGTAGCCTAGAAGGCTTCACACACATTTGCACAACTCAGGTGACCCTGAGGACAAAGATAAACTTCCAAGAGGCCTCAACGACTCTCTAAAAGAATGCAAATGACTAGCTGTCTGCAAGGAATATAAATCCTTCTATTCCCCACCATCCAGTCAGAGCTGAAAAAGCTTCTTTGATGACAAGCGAAACGTGTTCAAAGAAAAAATACAAAAAGTCCAGTTGCTTCCGGAAAAAACACCTTTGGGACAATGATGACTTGGATGATTGAGAATCTCCAGAAACACTCCCCATGTTCCCAAATACAAATTTTGGAAGCTTCCCTGTGACGGGTTAAACCACTGAAACATTGGAGTGCTTTCCCACCTTTATTTGGGAGAACCCAGAGAAATTAAACCTGGGACTTGATTGGGATTCTACCTCTGAACTACAGACCTCGTGTTCCTTTCAGAGACACTGCTGACCATGCTGTAGAAATCAGAAATAGTAGTTGGGAATAAATGAATTGATTGTAGTTCAAGTTGGGAATAAATGAATGTATTTATTTAGAATTCTATTCTACCTTTCATTTTGGAGGAGAAAGTGGCATGCATGGTGTTTCTTCCTCCTTGCTCTTTCTCAACATAGCAACCCTGCGAGGTCAGTTGGTTTGAATGAGAGAGATTTGCTCAAAGTCACTCAGTGAGGTTCCTCCTACCTCCTACGATCTTAACCATTGCCACCTCACTCACTTTGATCTTTTGCAATGTTGATGGGGACAAATTGACATATCAGAACTCGAGTTGGCTGCCAGAAGTTATAACTCAGTAATATTTTGGCACTTTGTAGCAGGTGTCCTGAAGGAACGGAGATTTGCGTTTGACATACCAATCTCTGCTGAGGACTGGGAGAATTATTACAAGTGTTTGTTTGCCTCCATGGAACCTGCAGAGAAACTGTCTTTAAGCAGTCATCCAGTAAACCCTAGAACAGTGATGGCGAACCTATGGCACGCATGCCACAGGTGGCACGCAGACCCATTTGTGCGGGCACGCGAGCCATCGGCAAACTTACCTGCATTGCGCATGCGCGTACCTCCCAGCTGATTTTTGGCCCGTTTGAGGCCATTTTCACCCTCTCGGAGGCTCGAAGGAAGCCTCTGGAGCCTCAGGAGACTGAAAACAGGCCCGTTTCGTCACTTCCGGTATTTCCAGAAGGCCCGTTTTTCAGCTCTGTAGCTTGAGGAGGCCGAAAAACGGGCCTTCCGAAAATACCGGAAGTGACGAAACGGGCCTGTTTTCAGTCTCCTGAGGCTCCAGAGGCTTCCTTCGAGCCTCCGGGAGGGCGAAAATGGCCTCAAACGAGCCGAAAATCAGCTGGGAGGCACGCGCATGCGCAGTGCAGGTAAGTTTGGCGACGGCTCGCGTGCTCGCACAAATGGCTCTGCGTGCCACCTGTGGCACCCGTGCCATAGGTTCGCCATCACTGGTATAGGGTCTCCTGCTTGAATAGGGGGTTGGACTAGAAGACCTCCAGGGTCCCTTCCCAGCACTATTCTGATTGATTGATTGATTGAACAACATTCATGCCCGAGGCTTCAAAATTTGTGAAGTTGTAGTATGGTTACACACATTTTCATTCAAAAGAGAGATACGCTGAAGCCAGAACTTTTTTCTTGTGGGATTGTTGGATGAACTATTAGGAAACAAATAATTTTATGGGAAATTATGTCAAGAAGTGATTCCTTTGGGGAGATTGTTCTATCCCCAAAAATGGAAAGATTTGGCACTGGCCACCATGGAAGAGTGTTTCATGAAATCGGCAGAATGAAATTGACCGAAGGATAAACTGACTTCTTTATTTAGAGGAAAGACAATATTGTCATGTGTTGCTGCCTGGAAACCCTTTATGGACTTTTTGTGCAAAAATTAGGAAAAATGCACTTGTGATCAATGGTTTTGATGATTAGGCAGGATATAAATTATAGAAAGAAAAGAGTCAGGATGTAACTTCAAAGAGAGACTGTCTCTAGGGATTCTCAGTCCTCCAGGTCATGGCTGCCTCAAAGGTGCTTTTTGCAAAAGGCAACTAGACTTCCTTGTTTTTCTTTGAAGACATTTCGCTTCTCATCCAAGAAGCTTCTTCAGCTCTGACCAGATGGTGGAGAATGGAAGGATTTATATTCCTTGCAGACAACTGGTTAGCGAGAGGGGTTAAAATGTAGTTGTACTTTTAACTGCTGTGAAGAATATCAGATGCTACTGCTTTATGCCCTTATATCTTGTTCTATACTTTTTCTATTCTCTTATTGCAATTTTAGTTTTTTTCTGTTATTTGTTTCTTTCTTTCTTTTTCACTTGCTCTGCTCTAATGTAGTTCATAAATGTTCTTACTCTTCTCAAAACTTTTAATAACAATTTTATAAACACAGATAGATATAAATATAGGTACAGAGATGCACACACATACACGTGTGCACAACCCATTCATTAAGATTTCTCATTGGTTAAATTTGCATTGGACTGCAAATCTTAGTGCATTTTAGATCACATATGTTTTCAGTTTACAACTCTTTAACCTTTACTGAGTTATTTGCACCCTGAAGTTGATTTATTGTGCTTTTAAGATATCAAATAGAGCTCTGGGTTATGTACAGATAAATGAAGAACATAAATCCAAACCAATATAACAATTATAACATGGCATAATAAAAGTAAACTGCACAATAATAAAGACAAGAGAAAGATTAAAAGCAACACAATGTAAAAAAACATGGCAAAAACAGCTGCAACATAATACACAGAGCCCAAAAATGTTTTAGAGATACTCTTACAGGGCTGAGGGGGAGGACAAGGGCCTTTATAGATGATATGATGAAATTTTATTTATTGCGTTGATCATCATAAGCCAAAGAATTAGAAAAAAATAGTTTAAAAAGATTAAATTAATAACAGTGGCATAAGAAGTGACTGTAAAAACCAAAAGAGCAGAACATAAAGGGGTAATAAAGAAATCATAGTAAAAAAATTGCGGATCCAAGCATTTAAAAAAAAATCAACTTTTTCCTAGGGTTTCTAGAAAAGCAGTTTTATTAAAATAAAATAAAAGCTAACAAAAACACTAATGATCAAGAATGGAAATAGCAAAAAGGAGAGAAGAGAAAGAAAAATAGGAAATAGAAGGTCAGTAAAATAAAAAATATATAAAAGGAAACAAAATTACACAATAAGTGGCTTCTGACTCCTTTTACAACAGGTAGAAATAGAACTTACAGAATAATAACAGAGTTGGAAGGACCCTGGAGTTTTTCTAGTCCAGGGGTCTCCCACCTTGGCAAGTTTAAGACTTGTAGACTTCAACTCCTTGAAAACTCAGTGGAACTAACTTCAAAGATAGGTAGTAAGTAACAATCTTGAGCCACTGCAATCAAGATTTAGCTAAAGAAATATTAACCCTCTCAAGGCCAAGTGATCTCCCAGAAGAATTTTTGGAAGAGAATTCCTTTATGTAAGCCCTATGGAGCAGGGCTCTCCAACCTTGGCAACTTTCAGACTTGTGGGCTTCAACTCCCAGAATTCAACTCAGGGAGTTGAAGTCCACAAGTCTTAAACTTGCCAAGGTTGGGGACCCCTGCTCAAGTAGGAGACCCTATACTATTTCAGACAAGTGACTGTCGAGTCTCTTCTTAAAAGCCTGCACTATTAGAGCACTCACCATTTCTAGAGGCAAGTCGTTCCACCGATTAATTGTTCTCACTGATGGGAAATTTCTCCTTATATCTAGGTAACTTCTGTCCTTGATTAGTGAATGGTGTCATTGTAGGGAAAATAGGAGTGAGGAAGGTGTGTTCTGTATATTTGCTAGAGTTGTTAACCTTATCTTATCAACTCATAAACCTTATCTTTTGACCTGCAGCAGGATAACCATGCAAGATGAAAAGAGTTTTTTGCACATCAACACTCAACAATATTGATATGAGGAAATCCCATTCCCACTCTTAAAAGAAACAAGGTGGGCTTTCTATAATGTCAATATTTGTCAACCCTTTGAGATAGGGCAAGTCAAGAAATAGGCACCGCATGGATTCCATGCCAGTTTACCGTTGTAGGACATCATACCAATAACAGCATCCTGAAAGCCCGTCCAAGTTTCTCTCTGCCCCAACTTAGGTTTCGTTGCTTCTTGTGTTGCCTTCTGGTGCTTTGGAAAATAGGTTGAACACCCCCCTCCCCCGGTGACAGCCCCTCAAATATTAGGCTTGGGACTCCAATGGGGATGGTTGACAGGCCAGTAAAAGATTCTGCTTTCTCCAGGTGTACCGTGTGAAGAGATGTTGATACAAAAAATATTAGAATGTGCTGAGATGGATAGACTCACACAAGAATTAAAAGTCAAGGAGGAAGTGGAAAATTACGCGGTATGGGATAGGTGGTATGAGTGGATAAACAATAGAAATAAAGATAAATAGGTATAAGTATAGGAGATACGTAGATCTAGTGAATGATGTATATGTAGCTATCAGGGCTCAAAACTGTTAACAATGTAAATAATGTTATGTAATACTGGAAAAATACAATAAACATATTTTATTATATGTATGCTCATCCTATTCCCTCCTTCCCCATCTTTTAGTTAAGGTTGTATATTTATCATTTTCATCATTTAGTTCCTATTGTGTACAGATTTTGTAAACATTTATCTTTTTAATATTCTAAACTGCTGAAAGTTACTGTGTGGTAAGATGGACAGTGAATAAATTCAATAAAATAATAAAAATTAACAACATTGCTATCATGTCACCCCTAGTCCTTCTCTTCATTAGATCAGATATACCCAATTCATGTAACTGTTTAGCCTCCAGCCCCCTTCTTTGTGGCTCTTCTCTGCAATCTCAACATCATATTTGTACAGTGGGGTCTAGAAATTGACCCAGTATTCCAAGTGTGTCTCCTCAATGCAGTATAAAGTTGTGTTATCACTTCACATGATCTTGAAAATATCCCTCTCTTGATGCAGTTTAGGATTGCTTTTCTGTGCAGGAATTTCCCAAAGATAAAGTTAGTTGCTGGATAACATAAAGGGGGCTGATAAAGGCATCCTGGGTGGAGGGAAGCTTTAGCCCCATTGTTTTGCGAATCTAAATCAAATAACTCTGTTTAATCTCTGCCATAGCTTTGTCCCATCCTGGCATAAGCCCTCTATTGCAGTTTATCCTTCCAAGCGAAGGGAAATTTTTCAGCCAGGATGAGCTAGGCTCAGGACTCGCCCTCAAAAGCTTTTTTCAGCCAATATTTTGGCTGACGGAGTCTCATATTGGCTTCTAGTATAGCTGCACTCCAGAGAAACTTAATTACTGCTGGAGAGGTAGGAAGGGAACTAAAATTTGGACTGCTTGCTGTCAGTGTGGATATCACTTCAAGGAGCAAAACTTGGTTGGTCAACAGCAGGCTAATCATCTTGGTTTTTTATAGTTCAGTTACTGCTTTTATGGAATTTTTTATAGTTCGGTTACTGCTTTTATGGAATTTTAATTCTTTGGGCTGGCAGATTTGACTGCCTTCTTAGTGGTCTTTGATGCCAGAATTGAGAGGTGGTGAGTTTCATATCTTCAGGAGGTAAAAGACTGAAATAAAATTCTAGATATTTGAAGGCCTTGTTTGTCTCAAACGGGGCATTCTTATTTTCCCAGTTATGTGTTTCATGAATCCAATCCACTTTCACTTAGGAATACCTAATTTCCAACTTTTCATTTTAGTGACATGGCATTATTGAATGTTGGCTGTGGTGCAGGCTGAACTGGACCCAGATAGGGTGAGGAGCACTATTGGAATAAACAAGATGGAAATTGTTTTGTAAACCAAATTTGGAGAAGTGGAATTTGGTGAGAACTTGGGCAATTTCAAGAAGGGTGTTGAAGCAAGCTTGAGAAAGAAACTAAACTTAACCCTACCTTAAGTTAACAGAATAATAGAGTTGGAAGGAACCTTGGAGGTCTTCTACTCCAACCCCTGTTCAAACAGATGACCCTCCCTATCTCATTTCAGTCAAGTGGTTGTCTAGTCTCTTCTTCAAAATCTCCAGTGTTGGAGCACCCACAACTTCTGAAAGCAAGTTGTTCCGTTGATTAATTTCTAACTGTTAGGAAGTTTCTCCTTAATCTCAGGTTGGATCTCTCCTTGATCAGTTTCCATCCGTTGCTTCTTGTTCTGCCCTCTGGTGCTTTGAAGAGTAGGTTGATCCCCTCTTCTCTGTGGCAGCCCTTCAAATATTGGAACACTGCTATCCTCTCACCCCAGTCCCCTTTTCCATTAGACTAGACTTTTAAGTTGGGTTAGAGAGAAACTTGGACAAGCTTTCAGGATGTTCTTATGATGTTCTACAAGTGTACATTGGCATGGAATCCATGCAGTGCCTATTTCTTGACTTAGCTTATCTCAACGGGTTGACAAATATTGACATAAAGATCGAATTATAGAAAGCCCACCTTGTTTCTTTTAAGAGTGGGAATGGGATTCCTCGCCTCGAGAATCTCAAGTGTTGTTGTGCAAAAAAGTCTTCTTATCTTGCATCATTATCCTGCTGCAGGTCAAAAGATAAGGTTCATAAGTATGGCTTCCATTTTTTGAAATGTTTATCATGCAGAATGAATAGATGGATGGAGCAAGTGATGCAGTTAGGGGAGAGGGCAAAACTGACTTAATTAAAGAGAAGGATTGATTTAGTTTTGTTTCTACTGGAAATCACTTCTGGACTTTTTGCTTGAAACAAAAAAATGAAACTTTGATTTTAGGTTTTGATGAGTAGATTGATTTTGTTCTTGTAAAAAAGGCTTGAAATGTCGAAGCTTCCAATTTCCTTTGCAACAAATATAAGATGGTTAAAAAGTTATCTCTTATTCTATGATTACAAAAAGGCTTTTTCTATTATCTGACGTTTTCTAATCACAAAAATCACAAATCAGACTTTCATGTTTTGAGGTATATTTATTTATGTATTTTTTTTGTTTTATATCCCACCTTTATTATTTTTACAAACAACTCAAGGTGGCGAACATATCTAATGCTCCTTCCTCCTCCTAGTTTCCCCACAATAACAAAAAAACCTGTGAGATGGGTTGGGCTGAGAGAGAAGGACGGGCCCAAGGTCACCCAGCTGGCTTTCATGGCTAAGGGCAGACTTGAACTTACCATCTCCCGGTTTCATGCAAAAAGCCCACAAAGGGTTTCCAGTCAGCAACTGTTGATCCATTGTAGGTAATCCCAAAGCTGCTCATTTTTGAGCATATAACAATCTCTCTGTGGTTGTCTTGTATAAAAGCAAAATTCCATGAGTTTTTTCCCAACTATTTGGCCATCAATTCCCAAAACATTCTGGCTGGGAATTCTGGGACTCGAAATCCTCCCATCTTAACGTTGCCAAGGTTGAAAAACAACCTTGATACTTTCGTAAAGTATTAAGGATTGAAATGAGTGATCTGGCTGTAGGGAGGATTGAAATAATGGATAGGGATTCATCATCCGATCTTGCTTGGTTTAGTCATTTGCCACTAAATCTTCAAGGATGTTCCAATCATTATTAGCTTGAATGTCCCAAAGGTGCTTTTTCAAGAGGCAACTGGACTTCCTTGGGTTTTTTTTTCTTTGAAGATGTTTTGCTTCTCATCCAAGAAGCTTCTTAAGCTCTGAGAGAAACAAGAAAGTACACTT
>JAOYMU010000020.1:24749293-24759680 GCA_025802295.1 Psammodynastes pulverulentus
GCCCTGTACCCCGCCCCGAGTCCCTTTGGGGAGAGGGGGCGGGTTATAAATCTAAATAAAATGAAAAATGAAAAAAAATGAAGCCATGCCCAGGCTCCTTGCTCTCTCCTTACTCACACAGCAAATACTGTTTCACTTTCTAAAGAGCCCTACTCCCCCTCCCCCACTTGAAAAATCTGATCCAAATGCAAAACACAGAGGAGAGGAGTTTCAGTTTCATAGCAGCAAGCAGCTTTAGTACAGAACAGTTGAG
The DNA here is from genome assembly GCA_025802295.1 of Psammodynastes pulverulentus. Taxonomy (NCBI): domain Eukaryota; kingdom Metazoa; phylum Chordata; class Lepidosauria; order Squamata; family Psammodynastidae; genus Psammodynastes; species Psammodynastes pulverulentus. Next base: position 24,749,547 of record JAOYMU010000020.1, read on the forward strand.
CTAAGCCAGGCTCCTTGCTGTCTCCCAGAAAAAATGAAAATAAAGGTTATCTTATCTTATTTTAAAAACATTCTTGGGATGGTCTGTCCTTTTGTGACTTAAACACAAATCCTATACAGGTTAAACTCATATTAAAAAAATTGCTGAGTTAAATCACATTCTCACAGTCCAATCCTCAACACATTTTTACTTAAGGCTAGTGTAGTAAATGGCTTAATAAATATATCGGAGCTATGCTATCATCAGGCAAAATCAGAGATGACGTGGCCTCTGTTTTATTTCTTGTTACACTTCTAATATGTACATAATATCACATGTTTATCAAGCTTCGATCAGCCAGGAACCTAAGATCGTACTTCATTCCCAAATTGTAGAATATTCTTATGCTAAACGTCCGTCCCATGTATGCATTCTTGAAATAGTTTTTTTTGTTTTGTTAAAAAGGTGAAATCTTATTTTCTAATATTTTCTTTCAGATATTCCTTATTGCAAAAGAGTAGTGGCTTTGTTGTTCAAGTTCTACACAGAATTAAAACTAATGTGAAATATTTTGTCCCGATATTTGTTTGTTGTGCATGGCCACCTAATGGGCATGTATTAATTATTCAAATTAAATTAAGAGATGTGATTGATGGGGTTTGGTGGGAGGAACCTAAATTGGTGGGAGGGGGAGTTTAGGCAGGAGAGGAGGGGGAACATGATTAATTCTCTTTTCTTCCTGGTCTTTCCTTACTCCTTTGCATGTTGTAATTCAAATAAGGAATTATTTTCTTAATGGAGATCAACTAAGAGTCTTGGTTGTTGTCTTTTTCGTTGACTCTTTGATATTCACTGAAGCATGATATATGGAAATATAACTTGAGAACAAACAGAGAAGGACAGGACTAGTTATACCAGAATAATTATGGATTATTACTTCTTTAAAGGAACAGCACTAGAAATGAGACAGTCAGGCATACATTAGCTTCCTTCTGCTGTTTGCAGGGAACACATGTAAGATACCCCTTAAGAACAAAACAGATCAAATCAACAGAGTTGGGAGGGACCTTGGAGGTCTTACCTTGGAGGCAAGCCATTCTACTGGTTAATTGTTCTCAGGAAATTTCTCCTTAGCTCTAGGTTGCTTCTCCCCTTGATTACTTTCCATCAATTGCTTCTTGTCTTGCCTTCAGGTGCTTTGGAAAATAGGTTAACCTAACATAGAACAGAGAATAATAGTTGGAAGGAATCTTGGAGGTTCTCCAATCCAATCCCCTGGACAAGCAGGAGACCCTATACCATTTCAGATAAATGGTTGTCCAGTCTCTTCTTAAAAGCCTCCAAGTGATGGAGGGAACCACCCACAACTTCTGGAGGCAAGCCATTCCACTGGTTAAATGTACTTAGTGTCAGGAAATTTCTCCTTAGTTCTAGGTTGCTTCTCTCCTTGATTAGTTTCTATCCACTGCTTCTTGTCTTGCCTACTGCTGCTTTGGAGAATAGGTTGACCCCCTCTTCTTTGGGGCGGCCCCCTGAGTATTGGACCACTGCTATCATGTCGCCCCTAGTTGTTCTTTTCACTAGACTAGACATACCCAATTCCTGCAATCGTTTTTCGTATGTTTTGGCCTCCAGGCCCCTAACCATCCTTCTTGCTCTTCTCTGCATTCTCTCCAGAGTCTCAACGTCTTTTTTATAATACGATAGAAAAACCTCTCAACTGTATATCATCTTAGGTTAAGAAAAGAATCGCACCGAGATACTTAGTATTCATGAGAAGATGGAAAGTTGCAAGTTGACCTTTGGGCTGGATCGATAACTATTTTAGTCCCGTCATCATTAATACTGTGAGAGGTTGGTTTTTAGAGCTATGGCAACCATCCAACTATGCAGAGGTGTCCCCACCCCCCCTTTCTCCTGCCTTATTTAACAATTCAAAAACTACCAATCGAAGCCACCTCTGGGAGAAAAAGAAGCAGCTGCATTATGGAAATGAGTGGAGATGAGATGAACCAGAATTCTCCACTGAAACAGGAATAAAGGTAAAGGTTCCCCTTGCAGATCTGGGCTAGTCGTTCCTGACTCTAGGGGGCAGTGCTCATCCCCATTTCAAAGCCAAAGAGCCAGCGCTGTCCGAAGATGTCTCCATGGTCATGTGGCCGGCATGACTCAACGCCAAAGGCGCACGGAACGCTGTTCCCTTCCCACCAAAGGGGGTCCCTATTTTTCTTCTTGCATTTTTTACGTGGTTTCGAACTGCTAGGTTGGCAGGAGCTGGGACAAGGAACGGGAGCTCACCCCATTACGTGACGCCAGGGATTTGAACCACCAAACCGCCAACCTTTCTGATTGACAAGCGCAGCATCTTAGCCACTGAGCCACCGCATCCCAGGAATAGTTCAATATAATTTTGGCTCTGGAATATTAAGGCATAGTTGACTGTACAGTTGAAGCTTCTAAGAAATGTTCAGTTGTGAGTGGGTATAGGTGATCATTAGTTGGGATGGACCAACTGACAGCAGCCGCCGCCTTGGAAATGGATTGGGGCAACCCAACTCAGGGAATTTGCCTCCTTGCAATGGCGGTTCTGTCTTTTTAGGGAATTGCATGTTGGACTTCAAACCAAGAATGGTGCATGGCGGTTCTTCCAAGCTAAGTTCTTTATTGTTTCAGACTCATGGACAAAATCTTGCCAGACAGAGGAGTCTACTATCTGCATCTACAATGTACTCTACAGGCTATTGTGTAGGGACTGTCTTCACCCCCTTTCTCTCACACATGATCACTGGACTGAGTTGCCTCTTACTCCTCTGGAATAAATCCCCTTCTTTCTGAGGATCCACTTCCTTAATACATTCTATCCTATTGTGTTGGGTTTCCATATGAAAGCATCTAATGTCCCTTTACACCTTCCTACCTAAAATATATGTCCAGAATCTCCTTAGAATTTTCTCTTTATAGTTCATCCTTATCCTGTTTGCTTGGTAGCAGGATGACCCCTAAACCCTCTGGGCAAAGGCAGACTTTTCATAGAATAAATTGAAAGAAAACTGGAATGGAAGCCGTTCCCCCATCCCCTGCCCCCTTGTTGGGAAAAGCCAGTTTCCCCTGATTTTATCTCTGACTTTCATTCCAGACCATTGTGTTGCTGATGCTTCACATATGGACAAATTCTGGGGTTATCATAACCCAATTATGTTCACCCAAACTCACAGCTCTTTGGCGGTGAATATGTTCAAAATCTGAAGTCGGAACAAGGCATGTAATCCCTTTGTGTCAACCTCAGTATGGATAGAGGCCTTGGGAGCTCAAGACGGTCCCATTATTCTGAGGGGTTGAAAATTAAATTTTCAGCTGGCATATCCAGATAGGATTCTGTTTCCCAAGACAGGGATGGGAGCCCAGTTCTGGCTTTTATCTTCCCTTAGCCTTATCGAGTTTGTAACAGTGACCGAGGTAGCAAAAGGGAGAAGAGGCCTAAAAGAAAGACCTCCAGGTTCAAAACAAACAAAAATAAGAGTAGCTGGTAGGTTTGGTTGGAACTCTCCAGATAAAGACAGTGGAATGTATACCTTAGGACAGGGGTCCCCAAACTTGGGTCCCCAAGCTATGCTGGTTGGAGAATTCTGGGAGTTGAAGTCCACAAGTCTTAAAGTTACCAAGTTTGGAGACCCCTGCACTAGTATATAAAATGAGAGCAAACACCATTGTCTTCTAACACTGATGGTGTTACCTAGTTTGGTAATGAAACATCTGCAAGAAAACAATCAAGCTGAGAGGGGACCAAGGACCTCACAGCATTGGACTGTTGTTTACCAGCTATTGCAGATATGCCTATTTCTTCCTCCATCCCAATGAAATGCCTGAAGACTATATCATTTTCTTCTGGGTATTCTTGTTTTTCTCTAGCAGTTATTCCCAAGGGCCACACGCATCTACTTGGCACTGCATTGGGGAAAGTTATTCTTAGACATAGACATTTTGCATACTCATCACTGCTGTGGAGTCAGTGGGATTTTGCCATTCACTACCACTAATAATAATCTTTAACTGCGTCACCATCACCGTAGCATTCTCAGGTTTCCTTTATGGTGGCGTTGAAAGAATCCGGGACTTTCTGAATGCTGCTTCCCTAGGGAAATAAGGAGATTTTACATAGCGCCTGATATCTGGGTCAAGGAGATAAAGTACTGGGCATTTTAGCAGCTTGCTTCTAAATTGGTGGTTCTTGGAGATGAACTCTGGATGGGGATGGATTGGATCTCTTGGCAGCTTTTGATTCCGAGGACCATGGATTCTTCTGGAGCAGCTTCAGGGACTGGGAGTGGAGGACTCTGTTTTGCAGTGTTTTTTCCTCCTTCCTTCATGGCTAATTCCAGTGGATGTTAGTGTGGGAGAAGAGGAGAAGCCCAACCTCAGACCTTCTTGTGTGGGATACCTCAGTATTTTGGGTCTCTCATTGCTCTTCTTCACCATCTACCACAGGGGTCAGCAACCCATGGCTCTGGAGCCATGTGTGGCTCTTTCATCCCTCTGCTGCTGCTCCCTGTTGCTCAAAATATGTGTCATAACTGCCAATGTGTGTGACACCCGCCAGCACATGATTTATTGATCTTTTTGACTCCCGGTAGGCCAACCGTGGATAAATCCAAGAAAAGGAAAGTTTCAGAACAAAGCAGAATGTATAATTCAATGACATATGCTATTTTTGCGGCCGCTCAGGAAATAGTCAGGTACGAGAAGGGTTTTGTGACTCCTGGTGTTTTCTTTTCTGTGGGAAATAGGTCCAAATGGCTCTTTGAGTGTTTAAGGCTGCCGACCCCTGATCTACCTGAAAGTTTTGGGTGAAATCATTTGGCAGGATGGCACCATCAACATCTTAGACCATAGAATAACAGGTTGGAAGGGACCTTGGAGGTCATCTAGTCCAACCCCCTGCTCGAGCAGGAGAGTCTATTCCAACAGTTAGCCTCTACCTAGGATCGAACTCACAGCCTCCTGATTGTGAGGCGAGAGCTCCTTCTCTAGGCCACTGCACTGCCCACATCTTGATGATGCAAACTTACACAACCCCTGGCCCGGCAGGCATTGCTGTTCAGATGTTCATTGGTGTCCAGAGCAAGGGGGGCAAACCCCAGGTCACTACCTACAACTGGGCCATGACCTGTTTCAAACCAGGCCATGTGAGCCATAGGCAAGCGCATGCGCAAAGCTCCATTCAAGCAGCTGGAGTTTTGCCCACAAACGCAAACACTCTCCACTCATGTGCAAAGTTCCTTTTGTGAGTAGAGGGCACGGGTGCCTGCTGCTTGCTGCAATGGAGCTGTGCACGCACACATGCACTTACTATTCACATGACCTCCTTGTGCCACGCCAGGTTGCCAAGATGGAAAGGTTGGGAACCGCTGGTCTGGAGGATGCGGGAATCCTAGATGGGAGGATCTGGCTCCAACTTAATGCTAGCTTGATGGATTGACTTGGGGTTTTGGTCTCCCTTGATCCTAAGAGATGTCATCTCTTATTCTCAATGGGAGAGTACTCCCCTGAACAGAGTTGGCATGCAATTTAGGGTCTTCATGGATTCACTACTCTTGCTGAAGTAACAGGTAGCTATCCTAGCTAGGGGGACCTTTGCACAGATCTACCTTGTGCACCAGTTGTGTTCATTTCTGGACATGGAGGCCTTGTTCATTGTCACTCATGCCTTGATGACTTCCTGGTTCGATTACTGAAATATGCTCTACCTGGGGCTGACCTTGAAAACCATCCATCCATTACAGTTGGTCCAGAATGCAGCAGCTTGCGCAGTACTGGGTGGCCCTCAGTTTGCTGCTATTTGAATTGTGCTGGCTGCCAGTCCAATCCATAGGCCTTGCAATTCGATAAGGCTGGAGCTCAGCAACTGTGATTAAAAAAAAAATCTTTTGGGGAGTGTTAATTTAAAGCCCAGGAGTTGGTTTTTAGTTTTTATTTATTTAGAATGTTGCTTTGTATTAGCTTTATTTTTTTTTAATGTTCTTATCAATGCTGCTGTGAGCTGCCCAGAGTTATGGCATATAAGATGAGCAGTTCTCTAAGTCTCTTAAATAAATGGACAATCCAGGTTCTTCTGCCTTCTGTTCGTCCTTAAATGAACTCTGGTTATCTCTAGCTTCTGAGACACTGCATGAGAGTCCTTATTTAAAAGATACTGAAAAACAAGCAGGGAGGACTGGATTGCTCCCTTCTTTTAGAGGTTCAGCAGAGCTGCCTTTAATTCACACAATTGAGAATTAAAACTATCTTGAAAGTCAAATAAATCAGCTCTGGTGTGAATTTGGTTCCTACATTAAGTCAGCTTAAAAGATATGATGGAACTAAAAGACAAAGCGAGATACAATTATAAGAGACTACAGAGTTATGACAGAGCTTTTCAGCACCTTGGACAGATCATTTTGGTAGAGTTGTCTCTGCAACATAATTTGCCTTATGAAGGCTCCCTTATTCCACTCTCTGAAGATTTAACTATGTCTATGGGCACCCATAAAGGAGAAGACCATCTTTAGATGCTTTCTAAATTTGAAAAAAATTGTTAGAGGGAGATCCATGGTTTGAATGATCCTTACTAGACATCGGTTCACTAGATGATTTTATTTTCCTTTATTAAATTTATATGCTGCCCATCTGACTAACAGCAACTCTGTTACTCTCCCCTCCCCCAGTGTCATAAACTGGATCAAGGTAAGACAATGTGGTAGTCAGGTTACAACTGGACAATGACCATAATTGGACCATAAAAGGGGCCGTAGTGGTGCAGTAGTATAATGTAGTATTTCAGGCTAACTTTGCATTCCACTGCCAGCAGTTCAATTCTGATTGGCTCAGGAGTGACTCAAACTTCCATCCTTCTGAGGTTGGTAAAATGGGGACCTAGATTATTCAGGGCAATATGCTGACTCTGTAAACAGCTTAGAGAAGACTGTAAAACACTATAAAACAGGTATATCAATCGAAGTGCTCTCACTGTAATCAGGTTTGCTTTCATTGATGGCTGAGTTCTTATGGCTTGTTAAATCCTAAATTGGGATTATGCATGCATAATTGCTATATTCATGTAATAGGTTATACCCCAGACAGATAAATATTATTATGGCTTATTATGTTGGCTTGATTTAAACAACTTAGTAAGACAATAAGTACAGCTCCCCTAGCCCAAGCACTGTGAAACAAACCAATTTTAATCTAGTTTAGTAAATGGCATCAATCCAGTCATTCTGCATGTTTTGGGGAAAGGAAATGTCTAGGGTAAAAAGTCAATACAGTGAATGCAGATGTTGTGATATTCACGATAACAACATCAGTGTCTTGTACCTGATTCATTGGGGAATGTTTCTGGGAGTGTCTTATATAAGGTACCTAGTTACAGTGTGTGTGTGTTTGTGCATGTGTGTCTGCATATTGAAACATGGGTCTACCACACTAGATAGGACCGAAGGGCATACTTTGCAAATGGACAGTCCAACGCATAGTGGCATGTGTAACATGCAGGCATACATTGGACAGCACAACCAAGTAGGTAACATTGTGTACAGGAACATCTACACACTGTATGGGCTAGACTCTCTCCAGATCTGGATGGGAGTCCCCACCGAACTGGTGGAAAATAAGAGGGCTATGATCCTGTGGGATTTCCAGATCCAGATGGACAGGTAGGTATTATCAATCACAAAGAACATTGTGGTAGTAGACAAAGACTTGAATACAGCGGTGATGATAGCAGTGCCAAGTGACAGTAACATCAGGAAGAAGATTCCTTGGATGAAAATCTTAAAGGGAAAACAACTCAAGAATCTTGGGAAACTCTGAAAAGTATGATCATAAAAGCCCATACCAGCACAATACCATTGAGAAAGAAAAAACAAGGAATCCACTAAGAAACCAGTATGGCTGCACAAAGATCTCTCTGACAAATTGAAAGACAAAAAGGACAAATACAAAAAAATGGAAAGAGGGACACACAACTAAGGCAGAATATCAGCAGATAGCCAGAATCTGCAAAGATGAAGTCAGAAAAGCAATAACACTTAGACTTATATACTGCTTCATAATGCTTTACAGCCATCTCTAAGCAGTTTACAGAGTCAGCCTCTTACCCCCAACAATCTGGGTCCTTATTTTACCCACCTCGGAAGGATGGAAGGCTGAGTCAACTTTTAGTCGGTGAGATTTGAACTGCTGCAGCTAGCATTCAGCTGAAGTAGCCTGCAGTACTGCATTCTAACCACTGTACCACCTTGACTCTATCTGAGGAAAGCAAAGGCTCAGAATGAACAAAGACTTGCAACAAAAGTAAAAGATAATGAAAAAAGTTTCTCCCAACTTATAAATAACAAGAAAAAAATCAAGGAACAGTTGGTCCACTAAAGAGAGAAGATGGCAAGGAAGTAACAGGCAATAGAGAGAAAGCAGAGCTGCTTAACTTATTCTTTACATCAGTCTTCATGCAAAAAGAAACTATGGCCCAACCTACCAAAAACATAATTGTAAAAGACAGACTAGAAATAAAAGTTAAAATAAGCAAAAAAAAATGGTAAATCTAATCTTGATGAATACCAATCACTGGAACCTTATCAGTTAAAGGAGCTGGCAGAGGTCATCTCAAAACCACTGCACCACATCTTTCAAAAATCCTGTAGCACTGGGGAATTACCAGAGGACTGGAAAAGAGCTGCTGTGGTTCCCATCTTCAAAAAAGGAAGGAAAAAAACAGACCCAGGAAACTACAGACCAATCATCCTAACATCAATACCCAGGAACATACTGGAAAAGATAATAAAAAAACAGATCTGCCAACATCTAGAAACAAGTAAAGTAATAACTAGCAGTCAGCATGGGTTTGTTAAAATCATGGTTTTTCTAATCAATATCAATAGTTCATTTTTCCTCCACAGAGCCATCTTGAATTCATCAGTGTTTCCTTGGAAGTCAGAAGGAGAAGAAATCCCAAAGCTCTGCTAAATATGAAAGTTGCCAGCTAAGTTTTAACCAAGCCCTCTCCCCCTCCCTCTTTTTTTTTTTTTTTGCACCAATTGTACTGGCTGCAATCATGGGATAGTTTCTGAGAGAAATTTATGTTGGGACTATGGTTTCATGACTATGAAAGTCTGCAACTGTTCTCTAAGGAAGCATTGTATGATGAATCAAGGATATTGCTGCTAAGAAACAAAAGTGTCAAGAGATTCCAACAGCTCCTCAAATCCTGTGTTAAGCAGAAACCTGTTTAACATAAAGGGAGAAACAAGTCATGATTGTGAGATATTTTTCAGTTTGTTAATGGTAACATTCCAAGATAATTTGCTTTAAATTTGCCTTTGAGAATTGCTGATTCTATCAGTCACTCTTTGGATAAAATCCACCAGCTATTTAGTGGGTCTCAACTGTTTTTCTCATATTCAGATGTGAAATTATTATCCCTTAAAGGAAAAGTCTTTATTACAATTTACTAATGTGCAACTTACCATTGTAAACTGTGTGAATAGTTTAAAGTATCCATTTATGGATTGGAAACAAGTGAACAATGGGAAGAATGGAAAACAAATGAAAGAAATAACAATGAGTAAATTGAAAAACCCATAAAGTGTTTTTTTAAAAATATCCCTCTTACATTAAACATATTTGCATCTATACAAAAATGGGAAAAATAAGACCACCTTTTCTTAGGAGTTTTTTTAATGATAGATAGATGATAAATAGGTAAATAGATTAGATGGATGATAGATGATAGATTCTTTTAAATTTTAGTTTTACTCATTGCCACTGTAACTGCATTCACATTGTTGCTAGTTGTCCTTTTCTTCTCTTTTATTCCTTCCGGCTTTCCCAGCATTACAATCTTTTCCAGAACTGGATCTTTGCATAACATGTCTATGTAGGATAATTTGAGCCTGGTCATTATCTTTTAAGTTTCACCAAAGATCCCATCCACCTCTGCAATTGCTGACTTTTTGTAAATAATCAGTATGTATGCCCTGAGTTAGTAGCCATAATATTCCAGCAATGAACTCCAATAGGAGTAGAGTTATCCCAAAGTGAGAATTGAGTCATGCTCCTTCCTTCCTGCCTGCCTGCCTGTCTGCCTGCCTGCCTGCCTGCCTGCCTGCCTGCTTTTGTTCTTTC
>JAOYMU010000020.1:25224651-25235258 GCA_025802295.1 Psammodynastes pulverulentus
ACAATCTGGGTCCTCATTTGACCCACCTCGGAAGGACGGAAGGCTGAGTCAACCTGGAGCCTGGGGAGATTCGATCTACCAAATTGCAGTCAGCCGGCAGTCAGCAGAAGTAGCCTACAATTACTGCACTCTAACCACTGCGCCACAGAGGCTCTTGCAGGATTGCTGGCTAATTCTGCCAACTGCCAGCAATTCCATCCTGACCAGCTCAACATTGACCCATCCTTCTGAGGTCAATAAAACGAGGACCCAGATTATTGGGGGCAAGGTGCTGATACTGCAAGCCACTTAAGAGAGGGCTGTACAGAATGGTGAAGTGGTATATAAGTCTAAGTGTTATTGCTATTGCTAAGCTCAGAGAGCACCAAGGACCACACTGTTCATATCCCTGAGCTACACATAGTCTTCCTTTCTACTAGTGAGGTGTGCTTCTAGGACCACCTCTAGTTGAGCTGTACTGGTTTCCAGTTTCCTTCTGGGTTCAACCCAAGGTGCTGGGGGTGACTAATGAAGCTATGCAGGGCATGGAGCCAGGTTACCTGAGGGACGGGCTCTCCCCAGTTACCAAACATCCCATCAGATCCGGCAGAAGGGCCATCGTTGTGGGTCAACATCAGCCAAGGAGCTTTCTTTGGCAGGACCTAGGAAGAGAGCCTCCTCTGCTGGGGGACCCTCCCTTGAACACATCCCATGAAACTGGCCCAACCCTGTTGACCTGTCCAGAAGACCCTTCAAACTCTTGGGGAATCCCATGGAAGTGTGGGGCCCAGCCAACGGTTGTGTGGTGTGCACGGCATTCTCTCATATTTTTCTTATTATAGTTTTAACTGTTTTTATTTATTAAATGCATATGCCGCCCCTCTGACTATAACAGCAACGCTGGGCAGCTAATTTAATTTTAATTGTATTTTTAATTGTTTTTTAATTATTGTAATTGTTTTTTTTCTTCTTTTAGTTGTGTACACCGCCCAGAGTCCCAAGCATGAGATGGGCGGCTGTATCCATCTAGTAAATAAATACACAGCTCAGTACATAAATATTTGCTTTAACTCCTGGCATTTGTGTTTCTATTGTTATGTGCGTTTCTTCACACGTGCTTGCAATCCTTACTCCATAAAACGTGGCGTGGTCCCGTTCTTTCCTATTTTACCAATAATTGTTTTATTTTATTGTTTAACTCTTCATCACCCCCATAAATTCAAAATGACGCACTTGGGTATTTTCCCCAACCTTTCTTGCAGATTCGTTTATCCCCCTTATTATTATTATTATTACGTGCTCAATATCTTTCTATTTTCGCAGCTAAAAATCATGTCAGTGCTCTAGTATTTATGAAGTATGTGAAAAACGCTTAGCAGCACTTAGAAAAAGAAACACATGTCTGGAAAGCTCAGAGACCTTGGTGCGCAAACAGAACAGATTCCAGGAATTCCGTGCCAGAATAAAATAATACCTAAAAACAAAATTAAAAAAAAGCCCAACCCCAGACTACGATTTGCTTTGATGTCCCTCCTTCTGAGCTGACAGGAGAACGAAGACCTGCAAGGCAATTATCTGACTTGATTACAGTCTGTGGTTCCTCCTCCTCTTGGGGAGGGGCCGTATCTCCTGGCTGGCAAACATGCTCTGAATGCAGGAGGAGCCAACTTTAGTCACCACAGGTAGTCCTCAACTTACAGCCGTTTGTTTAGCGACCATTCCAAGTTGCAATTGTCAACTCGTAAAGCATCCTTGGCCAGTTTTCGAGTTGCCATAGTCAGGAGGGGGGAAAACTGAAGGAGCAATCAAAACCAGAAGTACATTCCATGCATACCTTTATCAAGGCTGTATCCCAGGCTACCGGATCCAGCGGGAGGGGCATGATCCCTATGGCCCGTGAAAATCCTCCGTTGGAGAATGTGATTTATGACACATCCAGGAGGGAGGGGGGAAACAGGGTAATAGGTGGGCCGTAAATTACGTGAGGCAGAACTGGCTTCATTTGGGTATGTGCTGACATGTTGCTCCTAATAAATAATTGGATTTCTTTTGAAACTTGTCAAAACCCTGACAGCAATGGCACTGAAAAAAGTGACTTGTGACCAGTCTTCACATCTACAACCATCGCAGCATCCCCATGGTCATGTGAACAAAATTTGGGCATTGGATTGCTGACATGCCTTTAGAGGGCTTGCAGCATCCTGTGGTCATGGGATCAAAATGTGTGACCTTCCCAGCAGCTTCTGACATGCAAAGTCAATAAAGAGTCACTGAACCCTGGCACAGAAGGTCGTAAAATCAGATGTGACAACAATCGTCATGCTTAGCAATGGAACTTCCGGTTCCAAATGTGGTCCAAAGTCGAGGACTGCTCTAGTACTTTCCACAGAAAGACCTCAGATTACAAGGGTGAAGGAACATATCGCCTCGATAGCTGCAGCAATCCAAAACAGTCAACACTACAGGATACGGATCAAGAATCTGTTTCTCAGCTTGCATTGAACTGCCAAATTGCAGAGAAAGCTTCTCTAGATTGGACTACAGTATGTCCAGATTACAAGTATTCCTTGATTTACAACCCACAATTTAGTCCAAAATTTCTGTTGCTAAGTGAGACAGTTGTGAGGTGAATTTTGCCCCATTTTTCTTTCTTTTCCTGCCACCGTTGTTAAGTGAATCACTGCATGTATTAAGTTGGTAACCGCAAGTTGTTAAATGAATCTGCCTTCCCTGTTGACTTTGTTTGTTGGAAGGTCGCAAAAAGAGGATCCCACAATGCTGCAAACGTGAGTCAGCTGCCAAGCGCCTGAATTCTGATCCCGTGACCATGAGGATGCTGCAATGGGCGTTAAGTGCAAAAAATGATCACAGGTCACTTTTTTCCATAACGTTGTAACTTCGAATGGCCTGAACTGTTATAAGTTGAGGACTACCAGGACCAGTGATGGTGAAACTTTTGGGCACCGAGTGCCCACACCAGAACACATGTGCATGCATGTACATGTGTGCGTGCCGGGGTGCCAGAAAACTGAAGACCAGCTGACTGGTGCACACGTGTCTGGTTTTTGGCCATTTGTGGAATGGTTTTCACGTCATATTTGGCCGGTTTCCGGGCCATTTTCAGGCTGTTTTTCAGGCCTGAAAACACTCTGAAAAATGGCCTGGGTTTGAGTCATTTTTCAGGCCATTTTCAGGCTGTCTTTCGGGCTGTTTTTGGGGCCTGAAAATGGCCTGAAAAATAACTTGAAAACACCCTGAAAAAGGCCCCCAAACAGCCCGGGAAACGGCCTGGGTTTTTGGCAGTTTTTCAGGCCGTTTTCCGGTGCTCTGGCACCCATGAAGACCCAGCTGGCCGGCGTGCGGGTCCACGGAGAGGGCTCTGCATGCCACTTCTGGCTCACGTGCCAGAGGTTCGCCATCCCAGACTTGGACTGTGTATCAAACTTACCTGGATTATCTGCGCAGCGGCTTCCGGCGTTCCTTGGCGTAGATCCTGACCGTTTATAGACAGGACTTTGTCGTTCTGACGGAGCTTCCCATTCTTGGCTGCCAACCCTCCATCTAACAGGTCCAGAATAAAGATCCCCGGTTGGTCTGTTTTTCGGATCAGTTTAATGCCGAGGGGCTCGGATCGGTCCCTTTTGATGAGGACAACATGGACCACTTCCTGGTTCACGAGCGGCGGAGCCGTCCGGTTGGTAAAGCCCTTCTCTTGCAGCACCAGGAAATGGAGCGCGTCACAGGGTTGGCGCAAGAGTGCGATGGCTTGGCAGTGGGTCACGCTGCTGATGTTCACACCATTCACCTGGGAGAAGGACAGAAGCAAGGGTTGGTCAGAAGGTGGCTTCCCAAAGGTCCTTCTCTCAGGACACCCTTCCCTCCTCTGCGTTGTACGGCAAAAGAATGTAAGCCACAGGTGTCAAACTCAAGGCCTGGGGGCCAAATGTGGCCTGCCAAGTCATTTTATGTGGCCTGTGAGAGCTGCAAATTCCGATTGTCTTTAGGATATTTGGTTACATTTATACTGTCTTACAGTTACATGTGGCCCTTTGAGGGCAACCATTACACTGATGTGGCCCTCGGTGAAAATAAGTTTGACACCCCTAATATAAGCGCTGCAAGAAGGAAATCCTACAAAGAAAATGTCAGGACTGCCATCCTGTTACCCTATGCTTTGCTTGCTGGCAGCCTGCCATGCTTGAAGGGGAGGGGGAGCTGCGGGGCAGGATAAAGGGGGGCTAGCCTGAGAAGAGTCAGCCATTCCAAGGTCATGTTGTGGAATGAAGAATCAACCACCCCACGAAGACAAGGACCAATACCCAAACAATTTGTAGGAGCCTGATTGGACATTCAGTGATAAGCAAGGGGAAAGGTGGGGACAACCATATGCTTTGGGCAGGAAAGCCTCAGATCCAGCTTTGCTTCTTCGGTAACCCACTTGGCTTTAGTAAAGTGTACTTCTGGCAAACCGTGGCCTCGAAAATCTTTCTTTTCTAACTTGGGACAGCTGACAGAAACATTCGATTTCTCCAGAAATTTGCCCTCAGTTGCTTAAATAAAGGCAAACAAAATAGGATTATTCTGAAATAGTAAATATACTGCTTGTACTGGACTCAGCTGCAGTTGTAATTAACTCTGACTAAAATCTGCTGCAGCTGATTACCAACTGGTCCTTTTGCCATGAGGGTTTTAACGACCGCAAACCCACCTCTAGGATGTGGTCTCCAGGGGCGAGTTTTCCATCGGCAGCCACCATGGAATCCTGAAATATCTCCTGCACAACAATGTTCCCGAGCGGAGTGTCTTTGCCACCCACTATACGTATGCCGAGCTCTTCCTCGGGGTCCTCCCGGTGGATTTCGATGGTGTTTGTCTCCGCCAGAAGACTCGCTCTCTGAGGTAAATCTGACAGAGAAGTCAGAAAGGGCACCAGTGAAGAGGAAGTTCTGGGTTTTAAACACCGTACAGCAAGTGTGAGCAACCTGCATCCATCCCATCCGTTCTCACCAGGGGACCTGCGATCTCCAGCTTGGTGAAGGTGGAATTTTGGCTACTTGAGGAACCGTCTCACGGTTGACCCATCCCACCTTCAGAGGAGGCATACTGCGGATCCCATCAGTCAAGTCCAGTCCAGGAGAAGAGTCTTCTCTGCCATGGCTCCTATCTTTGGAACCTCTTAGCCCCCGAGATGAGATGGGCTCCCACCCGCCTGGTTTTCCGTAAGAGCCTGAAGACCTGGCTCTGCCTGACGGTTTGGAGACCCCATGGGGGGAGCTTCACACTAGAGGAGGTTGATCAATTAAAAGCTAATCCCATCTCCATCCTCCCCACTCCCCCCAATGTATCCAGCTCCTTCCGTCCACCCTCCTGTGTTAATTAATTTATCTGCTTTGTCATTTTATATGGTTTGGACAAAACTCAACAGCACTTTTTCGTGCAGCTGTTGATAAAAATAGGATCGCCAACATGATCGCCATCGTCCGATGACGGATATGGCACAAGAAGTCATTTTATATCTGAAGATTTTCATGTTTGTTAATGTTCCTTTCCAATAAGCCACCAGAAGTCATTTGACATGAGATAGATGTCAAATAAATTTCATAATCATTAAATAAATACTAAATTTTGTATCTAGAGTTTGTCCTTCCTTGCTACGAGAGGCTAACCCTGGAATAATTTGACTTCAGGCTTCCGAAGTCAAAAGCTTTCCAAAATACAAAACTTTAGAAAAACTTTCCGCCACGATTTTTGAGTCAAGATGCACCCTTGACTAGGTCCTATCCAGTTCTGTAATCCTTTCACTTCAGTTGGGGGGAACTTGCTGTGTGAAAAGGTTGTGTTGCTATTGTTCATGAAATGGAAGCCGGCAGTGAATATTCCTCAAAGGGTTGGGCCTTAATTTTTAATGGCCAAAGGAGTCCCTCCAACTGAGATCCAACTGCCCTACGGCAGGCTGTTTACGGCAATGATTGTGCATCACTTGGCCAAAGAAAATGCCAAGGTAGATTTTTGCACGTGAGAAAGGCTGATTAAACTGGTGAAAGACAATCAGCGCCTCCCTTAAAGGGACACTGTCTCAAGACTGGCATTTCACAGGAATGTGTGGGTCGTATCACCGGTGTTCTTCCCTATTGGAAGGCTTGTGCAAAGATGAAACGCGGGCGAGTGAAACGAACGCTTCACAGTTGAAAATTGGGGACCTTGGAGGTCTTCTAGTCCAAGCCTAGATCATTTCAGACAAGTGGCTGTCCAATCTCATCTTGAAGACCTCCAACAATGGAGCACCCACGACTTCTGGAGCAGGGGGTGGCATTCTACCGGTTCGCACTGGTTCAGGTGAACCGGTGGCAAAAAAATCTCCAACGATCAGCTGAGAGGATAAAAGAGTTCCTTTCAGCTGATTGGTGCACGCATGCATGTTAGGTGTGCATGCATGCGCAGAAGGAGGGGGGATGTGCACTCATCAAAATGGTGGTAGCACCAGTAGTAACCCAGCCCTGTTCTGGAGGCAACCCATTCCACTGATGGTTTTCACTGTCAGGAAATGTCTCTTTAGTTCAAGGTTGATTCTCTCCTTGATCAGTTTCCATCCAATACTTCTGGTCCTGCCCTCAGAGAATAGCTTGGCCCCCCAACTTTGGGGCAGCCCCTCCAATAGCGGAAGACTGCTATCGCGTTCCCCCTAGTCCTTCTCTTTGTTAGACTGGGCATACCTAATTCCTGCAACCATTTTCCTGTTGTGAGAATGAAAGACCCGTGGAGCCCTTGGTGCTCTTGAGGCTGATGGTTTCTTTGCAGGCTTTCCATAGCATCAACTCAAGACTTTTTGTATCTTTGCACTCCAGAGTTCTACCCTGAGCTACATGCGTTTTTTCCCATGGGAATGAAAGGAGGAATGAGAAAGAAGAGAAGGAATTTCTTCACAGCACCGTGACAGCTGAGAAAACATGGGGTATGTATGTATGTATGTATGTATGTATGTATGTATGTATGTATGTATTTATTTTTATCCCGCCTTTATTTTTATAAATGACTCAAGGCAACAAACATATGTAATGCTCCTTCCTGCTGCTATTTTTCCCACCACAACAACCCTGTGAGGCGAGATGGTCTGAGAGATAAGGATTGGCCCTAGGCCACCCAACCAACTTTTATGCCTAAGGCACGACTAGAATTCACGGTCTCCCAGTTTCTAACCTAGTGCCTTAACCACTAGACCAGAGGTCTCCAACCTTGGCAACTTGAAGCCTGGTGGACTTCAACTCCCAGAATTCCCCAGCCAGTTGCCAAGGTTGGAGACCCCTGGTTTAGTCAAGTGAAAAGGAAGACTACAGACAACACAATAGTGACGTTCCAACACTGGAGGGGCTACCACAAAGAAGAGAGGGTCAATCTATTCGCCAAACCAAGCAGCAACAGATGGAAACTAATCAAGGAGAGAACTAAGTAATTTATTGCAACCTAGACCTAAGGATATTTTCTGACAGTGGAAGGGCTTACCTCCAGAAGTTGGGGCTGCTCCATCCTTGGAGACTTTTAAGAAGAGGCTGGACAATCATTTGTCTGGACTGGTCAAGGGAGTTGAACTACAAGGCCCCCCAAGTTTCCTTCCAACTCTGGTTTTCAGTTCTGTTATTCTGGAAACTTGCTCACATGTGCTCCTACATCAGCCCTCATTTCTATAGCACAGGGGTCAGCAACCCGTGGTTCTGGAGCTGCATGTGGCTCTTTAATCCCCCTTCTGCGGCTCCCTGTTGCTGGTTGGCTCCACAATTGACAGGGCTTTTGGTTAGGATAGGTAGAGGAAAAAGGATGCCGTGCTAGGAGGAGACTCTATGGTGGGGGAACCGGACTTCCGGCAGGCTCCAGAATTGAACTGGGGGCTTCTGGTTAGGATCTTTGTGGCTCTGAGCATTTAAGGTTGCCGACCCCTGCTCCAGCAGCTTTAAGAGAGAGAGGCCTACCTTCTTCACTCCCGTCAAAGGCTGGGTTAACCATCCCAGGATCTGGGATCTCTGGCGACGGAACGGCAGCTACTGAGCCTCCAGGCGCTGAAGAGGACACTCCGTTGGATACTTCGGGATCTCTTACAGCCTTTGCTTCCAGCCTGGGAAGAGAATCTCCCTTCATCCTGGGCCGAGGATTCCTCTTCCTTTCCAGGCGCTCCGTGTATTTCTTGAAGCCAGGACACCTGCATGAGACAGCAAAGACCAGTTCCCAAAGGAGTTCCGTGTCTCTCCTCTCACACCCTAAATTAGCCACTGGAAATATTTCTCTCCCTCGAGTCTGAATTTGGGTGGACAGGGATGCTTTCTAAGAAGAGCAATCAGATTAATCCGTGCAGCAGAAAGTCTAGAGCGCAAATGTGCAACCGTGGCAACTTTAAGGCTTCTGGACGATACCATATGACTATGAGAATAATAGTTATAACCATGGTGTATATTTAAAGAGGAGTTGATATATCCAGTACACTGCCATTGCAAAATTGGAAATGTGATGAATAATAACGAAAAATGTACAATAAAAATATATTTAAAAAAAAAAGACTTCTAGACTTTAACTCCCAGAATTCCCAAGCCAGCATGGATGGCTAGGGAATTCTGGGAGTTGAAGTCCACACATTAAAGTTGACAAGGTTAGACACACGAGCTCTAGAGGGAAAGGAATTCAAACAGTTGCTAAGGTCTTTCAAATATGCAGTGGTACCTCGGTCCTCATCGTTAATCGGTTCCAGGAGGCAGGGCCAGTACCATCAAGCAAACGTTTCCCATAAGGATTAATGCAAATAAATGTAATGCCTTCCCAAACCAAAGACAATGCACACTTTTAAGGCAATGTAAAGATAGTCCTCGACTTACAACAGTTCATTTAGTGACAGTTCAACGTTACAATGGCACTGAAAAAAGCAACTTATGACCACTTCTCACACTTACGACCATTGCAGCATCCCCATGGTTACATGATAAAAATTCAAACACTTGGCAACTGATTCATATTTATGACGGTTGCAGTGTCCCAGGATCATCTGATCCGCTTTTGCGACCTTCTCGCAAGCAATCTGCAGGGAGTCACTTAACAAGGAAGGCTGCAAAATGGGGCAAAATTCACTTAACTGCTTAGCAACAGAATTTTTTGACTCAATTGTGGTCATAAATCAAAAACTACCTATACTGGGATGACATTTTCACATCAAAATGCATCCAGTACGACACTCGAAGAGTTTGAAAGCAGTCAAGGACCCAGGCAAGACCGTATACTATTTTTGAGATATAAGTAAACAGGGGAGCGTGAGAAGCAGCAGGCGCATTGGCAGTTGCTCATTGGCAATT
This sequence comes from Psammodynastes pulverulentus, assembly GCA_025802295.1. Lineage (NCBI taxonomy): Eukaryota > Metazoa > Chordata > Lepidosauria > Squamata > Psammodynastidae > Psammodynastes > Psammodynastes pulverulentus. The sequence continues at coordinate 25,233,960 of JAOYMU010000020.1, forward strand.
TTTTTAAAAGATGTTTCTTATATGCACAATTTGCTCAAGTAAACTTGAGGCTATAAATAGTGGAAGCTATTTTTACCTTGAGCCAAGCGTTGTTGTTTTTTCCAATCTATCACATTCCTTCTAAAACTTTCAAGAACCCCAAAAAGTGCCGATGAACACTTCCAGAAACGCCAGGAATGTCCATCACTGGCGAGTTTAAAGAAGAGACTGGATAGATGATCTAAAACGGCACAGGGTCTCCTGCATGAACAGGAGGTTGCACTAGAATGACCCTTCCAGCTCTCGTAGTCTGTTTTCAAAAACATCCTTTTTTTTAGCAACTCCCTACCTAAATTTCTCAATTCAATTTCTTCCATCCCAGTTTCTCTCTCCACCCAGCCTTCCTTAATTAGTTTCAGTTTCTTCCCAAAACTAATAGGTAACTAAGCAGAATGTCATCCTAGCATCACTCACGACACTCACAGCTTTTAGTTGAGTAATGTGGACAGAATATGAGTCACCCAAGTACATTCCTCTCCGAATTGTCATTATTACCTGCAACCTTCAGCACAAGGCTGACATAAAATTGTTAAGCTACGTGTCAAGAATAAAGCATAACATGCAAGCATCACTGAGGGTACAAGGGAAAATTAGGCACACCTGTTCTGCAGGTGAGCTTCGAGTTCACATCGCTGCATCGTCTGGGCACAGTCTTCTTGAAAGGGACAAAGGACAATGAGCTTATCCAGCAGATTCCGCACCAGCAGGCTGGACTTCCGGCAGTTCTGGAAGGAGAGCTTCTTCCGATCCATAGGACAGAAGCTGTACTCCTGCATGAAGCTTTCTAGACACCGGAAACAGTACGTGTGTCCACAAGGCGTGTCCATGGGCTGGAGCAGAGGCTGGAGGCAAATGTGACAAGTCAAGTCGTCATCGACTTCATCTTGGAAGTTATAAAGATGGTTGTCGGGCAACAAGTGAACTTGTCCACATTCGTGGCAAAGTTCTACGGATTTGGAGGCGGCTTCTTCTCCCGCAGGATTGGCCATGGCTTCGAACCTCTAGTGAGTCTACGTCAGCCGATCCTCCTTTCTGCTGGCGATGATAGATAGACAGCAAGTTCCTAAAAGGAAAAATGAACATGGTATAGCTTTAGGTTAGATTAGATTAGCAAAATCACCAGTAGGATGATCAAATCCCAATCTTTTGGGAAAACAAACTTCACGTTGAATTTTTTTCTCTGAAGTGTAGTACATAAAATTATCTACTACAATGTCCTACCTGTCAATGACTACTTCAGCTTCAACCACAACAATACAA
>JAOYMU010000020.1:25259094-25271683 GCA_025802295.1 Psammodynastes pulverulentus
TGCCACGGTTGGAGACCCCTGCTTTATTTGCTAATATACATCAACATTGATCTGCTAACTTCTGTTCTGTTCTTTCTGATTCTGGATGTTGTTCTTTCCAGAACTGTTGCATTCTTTTTCTTCTCGTTGGACTTGCTTTGTAATTATGGTTTGTCACACAGATGTTTAGACTGGATTTGGCATTTTCATCCACCTAACAAGTCCTTCCCAAGAACCTGGGATGGCAGATGTTTTTCACGTTGTTGATGTTAAAGGTGTTAAAGACGTAAGCTGTTCCAAATAAAGCTACCTTTTGCAATTGACTGATGGTGAATTTGTCAATGCCGACAGTGTTCCAGTGATGCTCCAATTGTTTGGGGATCGTGATTATTATTAGGTTTTAGTATGAATATTGTTTTTAAACAATCTTTTGCAAATGTCATCAAACTAGAACAGGATCCAAAAAAAGTGTATCAAATAAATAAACATTTATATAAGATACCCACATATTTTTAATCCCTCTTAATTGATTTATCAGCTTTCTTTACTCTGGAAATGAAATTTTTGGAAAATGGGTATTAATTTCAATGCTACAGATAATACTTTCTACTCTCTTTCTGAATAAGTTACAGTATCTTCATAAACATATATTCCTTCACCCTTAAACACCGAAATCTAGACACAATTTGTCACACTTTGCTCTCTATAGGTTTTTCATTTCAGAGAAGACAGAAAAGAACTTGGCATGCAATTTTAAGGACCAAGACTGAACAAATCATGTCTGCTGCAATTAAAATATAAAATCCCTGAACAAAAGAAAATGAAAGAGGATTTAGCACATTCACTGAAAAGATTTAGCAATAAAATGTTTAGCTTCTATAAAGCACATACAGGATTGAGACTGAGTGTCTACCAACAATTTTCTTAAAAAGCCCATTTCAATACACACATCATTCAGTCTTTATCAGAAAATTACAGTTTAGCTGCTTTTACAAGAGTTAATCCTAAATAATTATTCTATCTTAAGAAGTATTAGCGAAGTACAATGCCTACAGCCACATTTCTCGTTTGGCCCTTTTTTTTCATTCTAGCCCAATCATGCCGCCTCAGACATGAAAGAGAGTGTTGGAAATGGCAAACTGTCCATACAATACTAATCACAGATAACTCTTTGCCTTACCTCATCATTAATGCTCCCTGAAATTTACTTGGCAAGAAAAATTCCTTATCCAACAGAATTTGGAAATGTTAATCAGCGTGTCTAGCCAAACAGTGATGCACTTTCCCATACCCAATCATTCCTCAAAGGTGGCACAGCAACAAATCCTCTTATCTAATGTATAATTTGGAAATATTATTCAGAAGAGATAGCCAGACGCTTATTAGCATATCATATCACGAACAATTCATTCCAGAAGCAGAATGACAAGAAACAACAGCTTCTGTTTTGAATTCAACAGTAATTTCAGATGCAGTTCAGTGGTGAGAAAAGTAAGGTCTTGCACTAAGAAAAAGAAAATGCACAGGTATAGAATAGGCGGCACCTGGCTCAACAATTGTAACCGAGAGGGATCCGAATGGACAATCACTTAAATATGAGACAGCAGTGTGCTGCAGCTGTCCAAAAAAGCCAATGAACTCGTAGGTTGCATCAACAGAAGGATGATGATGATGATGATGATGATGATGATGATGATGATGATGATGATTGAGACACATGGTGACTCAAGGCAGCTATCAAGGATACAGTTAGGTCCAATTGCGCCCCAAAATTTCTGTTCCAAAGATATTTGTTAAGTGAGTTTTGCCCCATTTTATGACCTTTCTTGCCACAGTTGTGAAGGGAATTGGGGTCCTCTCCTTCCTCATAAGCCATGCAACCCACATTGCTCTCTTCTCCGTTTTTCCCTGCGTGCCCTAGGATGAGGAGGGGGTGGGCCTTGGTCTTCATCTGAACCCCCTCTCCCTTGTTCTAACTTTCCCCTGACTTTGCCCTTCCCCAGTTTCCTCCACAGCCAATGGAGCCACTCTCCCCCTCTCTGTCAGCTGTTCGTCTTCCCCCTCAGATTCAGACTCCAACAGGGGCATGAACCAAGGACAGTTCCCACCAGGTGTGAAAAGGCGGGAGGTGAGTCCGGATGAACTTTGGACTGTGACCTGATTGGGCCCTGTGATGGTCTGAAGGGGCAGGGGGAGGAAACATGTATTTTTTACTAAGGGGGAAGCCGGGGGACTTTAGATTCGGGTTTCCTCAGATGTGCCAATATGACATGCCTAATAAATCTATACTTTGAGGAATATGCCTGCCTCGGAGTTTTGATTCTGTTGGGGGTGTTACTTGGAACCCTGGCATCCAGCCTAATGAAGAGAAGGATCAGGGGTGACATGATAGCCATCTTCTGGTACTTGAGGGGCTGTCACAGAGAGGAGGGGGTCGACCTATCCCCCAAAGCAGGGGTCTCCAACCTTAGCAACTTTAAGACTTTAAGCAAAGCTGGCTGAGGAATTCTTGGAGTTGAAGTCCACAAGTCTTTAAATGGCCAAGATTGGAGACCCCTGGCCTAGAGAGTCTCTGAGAATCGGACAGGATTGAATGGAAGAAAAAAAATCTTCCTTAACAAATATATTACTGTGTTTGCCCAAATGACATCCAGGACAATTTGCCAGCTTGTAGAGAGGCAATAATTTTGTCTCAGTGGCAGCAAAACTCGCTAAGGCAAAGATATTAAACTTTATAAGGCACCCACTGTTCTGCCAGCATCGGGGCCTGAGGGGAACTAACCCTAGTTCAGACCAGATTTATAAGAAGGATGCCATAGTAGTCAACAACCAACCTCCAACTCTCATCGAAGCTACGAGGGAAATTCAGTAGGTGCAGCACAAAGACCCAGACGAATGATGAATGAGATCTTCTGAGCTTAGTTAACTGGAGAAGACTCTGTTGGATCAATTCTAGAACAAGGTGTTTTGAATTGATATAGTCCTCCAGCCTAGAGGTTTTGCTATTACAAATAGCCTTTGATTTACAAGAGTTCACTTAGTGACCATTCAAACTTACAACAGCATTGAAAAAAGTGACTTAGGACCATTTTTCACATGACCGTGGCAGCATCCCCATGGTCACATGATTTACATTCAGATGCTTGACAACTGACTTGCATTTATGACGGTTTCTGTGATCCCCTTTTGCAACCTTCTGACAAGCCAAGTCAATGGGGAAACCAGATTCACTTAACAACCAGGTTACTAATTTAACAACTGCAGTGATTCATTTAACAAACATGGCAAGAAAAGTCATAAAATGGAGCAACATTCACTTAACAAATATCTCACTTAACAACATAAATTTTGGACTCAATTGTCCTAAGTTGAGGACTACCTGTATTTCTGAAAACTAACAATAGCTCAAATAGACATATATTTAGCATAATTTATTCTGGGCTTATTGTGAGTGCCAGTTTGTGTAGTGCTTAAGGCATCAGGCGAGAAGCCATAAGACCATGCCTTCTAGTCCTCCCATGGGCACAAAACTGGCTGGGTGACCTTGGGCCAGTCACTCTCTCTCAGCCCCAGGAAGGAAGCAATGGCAAACCACTTCTGAAAAAACCTTGCCAAGAAAACTGCAGTCCAGGGGCTCTCTGAGAATCAAGCACAATTGAAGCCTTGTTTCTTTAATTCCAACTTGTATTTCCATCTTATAAACCAATAGACCTCAACATTGCTGCATTAAGTTTTAGCAGATATTAGAATAAGTGAATTTATAAAAATTAGCACACAGCTCTGCATTTTAGGGCACTTAAGATCAGCTATTGGTTAGTTATATTGCAGGAAATTAAACATTTCTCACTTCAGTTGGCTTTTTCCCCCTGCCATGTTTATTAGGAGAATATCACGTCCCAACATAAATATACACTACTGAGAGCAAAAAACACATTCTGGCAAATCCAAAGAGAACTAAATTAACACCTTTGATAAAACAGGATTTCTGAACTGTTAAACCACAGAGTTCCATTTTCATTTGGAGGAAATTTACTTTTCACAACTACACCCCAATCAAATGTCACATTAGGATCTTAATAGGTAATGATACCACTGTAATATATCTTTATAAAGACTGTTTGAATGCTTAGGGAATGAAAAGAGCATAATTGGGGAGAAAAAAAGCCAACAGCATCATTTCCCTTAAAATGACGCAATGGTCTTTGGTTGATTAATAAATAACAGTATCTATGGTATAAACTTTGTTGCCCAAGACACACCTCCAAAATTATTATACTAAAATTATGTAGTCATTTGTATTTCCCAGTTTCTAATGTATGTTTTTATATAATATATATCAGACCACCATCTAAGGCTCCACCTAAATTCTCTTCAGTAAAGAACTTTTAACTACTATGTTGCCTCTCAATGCAAAGGCAAACTTTACCCAGGAATTTCCTGTGTAACCCCAGGGATTTCAGAAGGTGAGCTCTTCAAAGAAGCAAAAACATCTTTATCTGGATTTTAAAAATAAGATTTCATGGGAATATCACAGTTGGGTTTTTTTAATCACCAGATGTTGAAACTGCACCATTGTTCTATCCATATTTCTAAACTCTGGATTATGAATTACGAATGCAGATCCCCCCCCCACTATATACTCAAACATAAGAAATGCCCTATTTTATCCCACAAAAAAATAGGCCAGATGGAATTTTATATTAAAATTGTTACACGCCTTGCCATGTATTTTAGTGGGCTTTTAGTTATAGTCTTTATTTCCTGATTATTTCAACTTTTAAATATTTATACTGTATGTTTTTATTTCTTGATTATAGTTTTATTTTTGATTATTTTAACTTTAATATTTATACTGTATGTTATAGTGTGATTTATATTTGCTCGTGTGTTACCTGCCCCGAGTCCCTGTGGGGAGAGGGGGCGGGCTATAAATCGCAAATAAAATTAAAAAATTAAATAAATAAATTTCTGGCAAGATATAGTCATTCTGTAACCAATGACAAAAGCTTTCTGTGACTACAGTATTGAACTCCCACTTGAAATAAATTACAAAATGATGGGTGTCAATTCAGTGTATACAACATTATTCACAGATTTTAAAATATATTACAGCGTATTACAACACTCATTAGACAGATTTTACAATTATATTGTAGATAATTAGCCAGCAGACCAAGACAAGCAAGGCAAAAGAAAGCATCAGGTGTTTAAAATTGTGGATGATCACTGTTTTTCCTGAATCAGAAAGTACTGTATTATTAAACTGTACTCAGAAAGGCTATATTTATTTCTCATCTGAACATTCATACATGGAAACAGAGTCCTCTAATCTTTGTTTATCAAAACACATCCAATCAATAAAGACATTGATTATATCATCATACCACATGTGATCTATAGTCTAGATTTATTGTACTGCAAAAGTCAAATGCATACATAATTGAATTGGTGACTATATTGATTTATTCCCACATAGAGACACATACACCCCAATATTCATAATCTTTGAGCCCTAAAATGAGAAATAGCAATCCAATCCAGAGCTATAGAGGAATAAAAATTCTGACACAACCCTTATCAGTAGCTATGAAAACAGTATGGTTCTATAGTTGTTCTTCATAATGTAAGTCCCACCCAATAACTTGATGATTTTTTAAGAAAAAAGAACATTGATCTAAGTTATGTCCTTTGTCATAACTGAGTCGCCTTGGGTGAATAGGCAGCAATATAAATCTATTTAATAAATAAATAAAAAATAAATTAAAAAGTGCTGAGATTGTCTTGGTTACAAACAACAGTTTGAAAAAGAAAAGCATTTTATTACAAAGCAGATTTAAAAATCAGACATATCTCCAATAATTAGTTGCATTTTATAATAGCATCAAATGTTTCCTGCACTGTTTCAACAGAAGCAGAGTTCTGTACAGAACCTTTTAGAAGCCAGTATATTGAAATGAAGAAGGATTCAAGAAAGCAGTTGTATAGGTGGAGCAAAGATGAATCTATATATTATGTATTTGAATTGTAAACTGATTACATTGGACTTGATGAACTAACTAGGTATAGAAGTGGATTACATATTACAAATATGTATTAGTATTAGTATTATTTCCAATATAAAGTAACTGATTCTTCTCCGCAAGTCTAATCAGAAATGTATTCAAGGGAATTTTCTATGAATCAGATGGCTGTGGTTTATAGGTCAAACTTTATTAATCATAGTTCAAATTAGTTATGCATTAGGGAAATAACCTTATTTTTTAAAAAATCACCACAGTTTTCCATGAACTCCTTTTTTAAAAGCAAATTTTCTGCCTATCATTCCAGAAATATGAGGCTTCGCTCTTTGTGGGCTAATGTTGATGGCATAATTACTATTGAATTTATTTGGCCTTGAGTTTTTTCTCAGTGAATATAAGTTTCAAGATGTGTGTTTGTAAGCCTGAGCAACTAAGATCTCATATAAACATTTGGTGATCAGAACAATAATTTACATTTTATACTATTTTTTTTGTAGCAGGTAGAAACATAAATATTGTATAATAGTATATTGAATTATTACAAATATAAAAAACAAGATGGATATTATCATTTAAAGGTAGCTTAATCCACTTCTATACTCATCAGTTCATCAAGTCCAATGAAATCAGCTTACGATTCAAATATACTGTATATTGGTTCATCTTAGCCCCATCTACACAACTGCTCTCTTGAATCCTTCATCTCCATATACTGGTGTCTAAAAGGTTCTATACAGAACTGTGGTTCTGTTGAAACAGTGCAGGAAAATCCTAAAGTAATTCAAGAATAAGAATATACATAGTGTAGTGTGATGGAGAAAAATTCTGATGGTAGGAACATTCCTGCAAAATTGCATACTAATCTTTAAGAGTTGCCATAGTGTTATTCTGACCCCTGAAGGATGAAAACAGAAGTTAATTTTCTGTGTGTTTGTGTGTGTGTTCTATCAGTTCCAATCCCTAACCTGTATTAATTCAATGTATTAGTGTATGTCTCAGATTGTTCTAGAAAAAAATAAGAAAAAAGAGACCTAGGGAGCCACTTTAAAATAAAGAAGTGCAAAAGACATGTTTAAGGAAAAGTGACTCCAGGCTGCTAAGAAAATTTATCATTTGCAAAGTTTCTAGAATTGAATATATCATGATCCTGAGGTGGATGCTGTTTCTCAGTCTCTTGTGTCCCTATTGTATATTCTTTAGCCATTTGTTTTGTATGAAGGGGGACATTACAATTAGTCTACATGGGATATGCAGGGAAATCAAACTATGTTATTAATTAGCTATTAATTTCATGTAGTTTCAGATTTATCGACAATTTAGGAGAGCCACCCTTATCATAATCTTATATTTAAAAAGGCTCTATTTTAAAACTTAAAGACTTGGCTACTGTGCTTAACCAGTAAAGAAAGCTGCACAAAGTTTTTAATTAATAACCAACCAAAGCTCTAATGCATATTTCTTCCCATCAAGACAAACCATGTCCTTATTCCCACAATGATCTAAGGATTCACTTTGTGCTTTTATATATTTTTAAGTTAGTTATCCAATTTGTATGCCACCACATCAAATAATTGTAGGTCACTTTTCTTAACTAGAATTAAGAAAAGAGGGGGATGCCTTTAATTTTTTAAAAAAAAGCAGGTTACACCAATTATTCAGTTTCAGTCAACTTGAAGTCTGTTGAAATGTGCAGTGCTGATGGGTCAGATGATATGTTTCTCTGTGTGTGATAGAACATTTTTATGTATTGCCCTAAGAGCAGGTGTAGTTGAGTTATAAATGTAATGTTCTATTTGTTTGTATTTGTTTCCCACCAGATGGAACTCGGGTGGGAAGATGGGAGTTATTTATTTCCCTCAATATCAGATTACCTGTGTTTGTCTTTATCAGTAGTCTTCCAAAATTAACTCAACAAACAGCTAGAATAAAAATGTTATTGGATGCATTAGTTACATAATAGTTCGCTGTGCTCAGCTATAGCTATCTTCCTTTTCAAGCAGCATATATGTTTACACCACATCCATTAACAGTGAACCATTAGCCATACATAGGAGTCTACATTCTAGCACACACTGTATAAGTTTAGCATTGCAGTGCAGTATATTGTACCACGTCATCACTATTGATTCCCACAATCCTTCCTCTCTTCCTCTGATCAAAATGCATTTTTCAGAAAACGGTTGAGCAATGGATATTGCTTTGCACCAAGGGTTGTGATGTCTTTCTGATTTACCAAGGCCCTGGATACATTTGCCCCAGTAAGCTTTGGGCAAAGCTGCTGAGGTCATATCACTTTTTACTGATCTCCAGTCCTCTTGCAGGTGGGCTGGGTCTCAAGACATAACTATTTGGACAAGAAATGACAATGTTTTCCCAGAAAGGGGAAATACAAAGCAACAGAGAACCATCAGAAACATAATGTGCCTTTTTAAAAGAAAAAAAGTGTTCATTAGTCAAATTTCCCAGCAATGTCAGGCTCCATAGCAGTATTAATTCCAATTACCTCATAATGTTAATGAATCCAGATTAGGCATTTTAAACTTCTGCAACTTGATCGAAGGGAGGGCTGTCAGTGTCTAGTGCAGTTCTAAGGTAATACTGTACAGAGCTTTGGAGGGAAATAAAATAACCCATTTTACATTAAAAAGGGTCTATCACTGAGTGCTCCTCTGACTGCTATACATTCTATTCTATTCCAAAATACGTCACACAGAGAAGATGGAAAGGACTTGGAAGAATGTCTACCCAGACTGCAAACAGGCTGGTTTTCCATTTCAGATGGTGAGTTGGCTTGCCCATGCTTTGATTTATTACAAAATTCACTCTCCAAAATACCTACTGCAGTTCTTCTACTGAACTAATAGTAGAGCATTCTCTCTCTCTCTCTTCTCCCTGTGACACACACACAAACACAGATACACACACCAGCAAGTGAAATACAGCAATCATGAAAGTAGCAATTCAATCACAAGCTGCCAAGTTTAGCAATGATTAGTTTTTACATAGGTTTGGGGGAAGGAGGAAAGAGAGAAGGTTATCTTACCCACCAGTCTTGCAAAAATTCTTCTCCTGGTATCAGTCAGTAAGATTAGTACTGATCATCACAATAAGTAGTCAGGGAACCCACGGTGTTAAGACCTCTGAATTTTTTTTCTTAATGCTAACAATTAAGAAGGGAAAAGAGATGCCCATTTACAAGCGCCAAGTTCACCATCCAAGCAGATAATTCCATGTAGAGCTAGAGATCCCTTGTAAGATTTGCTTCCTGCTCGTCCTCAAAGTGGCCAGGTTGTTCACCGATGATACAATCCAGGTCAGAAACCCAAATTAAAATTGGCAGAGAATATGAAAGGCAGAAAAGCTTGCTGGAAGCAGATGAAAAGGACGAAAAGATCGGTGAGCTAATAATTCTATGAGCTGTAGGACAAGAAGGGGAGTCCTGGGTTATGAGCATGGAGCTTTTTCAAAATCTCTCGGAACACATGTAAAAATTCCAAAGCCACCGCACAGCCATAAGAAGCCCGAAGCCCGGGTATATTCACAAGTATCCTACAATAACGAATCCGATGGGGTTTTCCTTGCACTGTACCGCTATGTGGAAAGCACACAGCTCCTGCTGTTTGAGAGGATGTCCCCTGGGTCCTAAAACTCTCGATTGGGAGAAGGCTTTTTTTTTTCCAAAACAAAAGGAACGCGGAAGGGGGGAGAAACCCCTTAGTTGTCCGATTGCCTTGAATGATGATAATCTTCGATGAAAATGACAAATGAAGAAACCAAAAGAGCAAGCATGACAAAAAACGTCAATCTACTCTAAATATTCTAATGCAGGCAACAAAGGAGGGATAAAAAGAGGGAGTAGGAGAGAACGAAAGAAGAGGACGAACTGAAGCTGCAATGAAACGCATAAATGATTCCAGTGTTTCTACAAGATCGGCTCATTTGACTGAATGCATTCTCTGCTTTGCTGCAAGTCATAAAGAAACTGTTACTGCCACCCAATGGATAGTTCAGTCCTAACCAATCCACACCAGATTGCTTCTACAGAGAAGAGGCAAGACAGAGGGTTGAGGAAAGGGACAGTACAGAAAGAATTGTTACTACTACCTACTTGTTTCGGAGACAGATAATTATAACAGTTCCTTTGTCCTCCGCCCCACCTTATCCCATCACATGGAAATGAACACCGAAGATCGACAGAAGTTCGACATTGACCAGCCAAGCAGCCTTCCTCCAGAAATTTATCTAGTGAAGGGTTGTTTTAAAAAGCAATGATGCACTATCTATTCTTGGATTTGTGTGTTTCTGTATAAAGCAAACTGTGGGACTTGCTGTTGCCATGGGATCTTCTTTGTGTAAACTCTCTGAACTGTGTGGGAGCAAAAAAAATGTTTTTTAAAAGCCCCTTTCCTTCTTTATTCTTTTTTTTAAACTAGCTCCCCCTTCTTTCTCCTATCCCTTTTACAAATTCTAAAATTAGGTAATAAACTCTTGCTGCATTATTGCCAATTAAGACATTCAGAAGCTGCAAGATGTACCTAATTAAGAATTTTAATTACTTGACCAAAATATGTTCATTTGCAGATGTTTAGACAGTTCTGCTAAATTTTACACTTGAAAATTCACACCCTCCTCTCTATTCTCCACCCTCAATATCTAGATATAGATAGAAAAGCCAGGATGCTTTCTACATGAGTAAATATGTGTGGGAAGTAGACATAAAGGAGAAAGAAAGGGAAGACTGCAGGTTTAAGCTTACTGATTTGCAAATATGTGTAATAATAATAAAAGTCAAAGTAACTTCTGGAAAACATAATCAAATTAGAAGAATTCCTCAGTGAATCTCATTCTTCCCATTAGCATGCTTCCCCTTTTTATTTTATATTTTTTACAATCAGGGTTCCTGTGCTAAAAACTGTGGGTTGAAATGCAGTGATTGAACTGATGCAGCTTTTGCTTCATAAACATAAGTTGTCATAAACTCTTCATGTGGTTAGTCGATTATGTAGCAGCTACAAAAATAAAGCTTTGCTCAAAATTAATGACAAGTTTTTACTTATTGAATTATTAAGATAAAGCAAGGAAATACAAGATCTCTGCTAGGAAAATGATACGACCTTGACATGTGTGGGATTCATTGTCTAGTTTGGAAATAAACAATCACCAGCCCAAACTTCCAAGATAAAACAATGGTAATTTTATTCTTCAACATTAACGGTTCCATTAGTTCATACATGGTCTTATATAATTCCCCTGGAATTCCATTTGGTCCTGGGGTGTTATTGCTTCTCTGCTTTTTACCGCCTTTTTCAATTCTATCTGAGTTATTTCTTTATTTAACATTTCTCTTTTCTCTTCGGATATTGGTCGGCATGGCTTGGCTTGGTGGGCGTGGCAGGGAAAGGATACTGTAAAATCTCCATTCCTACCCCATTCCTGGGGGAAGGTTACTACCGGTTCTCTGAACTGCTCAAAATTTCCGCTACCGGTTCTCCAGAACTGGTCAGAACCTGCTGAATACCACCTCTGCTCCTGATGTTAATATGGCTTCCAAAGCTGACAGGTGTCCCCGCCCCCAAAGGAAATAATTACATCCTGGAAAATAAAACAGACAAAACACTATAATGGGTTAATGCATCGTCCATCCAACCGCTTTAACCTCCCCCCTCTAGGAGGACCCTTTGATTTATTTGGGAACTGATTATGGAATTGTTTAATCTATCAGCTTTGACATTTCAAATTTTCACCCATGTTGCTTCTGACAAAGGGTTCTCTTTTCCAGTGAACCAAATATTGTAAGGGGCCCCTCTGCAATTGAGAATCAAGGATTTTTAAAACTTCATAATGTGTTTCTCCTTGCACTACCACAGGCTTGGGAGAAGCAGCAGGTATAGACCTTAAAGTAGAACCTACTGCTGGTTTTAATAGGCTGCTGTGGAAAACAAGATGTATTTTCCCTAGTATGTGGGGAAGGCTCAGCTGAACAGTAATAGGATTAATTACTTTCTCTATAGGGAAAGGACTAAGGAATTTTGGTCCAAGTTTTTTACTAGGTAATCTCAACCGTAGGTATTTAGTTGATAGATATACTTTGTCTCCCACTCAAAAAGGTGGTTGTAGAGATTGGTGCTTGTCTGCTTGTTTTCTAGTCTATCTAGTCTATCTAGCTCTGGTTTATAGTCTATCTGCACCTCTGTTATTTCTTGTGACCTTTTCCAGATTTTTGTCCAGTATTTTTGGGCTTCCCCACAACTCCACCAAATATGATAGAAGGTGCCCTAAGCTCTCCTATATTTCCAACATGCCGGATTCATGTTGGGATATATCTTAGCCAATCTCATTGGTGGGATATGCCATCTGTAAAATATCTTATGTTTATTCTCTTTATATGCCACCGATCTAGTTATGGTATAGTTCTAATTTCAATATGATTTTATTTAACTCCGTAAAATTTTTTGTATCTAATTTGATGGGCGCTGTCTGAAATAAATATTTCATTTCATTTTCATTTATTCGTATTTATATCCCGCCCCATCTCCACAAAGGACTCGGGGCGGGTAACAGCAAGAGAAATCAACAATATAAATATAAAT
>JAOYMU010000020.1:25738390-25748525 GCA_025802295.1 Psammodynastes pulverulentus
CACGTGACGCGGACTCGGAAAAGGTGCCGGAACGCAGTACCGCTGAGTTCCGGCCGAAAAAAAGCCCTGTATATATCAGAAGAAGGGGTCACAGCCAAAAACACAGCCTTTCTGTAGACAGCCTGTTGAAATGGCTTTGACAAACAGCCCCTGCCATCATTAAATGGGGCTGGGTCTGAAAACAAAATCTGTATGTTTAGTGGTCAGAAGACCACCACCACCAATCAAAGCAATCCAAACGGTTGAAGGACAAAATGTTACACGTTTTATGAAGCTATCAAAAGGGAGTGATAAAATGGGTTGGACAGAAATCCTACTTTTGAAGGATGCGTTGGCCTCATGATGGTGACTCACTAAAGTCCAAGCATTAATGGCCAACTATTCTTGACCTGTCCCTGTTGATCATCTAGAACTCTTCCAAGGACATCCACCCCTTCATCAAGTCCGTCTATTCTCTCCATCACCAACCCATTCTATGTCTTAACTTTGCCATGGATTGGATGTATCTATGGAGATTGTCAATCATACCAGTCATGATTGTCCCAATGGTGCTTTTTCAAGAAAAGACAAAGGTCTCTCTTCTGAAGACAGCAAAGTCCACGTTTTTGACAAGAGAGGACAGCTGGTTTGAAAGAGGATTCAAAGAGGCCATCTCTGTCAAAATTGAACAACCCTCTCTCAACAGAGGGGGAGGGAAACGGCATCATTTACTGTATCTCCAATCTACAACACAGTCCTTTCAACAGTTCCAAGAAAGCTCCACACTCATTTGCACCACTCAGGTGACCCTGAAGACACAGATAAACCTCCAAGTGGCCTCAGCAACTTTCTAAAAGGATGCAAAGGACCAGCTGTCTGCAAGGAGTATAAATCCTTCCATTACCCACCATCAAGTCAGAGCTAAAGAAGCTTCTTGGATAAGATAGTGAAACAGTTTCAAAGAAAAACCAGAAAGTCCGGTTGTCTCTTGAAAAAGTCTTGAAAACATATTGCTTCTCATCCAAGAAGCTCCTTCAGTTCAGACTGAATGGTGGAGAATGGAAGGATTTATTGCATATTCTTTGCAGTCATCTGGTCATTAGCACTCTGATAGTTGTGGAGGCCACTTTATTGTACCCTCAAGATCACCCGATGGAACCTTTTTGGAACTGCGGAAAGGACTGTGTTGTAAACAGGAGATAGATAGTGTTGTATCCCTGCTCCCTCAATTTTAACACAGATGGTCTCTCTTTGGCCCTTCTTTCAAACCAGTGGTCTTCTCTGTCCATTTGGCACATTGTATTGTCACATCACAAGGATGAACTGGATAATTTCTGCTTGAAGAGAGCAACCTGTTTTTATTTCACCCAGCACCAAATGAGTGCTTCCTTGTATGGCCCAGCTGGGATATTTTTTAGTAACTGTCTCCAAATCTATAATTTGAAGGCATCTACACTCACCACTCTTTCTCAGTGTACATCTTTCACAACCTTCCTCACCTTTGAGGAGCCGTAACTCATTGTTTCAACTATTTTGACCTTGGTGGTCCGAAAAACAGTCTTCTTTTTTCATAATCTTGTCTAATGCTATCATTGTCTTCTTCTCTAGGACTGAGTTCCTCTTCACTTCTCCAACATGCTCCAACAACCTTTACTGATTTGTGAGTGCAAAAAACCCCACAAAACTACCTACCATCTCTACTGCTTAGCTGTCACAGCTCTGAGTTCCCTAAATATACTGGCTGACATCTTTTTAATATTTAACATTAATCCCAGTATTTTTGCCCCAGTTTTAGTTTCTAATGAGCTCTTCTAAATCTTCTTCCAGCCAGTCAAGAGGTATCACCCACAGACCTCAGCTTGTTTTCAATCTCTGGTTTTCAATCTAGTTGTTATCTTTTCCAAACCTGACAATTCTTATAGGAGATTTAGTACACAAGCTGAGCATAACCTACATTTCACCTTCAATTCTGCTTCTTGGCTAGACCCTCTTGTTGAAAGCATGGGATGGTGGTAATTATGAACGTCTTTGAAATATTTTTTGTTAATCTTTAGTTAATCTTAGTTAATCTTTTGTACTTTAATTTTTAGTTCACTCGGGACTTACAAGTTATGCCTGCCTTTAACATGATTTCAGGCCTCAGTTCTACTTAACCCCTCAGTGGCTCTAAGAGTTGAAATTAAGCGTTACACTGTTCACTGAAAATATTTGGAGGCTGTCTCACCTGCTTAAATGTTTTCGAAGAGTAACAGGTAAAATCAAAACTAAAGCAGTGCAGGAAACATTTAAACCAGGCTAGGAATTATTTAAAAGTAGCAACTCTCTATTGCAAATGTTTCTAAGCACTGAGCTTTTGCTGCAAAATATGCATGCCTGAAAGATTTAAAACAAGCAGAGATCTGATTTAGCAGGAAGAAATTGATCCAATTCTTCACTCTATCAACCAACCAACTTTTCTTAATTTGAAAATGAGACTACAGTCTCCTAGTATTACACCAAAACCAAAGCTATTTCCACTGGGACTTTCAAAGGTCCTTGAGGCAAATGTTCATTTGAACCGGGGTGGGATTCAAATTTTTTTACTACTGATTCTGTGGGTGTGGCTTGGTGGGCGTGGTATGGCTTGATGGGCATGGCAGGGGAAGGTTACTGCAAAATCCCATTCTCTTCCCACCCCACTAACCTGCTTTCCCGCTCTGTTCTCCTGTGCAGGGCAACAAAAGAAGATCCAGCCGATCAGCTGGGACTGGGGAGGCAGAGAAGAGATGGGGTAGGGCCAGTCAGAGGTGGGATTTGCTGGTTCTCTGAACTACTCAAACTTTCCACTACCAGTTCTCCAGCACTGGTCAGAACCTGCTGAATACTACCTCTGATTTGAACACCCAAAGGATTTGCATGCTTTCTTCTTAATACATCTTATGTCAATGTAATGCTTTGTGGAATTCATTACTCCAAGACATGATGATGGCCACTAACTTGGAAGATGTAGGAGATGACCAGACAGAGCCCACGGGAGAGGTCAAATGCATTGTAAGTCATGAATCCCTTTATGCCCACAAGACATCTAAGTCCAGCCCACCTCGGATAACTTCTTAATTCCCGCTTATTTCCCTTGACTGTTAGTAGCTCAGATTTTTGTAGAGACCTTAAGTTTGCAATAAATCTTTATGCCCATTTAAACTGCTCGAATCTCCTGATTTCCCCGTGCTTGACAAGTGGCTTCAAAGAGGGTTGGATTTGGTGGACAAATCTTCCTGAGGTTAGCAGAACTATTCTTATTCTTGGTTCAATGCTATTGTGCTCAAGGTTATCTCTGGATAGGAGCGTGTTTCCTTTTTCTGCTTGTGAGCTTCATAGCAGCATTTGGTTGGCCTTTGTGGAAAACAAGAACAGACTAAGATGGACCTTAGTCTAATCCAGAGATCTCCAACCACTGGTGGTCCATGAGAAAACTTTGGTGGTCCTCAGTGCACCCAGGTGGAGGAGCTGCTCCAGGATGACCAATGGTCCAGCCCTGTGACTAGAGTTCTGGAATATGGGACCGGCCAGGCAGCTCATGGTGGGGCTGGAAAGATACAGAGATAGAGAGAGAGAGATGAGAGAGAAAAAGAGAGATGAGAGAGAGAGAGGGAGAAAGAGAGGGATGAGAGAGAGAGAGAGACAAAGAGAGAGGGGGGAGAGAGATGAGAGAAAAAGACGAGAGAGAGAGAGAGAGAGAGAGAGAGAGAGAGAGAGAGAGAGAGAGAGAGAGAGAGAGAGAGAGAGAGAGAGAGAGATTCCAGTGTTTTGTTTTCTGTGGGAAATGGGTCCAAATGGCTCTTTGAGTGTTTAAGGTTGCAGAAAAGGAGGCCAAGCTAAGTGGACCTCATCCTGGCACTGCGAGTCCAGGCGCTTCAGCGAGCGGTGTGTTGGATTCCTATTAGTGGTCTGCAGGATTTAAAACTATGAATTTGGTGGTCCCTGAGGTCTGAAAGGTTGGAGACCCCTACTCTAATCCAAGAGGGCCATTTTTATGCTCCCTCCCCTTCCCGGTGGTTCTTTCTGCATTGAAGGCAATGGCCAACTCCGTGAGAGCAAGTGGGGGACCAAAAATATTGCATTACCTTTGAGATTAAAGATTGGACGATCAATTTTACCACCTTGAATGCAAAGGATTGATCTGCAACAAGTGTGATCAATTTGCCAATCATCATGCACAGGGCTGTAAAAGTCTACAAATACTTTTTGTCAGAATAGTTATTTGTTTAAATGATTTGTAGCCGAGCTGTCACAAACCCGATCCAGATGTAGATCAACTCTTACTCGCCTACCAGAGACGGCCTGGCTGGCCTGCAGCATTTATTCACTTGCAAAATATTCTGCTGCTGGCTCTATTTTCTCTGCCTCAGACGTTCCCTCTCAAACAATTAGAGGATGATATTCTCAACGTCAATAGCGACTTTTTGAAATAATTCACAAATGCACCCAAGAAAGCAAAGCTTTCTGTTTTGATTAGAAATGCAGCTGCAAAGATATGAAATGTTCCAGACAAATAATTAACAATGCCAGATGAAAGTGAGGAATTGAATCCCCCCCCCAGCCTGGACGGCTGCATCCTCATTGATCCCAAGATCTGATACAACTGAACCCTAACCCATAACTTTCACTCTCTCAGAAAGCTTATGGGACCCATTTCAAAGTCCATTGGGTTGGCGTATCATTTCGTAGTATTATATCCAACATTTAAAATCACAGATGGGGCAGGAAACGTGGTGATTGCCAGTGGAGCTGTCCAGGGTGCAGTAATATCCCTCTGCATTTCACTGGACCGCTGAGCTAATTAGTAGGAATCAAAAGATCATCGTTTTCCTAGCGAGGGGGATGGCCCTTGAGATCTCTAGCACTGTGATCATGTGTGATCAATCAGAGGAAACCAAGAGGACTTCAGAATTCGTTACTGGCTCCATTTTTGTTTGTTTGCATAAAGTTTGCGGCAAGAGTAAATACCGCCGAGGTCTTGTCTGCTTCCATTAATTGGCAAGCAAAACGATGCCTTTTTAAAGCATGGGGGCATTCAGATTCTTCAGCCTGAAATTGCTGCAGAAATCCAATAACTCTACAAGAATAAAAGCCATTTCAGAATTCTCCATGATGTGATCACCACTGTTTACAGTCTCTCGGAAAATACTGTTCAAAGGAGCTGGACATAACCTCAGCTCTAAAATAAAACCTTGGGCAACGATGCTGTGTGTTGAGGAGCAAAGAACTGGGACCTTACAAACACATTTTTCAGTTTAAAAAAAAAAAATTAGGAGGGGGAGGAGGAAAGCTCAGTAGAAAGACCATCAAAGGTGGGGTTTTCCAACCTAGCACCTTCAGATATGTAGGATATTGATTGCATGATTCTTCAGTCAACCAGGTTAAATGGATATTATGAGAGCCAAAATATACCTCCAGTCATCAGCCTTAATGTGAAGATTAATATGCAGATGGGTTGGAATGTTCTGGTTTAGAGCAAAATTGATGCTTGTTTTAAGGGGGGAAATATATTTCAAGTCTGCGAAGGTTCACATCTTTTGTCTGCCCAGATGCTGTACAAAACCCAAGTTGGCTGGTTTATTGAGAACTGGGCTCCCCAAATTTGTCAAATTTTCAGATCTGTGGATTTCAACTCCAAGAATTCCCCAGCCAACATAGCCGGCTGAGGAATTCTGGGAGTTGAGGTCCACAGGTCTTAAAGTTGCCAAGGTTGGAGACCCCTGATTTAGAACAACTCTACAGAGATCATACAGACCAAATCCCTGAAGATAATACCCGCTGCCCAAAAAACGGAGTCCTGACATGAAGAGAGGATATCCAGAATTTGAACCTACAACCCAGAAGGCTGTCTTGACCTGTTGGCTGAAAGGAACATTCTCCCCATTGGGCTTAGCACCACTATCATTAATGGGACAAAATAAACAGAACTGGTTTATCCAAAGAACAACTTATTTCTGCTGGCTGCGATCAGGCTAAAAGGATTAGCATTAGTTCCCTAACATCAAAATCTAGAATGCTCATTATTAGGACTTTTGCAAACCACTGAGGACCTTAACCTTAACCTTATCCAATACAAGAATTCTTACCTTCTGACATCATAACAAGTAGGTATAACAGGTTCCCAGTTTATTGAACATCTAAGCCTGTCTTTCACAGTCTTAGCAACTTCAAGATGTGTGAATTTCAACTCCCAAAATTCCCTAGCCAGAATCTTGGGAGTTGAAGTCCACACATCTTAAAGTTACCAAGGTCGAGAAACCCTGATCTAGGCTCATGTGGGGACAGAGATAGTTCAGCAGATGCTTCTTTATTATGACTTCTAGAAAGCCTCTAGAAAATGCCATTAGCAACAATTTTCCAATTGTTTTTCCAGGCAAAACAAATTAGTTTTGCATCAAACTTCCATGATCAGGTGCTGATCAAGACAAAGAAAGAAAGGTGTTTTGCCATCTCCTCTTGAGCTATAGCAGCAAGATTAGGGGGTGGGGGTTTGCTCCCTCTAATTTTAATTTCATTTTATAACTTATATTTTAAATGTTCTTCTTAGCAAGCCAGTTCTTACTAAATGTCCTTTATTACATCCATATATTTCTTGGTGTTGTGTGTAATTTCTCATCGACCTGGTTTGATTTTGTATGTCAATTGCCTCCGCTGACTTTCACATCAATTAGAAACATTTCAAATATAGACGTATCTGCACATTAGGGGAGCAAAAGAATTTCAAACATATCACAGCCTGACTTGGGTTACCTTTTACTTCTTTTTAGCTTATGTCCAACTCTTCTGCCCTAAAGCTCCATCCAGATATGTGAAAAGTCCAACAACACACACACAAATATCCTTGTCAGTTGCTAAAAGCTAAAGACATTCCTGCAAACACATCAGCATTACAAAAGCACTTTAGAAAGTGACCCTGCATAAAATTTTCACACTCGAGAGACAGAAAATTGATAATTATTGCTGATGAGACCCCTGTCTGGATCTTAGCATTTCAGCAGAGGCGATCAGCAACTTCCTGCCCTTTCTAACTTATACACTAAGCACTACCTAATACAGGTGAGAAAAAAAGGTCCATGGCATTGGGAGGAGCTACCTGGTCTATCAATGTTGGAAGCAGGGGTCAAGCAGGGACCCAGCTTAGAACCGTTGCGCAGCCGGAATCGGCAAGCGCTTGACCTCTCCCAAGATCCATGAAACCTTATTTGGTCATTCCAAAGGGAAGGAAAGCTGTTTGGGGAGATTCTTGTAACATAGGAAGAAGACAATAAAGTTGCTTACATTAAGCACAGTTTATGTAAAGTTACTTAATGTAAGTTGCTTACATTAACTATTTCTGAGGAGCTCTGGTTGCTCGGGCTTGGCATGCTATTTGCAAGCTCTTCATATTAGGAGTGTCTGACGTGGGCCTGGGGAATCTCAAAACTCAAGATGGTGGCTGTGGCTGCCATCTTTTTTTTTTTTAATTCTCTCCTAAAGGTACTTTGCAATGTTGTTCTTATTTGAAAGAAAGCTGGAGGGATATTTGTGTTAGATGGAAAAGTGTTCCACCCAGTGGTGGGATTCAATTATTTTTTACTACCGGTTCTGTGGCCGTGGCTTGGTGGGTGTGGCTTGGTGGGTGTGGCTTGGTGGGCATGGTGTGGCTTGGTGGGTGTGGCTTGGTGGGTGTGGCAGAGGAAGGAGACTGCAAAATCCCCCTTCCTTCTCCACTGACCTACATTCCAGCTCCGTTCTCCTGTGCAGGGCAACAAAAGAAGACCCAGATAATCAGCTGGGACTCGGGAGGCAGAGAGTAGATGGGGATGGGGCCAGTCAGAGGTGGGATTTGGTGGTTCTCCGAACTACTCAAAATTCCCGCTACCGGTTCTCCAGAACTGCTCAGAACCTGCTGAATCCCACCTCTGGTTCCACCCTTTTCCCCAGATCCTATTTTTAGGATGGCTCTAAGGCCATCTATGCAAGAAAAACCAAGCATACCACACTGAGACGTAGCCTTTCAACTACCGCTGCAGTGGGCCTCCCTGTCTTGTGGAACAGAATCCCAAGAGGCTAAAATGGACAGGTGCCACCTTAACGTTGCAATTTAATTGCAATATTAAAAATTTCAACCACATATTAAAGATTCAGTATCACCTTTCTAAATTCTCTGGAGACCAAACCCAAACTTTCCAAGATGTGGCCACATATAACATCTTGGAAAGTTTGGATACCGTTTCCAGAGATTTCAGAAAGGTGGTACTGAATCTTGAATAGGCTTGCAAGGGGAGAATTATTGAAAAGCGACTGCAAGAACAAACCTGCTAATCTTATTAATTATATTTCATTTAATAGTGCTTAAATACAAATCAAATCAACTCAAATCTAAATCAATACGCAGATGCTATTCTGGCCTAATCCACTACTTGGAGTACAGCTTTGGGAGGCCACCCACAGACCAAGAGCAGAATAAAAATTGCCCAATATGGAACTAAAGGCATTTACCTTCCAGACAATGGAAGAGAGATCAAAAAAGAAACTGGATCCAATTTGGGTCGGTCACCAGAACACACTGGAGAGAAATTTCCTGAAGATGGGCTCCAGCCCGAGTCCCAAAGCTCGGAAGACAAAATCTCTGGTCCTCAGAGCCAAAGGTTCTGACCCAAATTGGTTCCTGCAACATTATCCTGCACATGTATATTTGCCTTCATTTATAAAAAAAAGAAACAATGATTGGATACAAATAAAATGAAGTAGGTAAAACAAATACCTAAAACAAACGAACAAGTCAGCAGGCCAAAGGCAAACCATAAGAAGCAGAAAAACTTGCCTGCTGATGTAAAACTGCCTACGGAGGAGACGCTGCAGCTGATGCTTCTGTCTATTTCATGGCAAGGATCCTCTATCATGTCAAGGTTCAAGAAACAATAGTGCAAACTGGGAGAAAAGGCAACAGGGATTTCCTGAAATACAGAGACGTTACAAGAAGGCCACCTTTTATTCTTGATGGACTCGTTCAGGCACGTCTTGCTGAGTAAGAACATCCATCAAACTCCCAAAACTTAGACTGTCTACTGTTGACCTCACCCCTTTCCTAAGAGATCTATAAGGGCGCGCATAAACGCACCAATGTGCCTACTATCCCTGTCCTAATGTTCTTTTTATTCATACCCATTTCATGTATTAATAGTCATGTTCCAGAGATCAAGATGTCTGTCTCTTCTTCTTTCACAGTTTTACCTGGAACTCGTATTTTTAAAATAGTTTGTAATGAATATGGGCGCGAAATGTTACAACATGCACGCCATTGGGAGATTAATGCCAAATGAAAGGCAACTAACCATGAGAAACTAACCCTTCCTTCATAACTGCATTTGAAATGGCTTTTCACCGAAATCACTGCAGAAAAGGCCTGCAGTTGATACACCAGAGGGTAATGCAGCAGTTCGCCAATTCCAGACCAGAATGTTATATGCAATGATCAATGACTGCCACAGACAAATCAATGCACAAATGGTAAGAATCAGACAGTGCCGATCACAATGTCGGGTGACATTAACAGACACCCACTTCAATGCCCTTGATTGTATAATATCCCAAGTGGCACGAGACACACGCCTACAAAAAATCAGCATACTTAGATGAAAAACAGAGATGCTGCGATCCTTGAGGGTCCCCCAGATTAAAAAAACATTGGTGCACAACCTATCCTCGAAAGTACTCACTGACACACAACTCTGGGTTCTACAACGTGATGCCGGTTTTAATTTAACTGATGCCAAATCCGTTGATTTTGCTGCAGCCCTCGAGTCAATGATTTCTCGACTAGATGTTACCGAAGAGGTAAAAAATTCCATCAGACAACGGCTGATAGGACTCCTTACCAGCCATAAGCAGAGTGTCACTTTATCAAAATCTGAAATGTTGGCCCTCCACGAATTAAGAAAAGACAATTCCATCATCATACTGCCAGCTGATAAGGGCAGGGCAACAGTAGTCATGGACAGAACAGATTATAATAAAAAGGTCTATGACCTCCTCAATGACAAGAGCTCCTATCGACTCCTGGATAAGGATCCCATGATATCTTTCAAGAACCAAATTAACAAGGTAGCTGATAAACTCAAAAGACAGGGAAAAGTGGATGAAGAAGATCTAAAAA
>JAOYMU010000020.1:26576016-26586050 GCA_025802295.1 Psammodynastes pulverulentus
TATATGAAAATTTAACATATTGTAAGCGATATATTTGTATACTTGTAACCAATAAAACTTTTTCTATAAAAAAAAAAAGAAAAAGAAAAAGCTGATAAACCTTTATGTTACTTGAATGTCTACCAATGACCTAAATGCCAATCAGCTGTGTAAAACCAACCGGAATCCCAAAAATACCCATATACACACACAGCTTCAGAGTGCAAACTGAACAGAATAAACAACGTTGCTTCCTGCAGAGAGCTTCTGTGCCTTTGCTCTTCCTTTTATGTCTTATGGAAGGGGCTACTCATCTCCGAGCCTTACTCCTGAGTTGCCCTTTCAATCCCAACTGTTCTTGCCTTCTGGTGGCTCTGCGCATGCGCGCACTGTTAATAGAGTGATCCTGTTCTTCTGCCTCGCTTATGTCAGAATCTGGAGGCTCCGGAGTCCGCACATAATTCCCAGATGGCCCTGGATCCATTTCTGCATTGGACACAGAGCCCTCACCCGAGCCTTCCTCAGCCTCCCCCCTGGCGGACCACAACAGGGCCAAACCTCTGTCTCGGGAAGGCGGTGAGTGCTTTTCTCCTCTCTTTCTGTTTCCAGATGCTTCAGGATAAATCAGCCGCGATGGTAGATCTGTCTGGGGAGGAAAGACGGTGCGTTTCCCTAAGTGCATTTTTCGTATATTTTTAATAAAGGCCACTCTCTGTTTACTGGCAAAAGAGATCAATAGGGATTCATTATTTATAAAGGAATTCACTAATCAGTAATGACTGGGAACCACAAGGCCGTGATGTTTCCCTTACACCACACAGCCCCGGCACTTGGTTCAGTCTTGGGAAGCAGAGGTGAGAGGAGACGGTGCAAAACCACCTGCAGGGTTCCGTTCCCACAACTCAAGGTTTCTCACCAGTCCTTGGTGATTTCCCCTTCTTTTCAGATCCTGCATCATCATTCAGACTCAGATCATAGGAATTTCCTGATGGTGAGAGCTGTTGCTCAACCAGAGTTGGGGAAGCTCCATCGCCGGAGGTTTTCAAGGACAGATCAGACAACCGTTTGTCTAGGATGGAATCAGGACTCCTGCCTTGGCAGGGGGTTAGACTAGAAGACCTCCAAGGTCCTTTCCAGCCTTATGATTGTATGATCCTTGCTTATGAATCAGAAATGCTTGTCACCTGCTCTGAATTGCACACGTGTGTAGCATGTAGGTCACCTGCACTAATAGCACTAAGAATCTCCTCTTTTGCTTTCCTCCTTTTGATTGCCAAGAAAACTGAACAGCGGCAGTTCCTCATTCTTCCTCCCAGTAGAGATGGAAGGACGGTTATTTGGAAACGCTAACAGAACAAGAGGTTCTGGCTGCCCTCCTTCTGGAAGAGAGGAGCCTCAGCTTCCCCACCTTGGAGAAACCCCACTCTGAGTTTCTACTAAGTGCTTTGGAGAAGAATTCTAAATTGTTCTTGCTTAGCACTGTGATTGTTGCCAATTTAACACTCACTGCTGTTCTTTGGGATGAAGAGTCAACTGTTTGCTTAAACATCTCCATGCCTCTTATATTTATGAGACATTAGTGGAACATCATCTTTGCCAAATGCACTTAATGCATTCGTTTGTCTGAAAATTGCCTCTTCATTTTGACCATATTCTAGATCATGTGGTTCTGGCAAGTCATGCAGAAGGAAGGAAGGAAGGAAGGAAGGAAGGAAGGAAGGAAGGAAGGAAGGAAGGAAGGAAGGAAGGAAGGAAGGAAGGAAAGAAAGCAGGAAGGGAGGGTTGCTTTAAAAATCCAGTGCATTCTTAAGTTTATGCTTCTATGTTTCTTTCATGGAATATGACACCAAGCAATGAAGACTGTATACAAAAAACTAAAAATGGACAGGTCGACATCCTCCGTAGATGCTGCAGCAATTATCGTCTGAGTGCCTAGGACCTGCTGAGCCATCCAGGAGAGGTTAATGTCTAGACAAGAGAGGACAAAGCATTGACTTCATAGAGCGAGCAGATGGAGACAATTGGATATTTGCAATCTACATAATAGCTGCATTGCACCTCAAGAGGCACTGGCTTGTTTTGGCAGTCTTCCAAGCATACATGGATAAGTATTACCTTTGGATCTTTTCTGGAATTGTTCCCAACCTACTCCATCAAGCCCCAAAGCTGTGACTTTGCCCAATACATCTCTTTTCTGAATAACCTTATCAGGTGTCTTTCTCTGCATCTGAGACCATATCCAACAGGTATGATTGAATTGATTCCCAGGAATCAAATCATGCCCTGGGTAGGTGCTTTCCCTTGGCCTGGGAATTGAAGTCCACAAGTCTTAAAGATGCCAAGTTTGGGGACCCACGTTCTACAGACTATCACCTTCCAAGCAACCTCTGCAGGACACCCAGACTTACTGTCGCCTGAGCTCCACCCAGTCACAGGATCACCCAGCCATGCCTACCCAGCTGCTTATTAGGGCAGAGAACCGGTTGTTCAGTTATTTGAATCCCACCACTGGGCTGTTCGTCCACAAGGACTCCAATGTCTCTCTCACAGTTCTTGGTTTTGAGCCAGATTTCCCCTAATCTGTATTTGTACCTTTGTATTTTTTCTGCCCAGGTATAAAACTCTGGTTTTCTTCACATCACATTTCATGTTGTTGGCTAGGGCCCATTGTTACAAGTCTGTCAAGATCTTTTGGGATCCTGAGCTTGTCTTCTGGGATGTTGGGCTACTCCTGCCAGCTTAGTGTCATCTGCCAATTTGATTCTGTTAATCACATTTTATATTATAAATATAAATATTATATATTATACATATTAATTCTAAAATTATTTTTTTTAATTTCACCACCCAGAGGTACTTTAAAAAGAAGACAGGTGGCAATAAAATTTAATAACTAAATACATGATTTTTCTATTTTTTTATGTTTTTCCCTTTTCCATTTGTCTTCTTTTCATCTCTTCTTCTTTTCCTTTTTCATCAGAAATGCATAGAAGACGTTACCTAGCTTGGTAAATTTGTCACTCAGGATTGAACTGTGGGGAACGAAGATACAGGTTGCCACTCCCTATTTATTTGGCCTCCCATTCCTCCCCATGGCCTATGCCCGAGGTGGTATTCAGCCGGTTCTGACCGGTTCTGGAGAACTGGTAGTGGAAATTTTGAGTAGTTCAGAGAGCCAGCAAATCCCACCTCTGACTGGCTCCGCCCCCATCCATTCTCTGCCTCCCGATTGGCTGGTTGGCTGGGTCTTCTTTTGTTGCCCTGCACAGGAGAATGGAGCTAGAATGCAGGTCAGTGGGATGGGGAGGGAATAGGGATTTTGCAGCATCCTTCCCCTGCCATGCCCACCAAGACACACCACGCCCACCACAGGCCGGTGCACTGTGCACTTTCCCTCCCCAGCCTCCCCCAGTTGAGGCCATCCTGCGTGTGCCACTACTGAGAAAATCCTCAGGATTGGCTTTTTCCTGCTCCGACGCTGCCTCCCCTTCCCCTCCCCTCAGCCGATTCTAACAAAATGGCCTCCTGCTCTCCTGCCTCCAGACCAAAACATTCACGGCAGAAGCTTCAACTCAGGCAGGGACCACCCAGAGCAGCTGTTCTGTGCAGCCGATGCCTCAGACACAAAACGTTTTGCATATCCCAAGTCTTGGGTATCGTTAATAACTGTCGTGGGACAGATTTTTCCCCGTCTCGCTGTCAACAAAAGCTGGTTTTCTAATATTATGGGCCTCCGGGTTACTGCTGAAAAAATGCTACTTTTAAAAGGCAAATAGCGGCATAAAAGCATCCATTGGATTTAGCTTCTGGTTGCAGTCTGATGCTGCAATGGATCAGGTTGGGTTTATTTTTCTCTTTTTTACAAGAACGCCATGATCACATGAATGGATAAGCATCAAAAGCAAGTTATTGGGATCCATCATACTGTCCCCCCACCGAAAAGAAACCCCTTGGAAGAAACCCCTGCAAAACCTCCTCACCCCAGAAGAGGGGATTTCAGCTGGTCCTGCCTTGCATTCTTCTCCTCGGGGCTGATTCCCACCAGGAGGCCCAGATGTTCCACATATGTCCATTTCCACCCCTCATCTCACAACCACATAATGGCTCTTCCAGCTTTACTTATTCTCAAAGGCGAGACCCCAGACTGCGATGCTTAAGGAGGGTTTGCATTTAATTCCCCCAGAAGGCAGCCTGCCTCTGGTCTGGCAGCTGCGGGGCCGTTTTGGAGCACAAAAATTCTCCTCCAATTAGTAGACTTTCACCAGCTTTTCATCCCTCCCTTTATTGTTCGGTGTGCTGACTCTACTTCTCCTTACAATTCCAGCTTAATTCAAAGAATAGCCTGAATAATTCCTTCTTTTAAAACCAACTTTATTCACTTCCAAAAAGAGGTAAAATGCAAAACAATAAGAATGAAAAAAAGGGGTTGAGAAAGAGGGCATCACGGGGAAAAAGAAGTTACAAAAAGTGACCAAAAAATATGGAAAAAAATACAAAAAGTGTGGCTTCTGACTTTCATCAGTATACATACAAATATATAATAAAACAACCTCTTATTCTTTTTTAGAATAACAGAGTTGGAAGGGTCCTTGGAGGTCTTCTAGTCCAACCTCCTACTCAAGCAGGAGACTCTATACCATCCTGGATTAATGGTTGTCTAATTTCTTCTTAAAAGCCTCCAGTATTGGAGCACCCACAACTTCTGGAGGCAAGTTGTTCCACTGGTGAATTGTTCTCACTTTCAGGAAATCTCTCCTAAGTTGTAGGTTGCTTCTGTCCTTGATTAGTTGCTTCTTGTCTTTCCTTCAGGTGCTTTGGAGAATAGCTTGAGCCCCTCTTCTTTGTGGCAGCCCCTTTTTTATAAACTCCCAAAAAGAAAAAGGAAATTTTACAAAAAACAAAACAAAATTAGACAAAGACATTTGAAGAAAAGAAGAAGAAAATGTGCATTAAAATGACAAAGAACAATACACATTTACATATATCCCCCCAATTGAATATTGATAAATACATTAGAACAATAATTTCCCCCCCTTGCACTTCAGGCACAAAATATATAAACATTTACATTATTTGTAATCAATTTGACATATTATTCATCTATCTATCTATCTATCTATCTATCTATCTATCTATCTATCTATCTATCTATCTATCTATCTATCTATCTATCTATCCGTATGTATGTACATGTGTACACACACACATACACCCAACAACAAAGTTAAATTTCAAAGTCCTCTGTTAACAATCTGTTATGTAATTAACTCGAAGAAAGTCTACAACAGCTTCTTCTCTGCCACATCATTATCTCTGATCAGTCCAGGATCAACTATTCTCATTTGTTTCAGTATCGCCACCAGATGGATTTGTAACTGGCTGACAAAGGGCCCTCAACTGTGGAGTCCTCAATGGAACTACATCCACATGGATTCAAGTAAGCAGCAGGGTACTCCAAGGCTCTGTTTTAGGCCCCACACTCTTCAACGTAAATGATTTAGGTGAGGGAATTGAAGTCATCAAAGTCATCAAATCTGCAGACAACACTAAACCAGCAGGAATAGCCAACACCCTAAATGATAGGCTCAAGAACCAGATGGATCCTGACAGACTTGAACACTGGGCCCTATCCAACAAAATGAAATCAATCTGCTTCTCCATAATGCTTATAGCTAAAGCTTCTGGTTCCAATTACACATATATTTTTAGTATTCTTTGAATCAAACAACATAACTGATCCCAATATTTCTTGGCATTATTACATGTCCATCAAAGATGAAAAAAGTACCTTCACATTGATTATACTTCCAACACTTACTTGACATTCCTCTATACATCTCTGGCAATTTCTCAGGTGTTAAATACCAACTAAATACCAATGAATGCTTTCAAATTGTAATTCAATAAAAATTTCAGCCATTAAGCCACATATTTTCCATTGATCAAGCATAATAATATATCTATTTTTGCCCATTTAATCATAGTCTTTAACATATTCAACCTCCTGGTTGACTTTCAACAATAGTTTATATACCTTGCCAATAAAATGTTCATTATTAGTACGTAAATCCCTTTCAGAGTCTGTTTTTTCATCTGCAAAAATCTTTTTATTCCATTTAAATCTTCTGAACATTTGTGCATAGCAATCGATTGATAAATGTGACCTTTTCCCAACTCTTTTCTTTTACTTAATGTAGGTTCTCTTTCAGTAAAGGTGAATAAATCAGCACAGATCAATCAAGTTTTTGTAACTATCATTTTTTTAAGAAAAGATAGGGTTTAAGAAAAGATAGGGTTTGACCAAAATAATTCTTGAATAACATTTAGCACAAAAAGTGGCAGCTTAGATCTGCTTCATGTAAACTTATGTAAAGTTCATGTGAAGAGATGGGCAGCGTATACATTTAATAAATATATAAACATAAATAAAAAGCAATCAGATTGTGACATTTACTCCAGCAATTCACAATAGTTTTATTATTTATTGATAATTTGGTAAACGTATATGACTCTGAACAGCATACATAATTGAAAACCCCAAAACAATACAACAGAATAACCAAAAATACAATGACAAAGTTCAGTGAGAAATATTAAAAGCCATAAAAACATAGTTTTCTTAGAAGTTATTCTTGTACTTAAATGGGTTCTGCTCAGAGGTGGTATTCAGCAGGTTCTGAGCAGTTCTGGAGAACCGGTATCAGAAATTTTGAGTAGTTCAGAGAACCAGCAAATCTCAGCTCTGACTGGCCCCGCCTCCATCTATTCTCTGCCTCCTGAATCCCAGATGATTGGCTGGGTTTTTTTTGGTTGCACTGCACAGGATAACGGAGCTGGAAAGCAGGTTAGTGGGGTGGGGAGGGAATGGGGATTTTGCACTATCCTTCCCCTGCCACGCCCACCAAGCCACGCCCACAGAACCAATAGTAAACATTTTTGAATCTGGTCTGCTTCTGCCTTTTCGTGAACATGAAACTGTCATTGCAATCGCTTCTCATGTTCTCCTGCCCTGCTTCTCTTCATCTTAACTCTGCCTTTTTGTCCGAGATCAATATTTTGCAACTTTATATAAGCTCTGAAGAACTTGAGGACTTACTTGTTACTCAGAAAAGGCTGAATCAAACCACTATTTGTTTTTACTACTGTGCTTGCTTTTCTTGAGATACAAGTCCTCTACTTTGCTGTTTTTGTCTATTCCTCCTCCCAACAATTGTAGTATTATCTATTTTTGTGTTGAATTTATGTTTTACCAACAAAGAAATAAAGGGAGACTGTACTAAGATCTATTTCTAGCTACTTAGTTCTCATCAGCTAGCCATACCCTTCTGGAGTTCAAACTCGGGCTACTTGCATATTCGGTAGCTGTATTAACCGAAGCAGTACGCTCTGTGCCATAATTGGGTAGACCAGGTTGCCCTGACAAAAGACACGTAGTATTACTTAGTACAGTCATACCTTGGAACTCCTGATTGTTTCCAGGTGGCATGACAAATACTAAAATCTGTGAGTGCCAAACCATCCACGTGACTTACCACATGGCCCTTGGTTTTGGCTGGGAAGGACTTCCTGTCTGTCCCCTTTTCTGATGTCAAGGGCCTTCCTACCAGAGCCAACATCCTGTCGGTTCTCCCCTTTTTCTCTCACAGCATGTTGAGCACCAAACAAACAATGAGTATCTATGGAGATTCTCCGTCCTCCAGGTCATGGTTGTCCCAAAGGTGCTTTTTCAAGAGGCAACTGGACTTTCTGGTTTTTCTTTGAAGATGTTCCACTTCTCATCCAAGAAGCTTCTTTAGCTCTGAAGCTTCAGAGCTAAAGAAACAAACAGAAACAAACAATGAGTACCGGGACAATATTTTTGCATTAAAATGCGCCGAGTACCAAATTGGATGGGTTTTGAAGCAGTCGAGTAATGATAATGGCTATTAGTTATAAGTCCTTTGAGACAAGGAAGCCTTTTGTCTTTTTTTAAGAAATAAATCTTCAGAAAGGAGACCTCAGTGCAAATTCTCAGCCACTGATGAATCGACAGATCACTTAATAGCACAGATAATTGTTAACATCTATTTGAAGAGCTGGGAAAACTTATTGGATTCACTGTTCTTTGGCCTGATGAGAGAGCTTAGAACATATTTCTCTTTCTTGTCATTTACCACAGGGGGCATTTTGTTGCCAAATGTGTTTTGCATATTTGTTTTTGACAGCTGTCGATGGTTTCTAATAATTTGTGCTATTTCATAATGCCTGTGTAGCAATGTGGTGGAACATTCTGTGCAAGGAAGGCAGGAGCTGCCCTGCAGCTGCAGGAGCATAGAAAGCCTGGCTTCAGGGGACCCCTGCGGCACAGAGAGCCAAATTGCAGCCCTGCTCCAGGATTAACTGGATCCAGCTGGCAAAGGCTGGGCTTCCTCTTGGCATCTGTGTGCGCAGATAAGCACAGTTCTGCCAGTCCCACTAGGTAGCCCGTACCAAGGCATGATGAATTCCGCAGGAAGGCAAAAAGAACAGAAACTTGCAATTGATTATGCTGCGTGTCATGCTCTTCCTGGTACCCATGTGAATTAGGAAGGTGTCTGCCTGCCTGAACTGCTTACAGATTGCTATTTATCACTTCTATTTTATCTCCATCGCTTTGGTAATGGAACTTCAATATCTCTATCAAGGTCATCTTCCTTATTCCCTACGCTTCCTCCCGCATCAGCTTCAGCCTCCCTTCTGCCTTCCCAGAACACTCC
Source organism: Psammodynastes pulverulentus (assembly GCA_025802295.1). Lineage (NCBI taxonomy): Eukaryota > Metazoa > Chordata > Lepidosauria > Squamata > Psammodynastidae > Psammodynastes > Psammodynastes pulverulentus. The sequence goes on from JAOYMU010000020.1 coordinate 26,584,731, forward strand.
ATGTCAAGGCCATGGGGATGAACTGTGAATAGAATAGAATAAGAATAGGTTCATAGAATAACAGAGTTGGAAGGGACCTTGGAGGTCATCTAGTCCAACCCCCTGCTCGAGCACGAGAGTCTATTCCAAATATTAGCCTCTACCTAGGATTGAACTCACAGCCTCCTGATTGTGAGATGAGAGCTCTATCTCATGTCATCTTCTTCCTCTATTCAACTGCCCTACATCAGGACTCATTTGTTTGCAGACTTATACCATGTTTTCCCCCAAAATAAGACCCTGTCTTATATTTTTCCCACCAAAAAAGCACCAGCTCTTATTTTGGGGGGAAGTCATCCACTGACTAACCTCACTTGTGTGCATCACCCCCTGGTCTCCTTTTTGCTGTCAGGAACTACTTCTTCTGTATGCAAGGCTTGGCTACAACTGTCCAAAGGTAAGTAGTAGGGCAGCTCCACCCCCCATTCCCCACCCTAGCTTAATTTTTACCCATCCACTCTGGGTGGGATCTTAATTAGGGCTTATTTGGGGGGTAGGGCTTATATTGGGCACACAAGTAAAAAAATCAAGCTAGAACTTACTTTCAGGGTAGGTCGTATTTTCGGGGTAATGTGTTTTACCCTCATCACTTTGTAAATGGAGCTTGGATATCTATTGCAAGATCATCTTCCTATTTTCTACAAATTCAGAGCAAGTACATGTTAAGCATGTCTTTCTATAATGTAAAATGTAAGCTGCATTGCTGAATGCAGTCCTGAGGGAAATCTTCACGGATGGTCATCTAACTCAGGTCAAGCTCTCTTAACTGCCACTCTCACCTTCCAGTCCTTCACCAGAACTGCACGATGCTGGAGTCACAGGTTTTCCCAGGTCTGGTAGGCAACAGGATCTCCAACAAGAAATCATCTGGATGGCAAAATAAAAGTTGTTTTTTCACCTTTGTGAATAGGTACTGCCATGGGCTTCTGCTGACTTTCAACTCTGGTACACATTCCCTCAAAACGCTTTGTGTGTCTTTGTTTAAACGAAGCGTACAAAATATTAAAATCATAAAATGAATGCTGAATTAAAGTCTGGTTTATAAATTCTGAGAGGGTGGAACCACACTGCAACTCCCGAGAGACTAAATTTCCTAGATAGAGCATACAAAACATTTGCTAGACCAATTCTTGAATACAGCTCATCTGTCTGGAACCCACACCACATACCGGACATTAATACAATTGAGAAAGTTCAGAGACATTTCACAAGAAGAGTCCTCCACTCCTCTGCTCACAACAGAATACCTTATGCCACCAGACTTGAAATATTGGGCTTAGA
>JAOYMU010000020.1:26755519-26767926 GCA_025802295.1 Psammodynastes pulverulentus
CTGCCTTCCTTACAGGATTAGCCCTGTAAAGTGGAAAAAACAAAAGGAGATTTCTTCCAACAACCGGTTCTCCGAACCGCTTAGACAGTTAACAACCGGTTCTCGTAAATAGGTGCGAACCTGTTGAATGCCACCACTGCTCCTGCCCCTAAATTGTCATTGTGCTTTTAGATTCTAACCAAGCAAGCAGGGTGGTGGTGGTGGTGATGGTATTTTTGTGGGCTTTCAAGCCCTTCACATAGAATTTCTCTCCCTCAGGTGGCCTAGTGGTGAAGACTCTCACTTCCCAGTCAGACGTTTGAGAGATCAATCCTAGGTAGCGGCAGTTATTTCTCTCCTGGGTTCAAAAAAAAAAATGCTGTGAACCCCATGTAGCAATAGAAAGAGCATCTAGCCAGTAAACACTCAGCTTTACCCAGTTGCCCCAACTCTACCCCAAATTAAGGGTACAGGGTTATAAAAAAAGGGAGGGGGGTGAGGAGCTCCATGGTGGCCAAATGTTCTTTCTGGACAGCTCTCTAAGATGTAGCCTTGTTCTCACACTTTAGCCAATAACTTTACATTTTTTTGATTTGATAGGATAGTAGTAATTCCTTGCTTCTAATGATGAAAGTTTCCTGTGTGCATCATTTGCAACATATAACAGCCTCGGTGGCACAGTGGTTAGAGTGCAGTACAGCAGGCCATTTCTGCTGCCTGCTGGCTGCCTGCAATTTGGCAGTTCACATCCCACCAGGCTCAAGGTTGACTCAGCCTTCCATCCTTCCGAGGTTGGTAAAATGAGGACCCAGATTGTTGGGGACTATATAATATGCTGACTCTGTAAACCACTTAGAGAAGGCTCTAAAGCACTATAAAGTGGTATATAAGTCTAAGTACTATTGCTATTGCTATTTGGGTGGCAGTTGTGGTGTTGGTAGGGGCTTGGATTTACCTAGTTCCTACTGACTACTTTGGGTTGCAACGTATACACCTGCCTTTGTAGAGAGAGGAAGTGAGACAGCAAGTGAGACAGACTTGTTGCAGGATGGGTGACACCTGCAGCCCTTCATTCTTGGTGTGAGTGGACACTTCCTGGTAAAGTAAGAGAGGCAGAGAACCCTTACCAGCCTTGCAGATCAGGTTCGGGCAGATGGCTAAGCCCAAGGGCCTAGTTGTGTGTCAAAACTCGGCTCTTGGCTGCAGCCCACACATTCAGTAGAATAGCAACTCTGGATGGGCGTTTTTCCTGCCAGACCCTGGTTACTCTCCTCAACTGGGGTATCAAAGCTACCCAGGTGGCCCCCTGGCCAGCCCCCTTGCTAAGGGGAGCAGAGATGCCTTAGGGTAGAGGTCTCCAACCAGTGGTCTGGGAACCACTGGTGGTCCACGAGAAAATTTTCATGGTCCTCAGTGCCCCCAGGTGGAAGAGCTGCTCCAGGATGACCAATGGGCCAGTCCTGTGACTAGAGTTCTGGAGAGAGAAAAAGGGAGATGAGAGAGAGATACAGAGAGAGAGAAGAGAGAGAAAAATAAATGAGAGAGAGAGACGAAAGAGAAAGAGAGAGAAACACAGAGAGAGAGAGATGAGAGAGAGAGAGAGAGAGAGAGATCCCGGTGTTTTGTTTTCTGTGGGAAACGGGTCCAAATGGCTTTTTGAGTGTTTAAAGTTGCAGAAACAGGCGGCCAAGCTAAGTGCCTGAAGGACCTCATCCTGCCACTGCGAGTCCAGACGCTTCAGCGAGCGGCACGCTGGATTCCTATTAGTGGTCCACAGGATTTAAAATTATGAATTTGGTGGTCCTGAGGTCTGAAAGGTTGGAGACCCCTGCCTTAGGGGCTGTGGGGCAAGGGAGGCCTCCTGCTTTGTGGGTCCAAGAAGCTGCTAAGGTGGAGGAGCCCTTTGGCTTTTCAAAGATCTGTTCCCCCCCCCCCCCATCCTCTTCCTGCCACGAGGCCCAGTTCCCACAAGGCCATCGCTCCTGCAGAGGCCAATTGTGTTGGAGTCAAGATTGATGCAGTTCTGGAGGGTGTCGACTGTTGAACCTCATTGTGCTTGGGGTGGCCTTTCTTTCTCCGGGGGAGAAACTATGCTGAGCTCAGGAAATCAAGAGGTAAATCTTTTCTGTCCCTCACTCCAGAAAGTGGCTCCCCCTCCCCTCCCCTCCCCCCCAAAACTCTTGACACCCCACAGCATAACTGATGGGAAACTGTATCCTGGATTGTAAAGACATTTTTTTGGGTAAAGTGTCATCGTAAATCCCTACGTGACAAATCCCACAAGGAAAGCTTGAATGCATAGGAGATGTTTATAGTAGAAGAAAACAAATAGATTAAGGAAGGATATGCTGACATTTCTGAAATGTTTAAAAAAGAAGAGAGGGAGCAGAAGAAAAAGGCAGAAGGGAGGGAAAGAGGTTGGAGATTTTAGAACTTGGCTGAATTTAGTTGGGCTTACAAGACAAAAAATTAGGTGTCTGGCCTCAAAATGGCAGGAATTCTTTGGAGCTCTGGAACCACGGAAAGTGTTGAAGAGGTCGCCCCCACAATTTGTACCCAACTGAAGCTTCTGCAGCTGGTTTTCAAGTATACCATCTTCTGGAGGTCCACCAGGGATTCAGGCTTTCTCCTTCAGCTGGTCTCAGAAGTTTCATGCATAGGGCTGATTCCCCCACTGATCTGTCAGTAAAGATTTGCTTACCATTAACACTTCACTGCTGCTTCATTTCAGCTTCATTATCTCCTTATGAAGATGCAACCACTGCATCTTCTTGGCATTTATTATAAAAGTAAGACAACTAAACCAATTTTCCAAGTTAGTGAAGAGCATCACCATTAATTCAAATGTGTCTGCAAGTTGTGTGATGTTTTTAGTTGACAAAAATTAATACACCAGAGCATGTTAAATGCAAATCACTCTCCGTTTTATTAACTTTTGATCAGAAAAAGCCCCTTTGAAAAAAAAACCACCTACAGTACGTTATATTGCTATGAGACTCAAACTAAAAATAAAATCTGAGATGTTTTAACGATGATCTTTTTTGAGGACAGTGCATTTCCATTTGGTGCCCAAGGATGGTTTCTTCAGAGGAATCTTATCCAAGGAGCATCAGGTTTTCAACTTCCTCACAAGATGAATTTCATTGCTGCCTGGGGATAAAATTAGGGTAGAATCTGGATGTGTTGCCTTGACTTCCTCGCTAAAAGGTGTATCATGCAATAAATAGGTAAATATGGTTGTAAATATAGAGTAAGTGGCAGCTATGGCCGGAGGTAGCTTTCCGGGGTGGGCTTCAAGAATTTCAGCAACCGGTTCTCTGCCCGATTGCTCAGTGGGCATAGCCATGGTGGGTGTGGTCTAGTCAGCCTCCTGCACCATGGTGGGGGAGGGACATTTTTACCCTCCCCAGGATCCAGAGGTTTTCCTTGAGCCTCTGGGAGGGCAAAAACAGCCTCCCTGGACTCCAGAGGCCCTCTGGAAGCCAGAAACATGCCCATTTCTGGCCTTCCAGAACTTCCAGGAGGCCCGTTTTTTTACCTTCCTTGGGCTCTGGAGGCTTTCCCTGAGCCTCTGGGAGGGCAAAAACAGCCTCCCCCAGGCTCCAGATGCCCCCCATAGGCCAGAAATGGGCGTATTTCCAGCCTTCCGGAGCCTCCCAGAGGCCCATTTTTTGCCCTCCCCAAACCTCCACAAGGGCCCTGAATTTTCCCTGCATCCAAAAGGGGCTGTGTGCAGACTCCTGGGAGAGGTGGGGTGGGGCAGGCAGGGTGAGCTAGGGCTGGGATTTGCCAGTTCACCGAACCCAGGCGAACCCATAGCAACCACCCCTGGAGCTTTGCACAGCTTCATCTTCTGGGCCACTTGTGCCCTCTTCTTGACTTGGAGGTCCTTCCAATGGTTGTTCACATCTTGGTCATCTCACAACTAAATTACTGTAGTGCACTGTACCTGGGTCTGCCCTAGGAGACCTTCTGGAAGCAACAGCTGGATTAAAATGCAACAGCACAAGGAGTGATGGACAGTTCATATAAGCCCATCAATCTCAACCCAAAATGCCTTGGTTGCCAGTAGGCTTCTGGGTAACATTCAAGATACTAGTGATGACCCATGAAGCCTTCATGGCAAAGGGCCTGGTTACTCGTCTCCAGCTGCCTGTCTGACTGCCCAGTGCACTTTGGCAGATGGGGGGAGGGTGTCCCTGCAGCCCCTTCTATTAAATGTCGCCAGCTCTTGAGATGGAGGAAATGGGCCATTGTTTTCATGCCCCCCACTCCCTGGAACAGACTTCCCCCAAATTAGGAATGGTGTCTTCTCTCCTTGAGTCTTAGAGAGTTCGAAGAGCCAGTTCTGTTGCCAGCCCTGGGTTGATCTGTTGGCAGTGGTGGGATTCAACAGGTTCGCACCTATTCACGAGGACCAGTTGTTAACTTTCTAAGCAGTTCGGGGAACCGGTTGTTGGAAGAAATCTCCTTTTGTTTTTTCCCACTTTACAGGGCTGATCCTGTAAGGAAGGCAGGAAGGAGACATTCTGGGGTTGTTTCTAGCTGAATCTTTATTGCTCTGCTTACAGACACTGCCTCTTGGTTAACCCATAGAATAGCTAAAGCAGTGGTTCTCAATCTTTCGAATGCCTCGACCCCTTAATACAGTTCCTCATCTTGTGGTGACCCCCAATCATTTTTGTTGTTACGTCATACTGGCTGGCTTGCAAAGCCTCCTCCCACGCTGGCCAATGGAGAGCGAGAGTGAGTGTCGGTGGCCAATGGTGAGGCGCGGGGGCGGGATACAGTATGCGCGGTGCCAAAATGGGGAGCACGTGGGATGCCTGGCGACCCCTGGGAAAAAGCTGATTGACTTCCAAAGGGGTCGCGACCCCCAGGTTGAGAACCGCTAAGCTAAAGGTTCTTGGCAGTATGCCCAGACTTACCGTCGCCTGAGCTCCACCTAGTCACACGATCCCCCAGCCACGCCTACCCAGCTGGTCTTTAGGGCAGAGAACCGGTTGTTCGATTATTTGAATCCCACCACTGTCTGTTGGTTGAGTTGATCATCATCCCCATCTATTTTACCCTATCTGTACTATCTGTTCTTAGTCTGGGATGCCTATATAAGTGTTTTTGTTTGTTTGTTTTAATGATTTTTATGGATCTTGTAAGCAATTCAGAGTCTTCTGGAGTCGGCGACCACATTAAATTAACTAGATTAGTTTAAATTATTCCTATGGACTGAATAGAATTCTCTTCATTTCTCCTTTTGTGAGCCGCAGGTCACCTCACCAGATGGAGTGACTGAACTGGTGTAGGATTTAAACTGGGACAAGGCAGTGGGCAGACAAAGGAGGTCATGTAGAGACATGTTACATGTGAACGAGGGACGTGGTGGCTCAGTGGCTAAGATGCTGAGCTTGTTGGTCGAAAAGTGGTTCAAATCCCTAGTGCTGCATAACGGGGTGACCTCCCGTTACTTGTCCCAGCTTCTGCCAACTTAGAAGTTCGAAAACACTTAAAAAATGCCAGTAGAAAAATAGGGACCCCCTTTGATGGGAAGGTAACAGCGTTCCTTGGGCCTTTGGCGTTAAATCACACCAGCCACATGACCACGGAGACGTCTTTGGACAGCGCTGGCTCTTCAGCTTTGAAACGGAGATGAGCACCGCCCCCTAGTGTTAGGAACGACTAGCACGGTTGTGCAAGGGGAACCTTTATTTTTACATGTGAACAGACCACAAGGATCTTTTTTGTGTTGTTGTTACGATAGACTTACACAGCTCTCCTTCTGCAATGTTCTTGGGAGGAGGAGAAGTGTACGCATCCCGTCAGCTTCCTGAAGCAGCTTCAGAGTGATGCTTCACACCATTTGTAGCAAAGTGAATTCCCTCTTCAAAGCTTCACACTGCCTATAATTTGCAATGGGACTGACCCACATTTGAAGGAACAGCCATGTTTGTCCTCAGTCTCTCTAAATTCTTGGGGAAACATTCCTTGCAGGAAAATCCTTTGCTGGAAATAGAGCATTCAACATTTAATAAGGTGAGATGTAGATATTTCTGCTCTTAGGCATGAAAACACATTTTAAAGCCACTGCCATGTAGGATTGGGGAGGCTGAGGCTGTGAAACCTTCTTAGGGAACAATGATGAACTGACATGATTTGGCCAAAGCAGAAAAAAAGCAGAGCTTTTACATCTTGTGAATTGGATGCTCCCCGAGTGACAAAAGGCTTGCTTTTATATTTTATTAGGACCTACACAATCCCTTTGCATTATATACAGCCGGCAATAAGGAATTTGGCAATTTGTAACCAAACTGTGGCTATGTACCTTCAAGGTTTTTGGGGGCAGGGGGAGGAGGGATGTACAAAACATGTCCAGGGTCTATGTACAATGCAACATCATCAAAGGCTTTTCTTCCATGCTTTGCCCTAGTAACCAACACTAGCTGGAAGGAACCTTGGAGGTCTTCTAGTCCAGCCTTCTGCTCAAGCAGGAGAAGCTATACTATCTCAGATAAGCAACTGTCCAATCTCCAGTGATGGAGCACCCACAATTTCTGGAGGCAAGCTGTTCCACTGGTTATTTGTTCTCACTGTTAAAAAAAATTCTCCTTAATTCCAAGCTGCTTCTCTCTTTGATGAGTTTCTTGTCCTGCCTTCTGGTGCTTTGGAGAATAGGTGGGGCCCCTCTTCTTACAGAAGATAATAACTTGCAGGAGATGATAACTCTTGAGAGAAGGGGAATAAAAAGCTGAAACAGCAAGCAACAGTAACAAAATAAAATAAACTGCCATGTTTTAACCATGGTTTGCAAAATGATACTTTAGACCCCATATAAGATTAAAGTTAAAAAATGGTGTGATTTCCTAAAATGGCTTGGGATTAATTATCCTGTACATATTATTATTTTTTAAGTATATATCTGTTAGGTTATTGCATGCAAATGTGTGCGTGCAAATATGTATGTGAGAAGCCAATAAAAAGCATGTTATTAACTCCAATTTGTAGAGTTCATAGTGAGCTAAAATAAAACATTCTGGCTTAGAGAGCAGGCTGGCTCTAGGACTGAACGTAGATTGTAGGTTTCCTAGGTGAGACTGAAAAATAAGGAATGCAGTAATAGGTCAGTAAATGCCAGGCTTTTCTTAGCAGAACAGAAACCATTCCAGAACAATCAAGGAGCACCACTGATCTCCAGGCTCTTTGTTCTCTCTGCTGAGACCCAGGGAGGCAGAGACACCAGAGCACTGGTGGTATTCAATTTTTTTTTTACTACCAGTTCTGTGGGCATAGCTTGGTAGGCATGGGGTGGCTTGGTGGGAGTGGCAGGGGAAGGATACTGCAAAATCCCATTCCCTCCTCATCCCACTGACCTGCTTTCCAGCTCTGTTCTCCTGTGCAGGGCAACAAAAGAAGACCTAGCTGATCAGCTGGGATTGGGGAGGCAGAGAAGAGATGGGGGCGGAGCCAGTCAGAAGTGGTATTTACCGGTTCTCCAAACTACTCCAAATTCCCACTACCGGTTCTCTAGAACCTATCAGAACTGGCTGAATACCACCTCTGCCCAGAGGCACAATTAGGCGGAGGGAGATTGTTGGGGTGAATCTGTGATCATTTTCCCTTGGGGGACCATCAAGTGTTCAGGACAGACAAGCATAGCTGAAATGGAATAAATATAAATAAAATGAAATTATTATTAAAGAGGTGTAAATTGTTAATAGAAGGAATGTGAAGGCCTAAAAAATTTTTAACTGGCATAAATATGATTTTAAGAGACCATAATATGATTTTAACTATTAAAATTTTAATAGTTAATGGAATGTATAGAATTTAAGTTGATGTAGAGATGAAATGACATGTGGAATTGAATGGAAAATATACATACTATATAGTATATGGTGATAAACAAAAATAAGTATTGTTATTGGAATATATAATGTCAAATGGGAATAAAGAAGACATGGTGATTTTTATATTGTAATGGGAGGAAATTTGTGTTAAGACACAACAGTGGTATAACTAATATTGTGAAAGGGATAAATATTGGAGAATATAAAACAAAATGAACTTGTGAAGGAATAACTGTATGATACAATTTATTAAATATGATAAATATGAAGAGAATAAGCATACGATATTAAAATGACAATCTGGAAATATGTATTAAGAATATATTAGACAAGAAAAATAACAGAAGAACATGAAATATGAGATATGTTTAAGTTGGAAATGTTTTTTTGCTGCAGATCTGAGTAACAATAGCACTAACAATAGCACTTAGACTTATATACCGCTTCACAGTGCTTTCCAGCCCTCTCTAAGCAGTTTTACAGAGTTATTGCCCACACAATTTGGGTCCTGAAATCAACCTTGAGCCTGGTAAGACTTGAACTGCCAAATTGCAGGCAGACGAAAGTCAGCAGAAGTAGCCTGCAGTACTGCACTTTGACCACTGCGCCACCGAGGCTCATAAAGTAGCTCACAAAGCAACTTTTTTTTGATCCCTCTGTCCCTTTTTTCACTCCTCCCTCGGCTCTGCCAGTCCTTCTCCTACATCTGGGGTTTCTTTCTCTTCTTGTAGGAGGAAGAACATGGGGTGAAGTGCTCTCTCATCCTGCAGGGTCCTCAAGGGTTCAGGTCAGGGCCATGAGGAGGAATGCCTTCTTCGAAAGACATGCGGCTAACCAACTCTAGTGCTTCCTGGAGGGTTGTGACCTGGTTACCACTATCTTCATTTTTATTTCTGTTTAGGCAATGGTTTCCCAGTCAATGGGGACATTTCCTTGAAAGAAACTCAGAAGAAAACGTGAAAGAAAAACGCTACTACCAAACTGTTGAATCTTATCCAGTGTCTTCTAGCAAGAACATGTGAGCCTTGTTTGGCAAAGTTGCACTGAGTAGTGATTTCCAGATTAAATTCAAGGTACTTGTGGCTTCCCCGTAGGTTCCCATCCAGGAATTCCCTTTGTCCTGGATGAACCTCTTGGGGGTGTGGTTTCAGAAGAAAGTTTGGCTCAACTTCAGAAGGCGGTGTTTGTTCCAATGATATCAGCCCCAATCACCATGGAATTCTGATCACCATGGAAATTCGAGTGCAGCATTCCCAGCTTGCTTTAAAAAGAGACCAAAGCCTGGCTCTTTGCCCTGCAAACTCTTTTAAAACATTCACCTTGATCTTTTTCTCTTTTGAAGTTTTATATCATTAATTAACTTTATGCTGTTTCTACTTAAAGATGTTCTAATAGGTTGGAGGGTTTAATTGGGACTAAAGTCTTTTATTGACTTTATTCATGATGTTAGCGATTTATGTTGTGTGCTGTTGCAGGCTGTGTAGGCTCTACAACTGATGAAGCAATTCATCCATAGCACAGCAAGAGGGACAGAGAGTCCAGTTTCCTCATACAGGGTTTAAGCAGCTGGACATCCAAGAGATTTTCCCAGCGTGCTTTGCAAAAAACCCATCTTCAGTAGATCTTGCTTGACAATAAAAAAGCAGTACATAAGCCAGAACGGATTCCAAAATCAGTGGGATGTGTTTCAGACAAATGAGAACAATATTTAGGAACTGAAACCATTTAAATATTATGCTTTTCTAACCACCTTAACACTTCAAAAGCATCTGGAACAGCTCAAAATTTCCCGGAATGCTGGCTTCCCAGTCAGCCAAGGAAACCATTTCAGCAGACATTTGAGACTAAGGAGATCTTGACTTCAAAAGAGCCAAATATTCATAGGAATCGTGTTTCATTATCTGTTTCAGTCAACAGTCTCTATTTCAGAAAATGATTTGATTTCCTAGATGGCCAAGCATGCCAGACCCACTAGTCACACAGAGCCGGACACAACGCAATAGAGAGAAAAGGTTCAAGAAAGCCAAGTCAGTCCTTGGAAACAACCCAAATTCTTTGAGAATGCTAGAATGAGTCTTTGGGGAAAAGAAAAACAAGAATACTTAATGAAAAAAATTAGAAATGATGACATAAATGGATTAATGCACAGGAAGCAAACAGAAACAGCACGATTCGTAATGACTTTTGTGGTGAGCTTTGCTGTGTTCTGGAAGGGTTTATATTTGGGTGTTGCAACTCTTCAAACAGGAGCATCGCAATGATGACGGTGCCAGTCAAAGCTCCCCTCAAAGCTGCTCTGTGAAGCCTCATCGCGAAAAGTGACCGAAGGACCCCCGTGGCTCGTCTCGTCTCCCCACCCTGTCCTCATCCCTCTGGCTCATGTTAGATGGGTGCAGAGTGAGAGGCAGGACGAGGTGTTGTAAGGGAACAAGCTTTATTTAAGGCTCCGGAATACAAGCGGCAAGCTGCAGCCAGCGCTGGCTTTTTATAGCAGATCTATCCAAACTTTCAGCCACTGACGGGGCTTCGATTTTCCCACCGTGTGGCTTAACCAATGAGCGGTGTCTCTCTACGGATCCTGCTCATTGGTTCATTAATACAATTACGCCATACGTAACAGCTCACCCATTGAAGCTGGAAGGAGTGTAGAATCCACAACATACCGGGAAGGAAGCCTCTTCCAGCTTTTGCAAAGGCTGGAAGCTGCCAAGGAAGGATGCTCTCCTCCTCAAACCCTCTGACCCTTGCAAGTGCAGGAAGAGAAGAGGAAGGACTAGGAAGTGCCAGAAGACGCAGAGATTCTCCGTCATCCAGGCCGTGATTCTCCCAAAGGTGCTTTTTCAAAAGGCAGCTGGACTGTCTTTGTTTTTCCTTGAAAACATTTTGCTTCTCATGCAAGAAGCTTCTTCAGTTCTCACCAGAACTGAAGAAGCTTCTTGGATGAGAAATGAAACATCTTCAAGCAAAATGTCTTCAACCAAGGCATCTGTTGATCAGACAAGGAATAATGGATGGAAACTGACCAAGGAAAGATTCAACCTGGAAATAAGGAGAGATTTTCTGACAGGGAGAACAATCAACCCATGGCACAGAAGTTGCCTTCAGAAGTTGTGGGAGCTTGCCAGAAATGGTGTAGGGTCTCCTGCTTGGGTGGGGGGTTGGACTACATGACCTATAAGAAAGTCCAGTTGCCTTTTGAAAAAGCACCTTTGGGACAGAACATGCAGAGCACACGGGAGAGAACAGAATATCTGCCTTCTCCAGAGGTGGTATTCTACCAGTTCGGCCCAGTTCGGGTGAACCGGTATTAAAAAATGCTACCAGTTCAGCTGAACCGGTATTTCCGACGATCAGCTGTGCTGTGCGATTTAGATTAGGTAGAAACAGGGCTTTTCTTCTCTGAAGAAAGGTGCCGGAACGCACCCCTGTCATCGCGCTAAAAAACCCTGGAAATGATAGCACGCGATTGGTCGAGACGGACCACGTGACGCGGACTCTGCAAAGGTGCCGGAACGCAGTACCGCTGAGTTCTGGCGGAAAAAAAGCCCTGGCTAGAAAGCAGGAAATTATCGGATTTCTTGCTTTCTAGCTAATCTAAACATGTGCAGCACAGTTGATGCCCCCTCACTGTTGTACTGCTTCTTTTTTTGAGCACCCAGGAGTCTTCTCTGAGGCCCAGGAGGCCAAAAACAGGGTACAGGGAAGTTGCTGCAAAAGGAAAAAAAATCATAGCCACGCCCACCCAGTCACATGACCACCTGGTCATGCCCGCTTAACCACACCCACCCAGCCACGCCCACAGAACCGGTAGTAAAAAGATTTGCATCCCACCACTGGCCTTCTCCTCCAGCAACACCTGAAAGAGGCATCTGCACACGGGCAGTTCTTGCCCAGAAAACATTTCTGTCAGGGATGAGGGGAGATTTCAAGCAAAGTTTTGTGACCTGTTGGCTTCAAACAAGAGTGCCACTCGCCATGGCCAGCATGCTGCAAAGCTTCTCCTAAAGTGAATCCATGCACTTACCTCATTGGTAGATTAGGGAAGTTTTTGGACGATGTTCTATTTTCTTGTTTTGGTTGGGATTTGGTTGGCTTCATCTACTGAGAAGTGGGTTTCCCAAGTCATCATCCTAAGAAAATACAAATGTTTGTCCCAGAACTAGAAGCAGGATGTGATCCTCAGAGAACTTTTTATTTCAATGGAAGAAAGTTTTTCCCAGGTACATGACTCCTTATGTGCATTTGCCAGACTGGAAGGAGGCTTTCTAGGCATCATTGATTTAACATGGAACAACAGAGTTGGAAGGGACCTTGGAGGTCATCTGGTCCAACCCCCTGCTTAAGCAGTAAAGTCTATTCCAAATATTAGCCTCTACCTAGGCTTGAACTCACAGCCTCCTGATTGTGAGGCGAGAACTCCACCTCTAGGCCCCCGCACAGAGACACTTATTCTGGATAGTTTTCAGATATTAATTGGCCAATAAAAATATCGAATTTAAAGGAGGGGGGGTCCCTCTGGTAGAGATGTGCCCACCAGGTTTCTGCGCATTTCATCAACCAAGGACCCAGGGGAGGGGTGGGGGGGTG
>JAOYMU010000020.1:26998449-27008449 GCA_025802295.1 Psammodynastes pulverulentus
AGAACGGTTGCAGCAATTGGATACATCTAGTCCAATGAAAAGAAGGACTAGGGGTGACATGATAGCAGTGTTCCAATATCTCAGGGTCTGCCACAAAGAAGAGGGAGTCAAGCTATTCTCCAAAGCACCTGATGGTACAACAAGAAATGGATGGAAACTAATCAATGAGAGATCCAACCTAGAACTAAGGAGAAATTTCCTGACAGCTGGAACAATTCATCACTGGAACGACTTGCTTCCAGAAGTTGTGGATGCTCCATCACTGGATGTTTTTAAGAAGAGATCGGACAACCAGTTGTCTGAAATGGTATAGGGCTTTCTGCCTGAGCAGGGGGTTGGACTAGAAGATCTCCAAGGTCCCTTCAACTCTGTTATTCTGTTACATTTTAATATTTCAGTTACATGGTCTACATCTGCATTGGTTCAATTTACCATCATTATTGTGACATTTGATGTCTTTGCTATCAATTTTTACTTGGACTCTCTTTTGTAGCATTTCTTTCAATTCTGACTCTTTTTTGCTCTCCCTGATTTCATTCTTTACGGCTATCTCGGGTTTTTTCCCCCCCTATACCACATTATTCTTGAATTTAGTCTGCGCCTTCCTAAGACGAATCCACCTACGTTCACAATCGTTACATCTTTTGTCTTCTAATTTGCAAGACACACAACATATTGATTTTTCTTTCATTTCATTTGCTAAACATCCTCCGCTTAGTTCCCCAACATTTTGAGGTTGACGTTGCATAAACATTCTTTTTCCAGGGCCCCCTCGATTTGAACAGCTGTCTGGCAGGCAGGCAGGCTAACATGATCTATCCCTAATGGGAAGACCTTTCATGTGGCTGGCTTCGAAGGACGTTGATTTGTGGGAGGGGGTGTTGCCTGTGGGAGGGTGAGGGGGGGGTCTTCCCCAAATTCAAAATTTGCTTTCCAAACCAAATAGGAAGAATTTGAGATAACTTCTACAAATCTTTTACAAGATAAGGAGTGACCCTCTTCTTGGAGACTGAACAAACGGAAACCTGAGACTGAGGGCGCTTTCCAAAGCTCAGGGAGGCGGAGAAGAAGAGTGATGGTCCTGACAAGGAGCAGCAGTGGAAGGGGGAAGGGGGAACGCCCAGCTGAGATTCCTCACCCTCCTTTCTTTATCCACTCTCCTCTTCTTGCAGCCAAAAAAGACAATGCAATCCTAAGTTTCATTAAGAGAGGGATACAATCAAGATCAAGTGAGGTACTAATACTACTCTGTAAAGCCTTAGTAAGGCCACACTGGAATACCACATCCGGTTTTGGTGACCACACTATAAAAAAAGATGTCGAGACTCTAGAAAGTGCAGAGAAGAGCAACCAGGATGATTAGGGGACTGGAGACTAAAATACAGGGCTTTTTTTCTGTGGGAACGGGGCGGAACTGCGTTCCGGATCCTTTTCGGAGTCTGGATCACGTGGTCCGTCTCCACCAATCGCGCGCTATCACTTCCGGGTTTTTTAGCGCGACGAGGGGGGGTGCGTTCCGGCACCTTTCTCGGAAGAAAAAAAGCCCTGCTAAAATATATGAAGACCGGTTACAGGAACTGGGCCTGGCTAGTCTAGTGAAGAGAAGGACCAGAAAAGACATGATAACAGTCTTTCAATAATTGAGGGGCCACCACAAAGAAGAGGGGGTTGACCTATTCTCCAAAGCACCTGAAGGCCAGACAAGAAACAATGGAAACTGAACAGGGAGAGATTCAACCTGGAAATAAGGAGAAATTTTCCGACAGTGAGAACAATCAACCAAAGAAACAGAAGTTGCCTTCGGAAGTTTCGGGAGCTTCATCACTGGAGGTTTTCAAGAAGAGACTGGACTGCCATCTGTCAGAAATGGTGTAGGGCAAAGGTCTCCAAACTTGGCAACTGTAAGACTTGTGGACTTCAACTTCTATAATTCTCCATAATTCTGAGGAATTCTGGGAGTTGAAGTCCACAAGTCTTAAAGTGGTTGGGGACCCCTGGTGTAGGGTCTCTTGCTTGGGTGGGGGGGTTGGACTAGATGACCTACAAGGTCCCTTCCAACTCTGTTCAATCTGTAAAATCTGCTGGGAGGAGCTGCCATTCCTTGGCCAACCTGTCAGTGCCTCTCCCACCAGCTGAGCAGAGGCCACAGGTACCCTGGAGAGGGAACGATTCTCTCAGGCAAACCTTTGGCTGCCTCTGCAGCGCCTAAAAATCCATTTTAGCATCTGGCTTCCGAGGCTTCTGTGCACATCTGTGCAACTGCTGCTTGCCTGCTCTCTCTCTCTCTCTCTCTCTCTCTCTCTATCCTGTGAGTCTAATCACCACCGGAGACAAAAGGATCGGAACTGCTGAAACAGGCTGCGCCCTTCGGGAGGGCTGCTTCAACCAGGTCCGCCCAGTTCGAGGAACAGAAAGAAAGCTTATCCCCCAAAGTTATTGGAATTCCTGAGAACTGCATTCCCACCGTTTCTAGCTTAACTTCTGAATTAATATATTCTAAGGAGGAAACACGCATTTTCAGGTTCATTTTCTTTTTACAAAAAAAAAAAAGTCTTCAATTTTAGGGATTTAAGTTCGACAGCTTCCCCAAAGATGACTTTTTTAAAAATGTATTTTTATTCAAATGTTCTTTTTTGCCAAGGACTCAAACTGCTCAAAGTACACTGGGCTTGAGAAGCCAATATATATAAATAAATGAATAAATGGCAATTGGCAGAATTGATAATTAAATATCATTGATCCTAATATTCACAGAAAATGTGCACGCTTGTGCATTGTGGTTGCCATAGTGTGACGATGCAGACTGTTGGCCAAGAAGATGCCTCCATCTTGTGGGCCGCCATTTTGTGGGCAGTCCCTGGCTGAAGTCAAGCGAAGAAGTCCTGCTTTGAAAGGGGCTTTCTTGACTCCCCTGACTCTCGTCCAAGGATCTCTGGCTCATGGATCCATGGCACAGCCTAACCCTGGAAGAAGCGGCTATTGCACCATGATGGCTTTAGTGTGATGCTTGGACCCAAAAGAGGAGAAGAGGCTCCTGGCTTCAGGTCTCCTCTGTTATTTTTGGTGAGGGCATCAGCAATTCCAGCCTCACTGGAATTGAAGAATTTTGAGTGTTTGTTTCAACTATTTAGTAATTGTTGTTGTTAGTTGTGAAGTTGTATCTGACCCATCATGACCCCATGGACAATGTTCCTCCAGGCCTTCCTGTCCTCTACCATATTCTGGAGTCCATTAAAGTTCATGATGACTGCTTAAGTGACTCCATCCAGCAATCTTGCCCTCAATCATTCCCAGCATTAGACTCTTCTCCAGAGAGTCCTTCCTGCTCATTTGGTGGTCAAAGTCTGTGTGTTTCATCTTCAGGATCTGGCCTTCCAAAGAGCAGTCAGGGTTGATCTCCTCTAGGACTGACTGGTGGATCGCCTTGCAGTCTTCAAAGGGACTCATAGGAGTCTTCTCCAGCACCAGAGTTCAAAGGTCTCAATTCTTTGGTGTACAGCCTTCCTTATGGTCCAGTTTTCACAACAGGGAAACCCATAACCTTGACTATACGCACTTTTGTTGGCAGGGGGATGTCTCTGCTTTTTAGGATGCTGTCTAGATTTGCCCTAGCTTTCCTTCCCAGGAGCAAGCGTCTTTTCATTTCTTGGCTTCCGTTCCCATTGGTGGTGACCTTGGAGCCCAGGAAAATAAAATCTGTCTCTACCTTCATTTCTTCCCCATCTATTTGCCAGGAATTGAGAGGCCCGATGCTATGACCTTATTTATTATTATTTATTATTTAGTAATATCCCATAATAAGTCATGCTTATTTCTGCTCTCCTACTTTTATTTCAAGTGATAGAACTAAGCCCCTCTAAGCAATGCCAACAGTAGGAACCCAGCCTTGTGCCTTCCAAATACAGGAGGGCCAAAGGCAAAACCATTCTTTCCCTTGGAGGCGAGATATACTCAGACCCCAAAAGCCATTTGGACTGTCATCTCTGGCTGAAGACTAACTTCGACTTGCAGGAGTCCTAGATGGACCACCGGCTGCCATTTTTGAACTTTCCACTTCCTCTGCTGATTTTTATAACTTTCCAGCCAATTAAGACCCAAAAGTGTTTTTTCATGAGGCAACTGGACTTTCTTCATTTTTCCTTGAAGATGTTTCACTTCTCATTCAAGAAGCTTCTTCAGTTCTTCAGAATTGAAGAAGCTTCTTGGATAAGAAGCAAAACGTCTTCAAAGAAAAACAAAGAAAGTCCAGTTGCCTGTTGAAAAAGCACCTTTGGGACAACCATAACCTGGAGGACTGAGAATCTCCACAGACATTTAGTCCTCATTAGCCTTCTAATTTGGGTATTAGCAACTGGCAACCTCTTCCCCTTGCTGATAACCCCCAAACCCCAAAATGGAGCACCTGCAAGAGCAAAAACAGGTGGAGAGACACTAAGGGTATTTTTGCTTCTCTCCTGTCTTGGACACCCAGGAATTTACTGTAGTTGTTGACTGATCACCAGTTTCACCATGGCCTCCAGGACCTCTGATCACATAAGCAGAAGGGCTACAATCCTTACCTGGGGATTTCTGATAATTGCTTGCAGCGTATGATGTATAATGTGTTGACTTTTCAAGATGGAACCTCTTGTGTATTCAGGCAAAACCAGGAAACTTGATTACAAGAGAAGCACAATTTCTTCTCCCCATCCCATGGAATTCTTGCCCCCTCCCTCCCCCCGCAGACACGTGACAATGAAAGGAAGCAACCCAGCCCAGGAGCTGTCTCTCTTGGGGTCCCCTACGCTCCCTGGAAATATTTTTTCATTTCATTTCTGCCTCCCGTTGAGGCAGGAATCTTGGGAAGCCCACAGCTTGGAGGCTCAGCCCCACATCGGGCTATTTGTGGGATCAAGAATGTTCTGGATCAGCTCCCGGGCTGGGAACGATGGATGGAACGAAGGAGGTGACAGCGGGTGGGAAAAACGAAAGAGCGAAACAAAGGCCCCATTGTTATCACTTCCAAGAAAAAAAAATGGCCTCATTTCTTCCAAACGGAATGACTAGCTGCAATTGTGGTTTGGTTTGAAAATATGTGTTTAACCTTACAAAAGAACCAGCCTCTTGGAAAGCAAATACCGATGTGAACGAGATAGACTTTCCACGCTGCCCCCAGAAATGGCCAGCTTCACAAGCTTTCCACATCTGGCTGCAGCTCTTCCCGGTTCTGATGGGAACAGATCCCCAAGAAAGGACCAGGAAGGTGCATCCCCAGATTTTAAGGGGGGAGCTTTGCGTTGACCAAAGAACATCAACTTTTGCCCTGATCCGCTGCTTCTTCCTTTTCGGTTCCCAGAAAATGCAACTGACCAGAGGTCAGTTTGCTTGCCTTTCCTCCAAGCTATCGGCCAGTTGGCTGCAGACCCACATTCTGAAACAATCAGTCAGCCAAGGCCTACAAGATGGGAAGGGGGCAGGTCCCTCATTCTCCCCCATTAAGAAGAGAAACCTACCTGGACGTGCAAACTCAAAACTAGGATGAGGCAGAATTATGTCCACCTTCTCAGTGGTTTCTAGCTGCTTACAGCTAAAAGAATGACCTTGTATGTAACTTTTGAGCTGCACATTTCATAGAATTCTAGGGCTGGAAGAGACCTTGGGGTTTTTTTAACCCAGTTTCTGCCCAGGGCAGGGAGCCTCAGACAATCCCAAACAAATCTTGGCTTGAAAAGCTCCAGGAGGGAGCTCACCCCTCCCCATTCAAAGCCAGGTCGTCCCACTGTTTGCTTGTTCCTGATTTTGCATTTGGGTCTTTCTCTGTCAAGCTTCCATCATGGCTGCCTGTTCCTTCTCTGGCACCAAGCAAAAGAGCTTACAATGGCTTACAGACCGAAATCCAATGCAAAACTATCATCTCATTCTTCATTGTTCTGTAATGTGATACTGTTCCTCTCCTGCCCCACTCCCCCATGCCCCCAGCCATTTCCTGCATTTTAATCTGCACCCCATTTGTCTTTTTAGCAGTTGCATCCCTCTGCTGGCTCATGTTCAGTTCACGATTGACCAAAACTCCCAGACCATCTCACTGTCTAGCCAAATTTCTCCTTTCTATGTCTGTGCCTTTCCCTTTTCCAGCCCAGATGCAGAACCCAACAATTCTTCTTCTGACCTTTTATTCTGTCCATTCCTGCCCATTGTTTAGGGGTGCTCTATCTGGATCTTCATCAATCTCTTCTTCCTCTTCTGATATGTCAATTACAGAATACAGCGTAGCAGAGATGAAAGGAACCTTGGAGGTCTTCTAGTCTAACCCCCTGTTCAAGCAGAGGCCTTATACCACTCCAAACAAGTGGCTGTCCATTCTTTTCTTGAAAACCTTCCACTCACAACTTCCAGAGGCAAGCCTGTCCACAGATCAATTGTTCTCACTGTTAGGAAGTTAGTCTTTAATTCCAGGTTGCTTCTCTTTTTGATTAGTTTCCATCCACTGTTTCTTGTCCTGCCTTCAGGTGCGTTGTAGAATAGGTTGATCCCCTCTTCTTTGTGGCAGCCTCTCAAATATTGGAACACAGCTATCATGTCACCCCCCAATCCTTCTTTTCACTGGACTAGCCATGCCCAGTTCCTTCAGCCATTCATCATAAATTTTAGCCTCCCGTCTCCTAACCATCTTCATTGATCTTCTCTGCACTCTTTCTAGAGTCATTGTTCCACCTCAGGATATCTATTCTTTTGGAGAGGAGAACAAAAGGTATGATACTTTCAAATAACCACTTCTTTTTAAATTGTGCCATCCTGAGCCTCGGTGGCGCAGAGGATGGAGTGCAGTAATTGCAGGCTCCTTCTGCTTACAGCCAACTGCCTGTAATTTGGCAATTTGGCAGACTGAATCTCCCCAGGTTCAAGGTTGACTCAGCCTTCCGTCCTTCTGAGGGGGGTAAAATGAGGACCCAGATTGTGGTGGCAGTATGCTGATTCTGTAAACCGCTTAGAGAGGACTGCAAAGCACTGTAAAGCAGTATATAAGTCTAAGTGCTATTGCTATTAAGGGCTTGACACCCCTTTCCCTTCTAACTGACCAAATAAATGCATCAACAAATTTTAAAACATGGCTTTGCTTTGCTCTGTTTCAGCTGATAAGCAAATCATTGCATTGCTAACTTTCCACACCTTGCTTTGGACACACCATGGCATTCAGAGGTGGTTTTCAGCAGGTTCTGACCAGTTCTGGAGAACCGGTAGCAGAAACTTTGAGTCGTTCAAAGAACCAGCAAATCCCACCTCTGACTGGCCCCGCCCCCATCTCTTCTCTGCCTCCCCAGTTCCAGCTGATCGGCTGGGTCTTCTTTGGTTGCTCTGCACAGGAGAACAGAGCTGGAAATTAGATTAGTGAGGTGGGGAGGGAATGGGAATTTTGCAGTATCCTTCCCCTGCCATGCCCACCAAGCCACGCCCACAGAACTGGTAGTAAATTGTTTTGAATCCCACCCCTGATGGCGTTGCTTTCAAAGCCTGAGCACTGCAGGGCAGTTTCATCTGGGTTTGTGACTCCATGCAGGGCCCTTTGCAGCAGAACGAGCAACTCTGCCAAGTTGTGTCTCTGGACCTGAAGGTCCATGCGAGGCAGCAACCAAGCAGCAAAGTCCTTGAGAACTTCTGGGCCAAGGCTGCCTTGGACCCGCTGAGCTCTAGAAAGGGTAACAAAGGGCTTTTTCAGTGGGAAACAGAAAAGATAAACATGGATTTCAGCTGCTTCATCTAAAAGTCATTTCCCCGAAGTGGTGTGTGGATGGGGCAGGCTGCTTGTTTGTCTTAGTGTCTTGAATGTTTTGCTTTTTCCCCCTCTGGGTGTGCAGGGGGGGCTGTTTGGCCTCTGTGAATGGGCTTCTCCGAAGAGTGCCAGATTCTTTCTTGGGGAAAAGAGAAATAGAAAATAGGGAAGCCCAAGACTTGCAGCCCTTTTGTGAGAGAACCTGCAGCGTACTGGGAATACATTGCTCACCATTCTAAAAAGGCTGGGAGACCCGGATTTGTTAACACGTGAAGCGTGCAAGCCTTAAGGACACGTTGCTTGTTTTCTGAGGATATTTTAATTTCAAGGAGAAATGAGACCAAACTTGCTAAATTTCAGGGAAAGAAAAAAGCAAACTTTGCACACGTTTATTTTAATACCTTCTCGAAACTATTTTGAGACAAGCACCTACAAATTATAAGAATTTTATTTAAAAAATAATAATAAGGAAACATGTCAATGAAAAGTTGCATTCGAGGTTTTTTTCCTTAAAATTCTAAAGCAGCATCTGCAGATGTGCACTTCCCACTCAGCTGGCCCTGCAGATTTTTTATCTCTTTCCATATTTCTAAAGAGAGCTTCACTTGAGAAGCATCTTCAGCTGGGGATGAAATCAATAAATGCATCTTCCTGATAGAACAGGTCAGCAACCTATGGCTCTGAAGCCGCATGTGGCTCTTTCATCCCCTGCTGCGGCTCCCTGTCTGTTCGGCTCCACAATTGATAGGGCTTTCGGTTAGGACAGATAGAGGAAAAAGAATGCCGGGCTAGGAGGAGACTCTATGGTGAGGGAACCGGACTTCCGGTCGGCTCCAGAATTGAACGGGGGGCTTCTGGTTAGGACCTTTGGGGTTCTTTGAGTGTTTAAGGTTGCCAACCCCTGCGCTAGAAGAAACCAAAACCACAACACAGCATCTGTCCATTTCACATAAGTCCCAAAGGTGCTTTTTCAAGAGTCAACTGGGCTTTTTGGTTTTTCTTTTGAAGACGTTTCACTTCTTATCCAAAGAAGCTTCTTCAGCTCTAAACATCTTCAAAACAAAAAAACAGAAAGTCCAGTTGTCTCTTGAAAAAGCACCATTGGGACAACCATGACCGGGATGGCTGAGAATCTCCACAGACATTTCACATACGTGTATAAAGCACTTGGCTGTGTGGTCACTTTATGCACATGTTGTTTTCCATCTTTCTGGCTAAGGGGCGAGGAAAATTTGGCTTCCGAGTTCTACCTTTTGCCAGTTTTGTTACAGATAGAAGTCAGTCCTTAAAGGTTTTTTCCCCTTTCCTTTCACTGGAAGCTGTATCCTTTATTTCCCAAAAATGTTTTTCTACCAGAATCTTTTAAGGAAAAGAAAATTAGGTTTCTTTCTAAAATAGGTAATGCTAATAGATAATAAAATGGTTAAAACATAATGTAATAAAATATGCAATGTTTGCATAGAGCCTCAGTGGCACAGAGGTTAGAGTGCAGTAACCGCAGGCTACTTCTGCTTACAGCCCAGCTGCCTGCAATTTGGCAGATCGAATCCCACCAGACTCCGGGTTGACTCAGGTGGGTAAAATGAGGACCCAGATTGTGGGGGGTGATATGCTGACTCTGTAAACCGCTTAGAGAGGGCTGTAAAAAGCACTATAAAGCAGTATATAAGTTTAAGTGCTATTGCTATTGTGGGTGGCATTCAGTTTTGTAAATTTTGCAAGGTATTTAGAAATTCAGAATGATATTGTGGGATTCATTGTCTAGTTTTGAAATAAACAATCCCCAGCCAAAACTCCCATGAGAAAACAATGGTCATTTTTATTTACTACTTTGCAAAGAGGTGCACCACGCACATGCAGGCATAGTGGACACACTTTTATATTCCCTATTGCCATTGCAAATTTATTTCCCACCTTTTCCTCATTTGCTTAGTACTCAGAGCATCACAACCTATCCAAAGCGCCCATAGTGAATATATTATTCTGCGCCTCTAATTACATCTCCCATTACTCAAATGACCTTATTTACAAATTACTTTTTATGGTCTTGGTTCCTAGGAGTTATCTCTAGAGTAACTACCAGTATCATATCAGCAAATTCTGGTTATGACTGATTTTTAGTGTAGCAGGATCCTAGCTCCTACATACAGTTCCCAAGCTTCAGCCTAGCTGATGAAATTAGAAATATACAAAGTATTTTCTTCACAGGCTAGCATATCTTCTGTAGTTTCTGTAAAAACAATAGGTTCT
>JAOYMU010000020.1:27032602-27045957 GCA_025802295.1 Psammodynastes pulverulentus
TCTCCTTCCTTCCTTCCTTCCTTCCTTCCTTCCTTCCTTCCTTCCTTCCTTCCTTCCTTCCTTCCTTCCTCTTTCTTCATTCCTCTTTCCCTCCCTCCTCTATGAAACAACCCAAAACAACATTCATGGCAACAGCTTTATAATGACACAAACAATAATATGTTGGGAACAGTGGGACTGTAATTCTTACCTCTGTGATAGATTTCAGATACTTGAACTATAGACAAGAAAGCCAGATGCGTCCTTGAAAAACAATGTTCTTTTTTCCCAAGTCATGTTGACAATCAGATTAATTTCAGGCCGAAATATGGCAACGGGACAATTCGCTCAGACCACAAGCACAGCCACTCCAAACCTCGCTGTGCCTTGGCACCCTTAAACTCAACAACGGCGTCCCTGAGCCAGCCTGTGCCCTGTCCAGCTCTTTGAGGAGGGGGGGCACCAAAAGTGGAATCCAGCCAGCTTCCCCCCCCACTTCTCACCATTACTTTGCAAAATGGACCGAAAAAATAAGACATTCTTTGCAAGAGGCATTTTGCAAGCTCATTTTTCTGCTTGATCGCCCCAGTATTTCTTTCTGTGCTGCAGCTGAAGTCAGAAGTGAACTGGCTTGAGATGTGGAAAGGCTGCCACAGAGTTCTGGCATGCGGACACGGAGACACGGGGCTGCTGACCCTAGATTGGCATAAGCCAGGGGTGCGGAAAGGGCAGGGGTGGGCTTCAAAAATTTTAGCATTGGTTTCTCTGCCCCATTGCTGGGTGGGCATGGCCTAGCTGGGCGTCTGCACCATGGCGGGGGGCGAGTTTCACTGTCCTCGGACTTGAGCCTCCGGGAAGGTGAAAATGGCTTCCCCGGACTCCGGAGGCTCTCTGGAGGACGAAAACAGGCCCATTTCCAGGCTTCCGGAACTTCCAGGAGGCCCATTTTTCTCTCTCCTCGAACCTCCGCACGCGCCTTGCACTTACCTGCATCCAAAATGGGCCGCGTGGGGACTCCTGAGAGGGGAGGGGTGGGGGGGCAGCCAAGGGTGGGATTGACAGGTTCACTGAACCAACTATAAGGTTAGCTACGAGTCATTTTCCAAGTACACTTCTACAAGATTGTTTAACAAGATTTATTGAGGGGAGAAAAGGATGGTGTGATAAGACTCTTGGCAGGTCAACGGTGAAAGGTTTCTTAAAGTGTAGGTGTGAGAATCCCTAGGGGGTTCCCCAAGACCCTTTCAGGGGTCTACTGTCAGGTTTCCGAACAGTCATTCCAAATAAATCCTGTTCACATCATAATTTGTCATCTGCAAACTCAAAATTCCTGGCAGCAACCAAAAGGAAAAAAAAAAAAAAAAATTGGACTAAAATACATTCTCTGCTAGAAAAAATGATAGAGCAACATATATACACATTAATAACCTTAACCTTAATATATATAATATTATTATAGTGATGTGAGTATGATTAATGTATCTTATACTATCAATATGATCACTATTATTTGGTACAATGGAACCTCGGATCGTGAACGTTTCTGTCCATCACCAAATCGGGCGATCGGGAAATTTTTACGTGTGGTCGCGAACGCATCTTCGGGTGGCGACCAAACACAGCCATGATTTCCCCTTCGGCGCCATTTTTTTTGTCCGCGCATGCGCAGTCAGTCATGTTTCCAGTCACAACCAAATCGAGTTGCAACCGAAGTCCTGGAACGGATTACGGTCACAACTTGAGGTATCAAAACGAACAATCCCCAGAGGCCACTCAGTTCATGCATTCAATACTTAGGTATATTTAAAAATAAGTAACTATATAATGACATATAAGGATTTTAGTAGTAAGTAGAATATTGCTTATGTGTGTGTAAATAATTGATAATGTCACATTACTATACCGTAGAATATTTTTGCTTTAATTGTTCTTTTTTGTTTTGTTTGTCTTTGTTTTATGAGAAAATCAATAAAGACTTTAAAAAAAAAAGGAATCTTCTCACCCAGCCCCAATCACTGTTCATCTACACCGCTCCTGCACAATTTTTTGTTGCCTCGGCTGTCCCAGCTTAGTGGCAGCCATGATGGCGGCCTCTTCTCCTTGTCGTGGATGACAGGGAAGAAGCCCTGGATCAGGCAGGAGAGTTGCTGCTCTCTGTGACCTGTAGGACACCCGTCTTTTCTTCACCACCGCTACAGGGTAGCTTTAGCTCCTTTTGGAGCCCTCCAACAGAGAGAACTCGGCGTGGGAGCGTGGAGACCCGCTCTTCACATCCAATATCACCGCTACATCAACCGGAAGTCTAAATCTGCATTTCTAAAAGCTGGCCTCAGTATTTGCTGGAGGCAGAGACATTGAGTCTGCTGTCTGTCTTTTAAGAGCATGTGTCTCCATTTCTCCTTTAGGAAAATATAATATCTTGCCTTTTTAATATTTCCCAAAATATTTCATTCTTCTAGAAGTGGGAGTGGCTTCCCACACTTAGTTATGGAAACCCATTGGGTAACTTTTGCCCACTCATTCTCTCTCAGCCCAGTTTATTTTACAGAGTTGTGGAGGGAGTGCTACGATCACCACACTGAGAATAAAAAAAAGGTGAGGGTGTTCTGGAGAGCAAAATCTTACCTTGGCAAATATGAGTGGGGTCCAGGGACTAGGCAAAGCTTAGCTCTGAGCAAGCTACATATCCTTCCAGGCAGAGAACAAGTGACTATTGGAAGACAGAGGCATTTGCAGGGAGCAAGTGCGAAAGTGTATGTTGCGATATGTAAATTCTGCCCCTTGCTTCTTTTCGTGTAATATAATACAATACAAAAGGTAGAGCTTTTTCCCTCTACTCATATCACAATTTATAGTTTGACATTTTGGCATCATTGTGTTGATGAACCAAGGCCTGTGAAAAGGAGGCAGGAAATATCCTGTGATTAGCTATCTCACAAAGAACAGGCAGAGAGAAGGATAAAGATCAAGATCTGTGACCCCATTTCATATATTGCACATATTTCTAAAGTGGGTTCCTAACAATTCTACTGTTACTTGTTTGTTACTTTTTTGACTTGTGTTTTTTTCTTTTGTGTTACTGTTTTTTTATTTTTGTGATATTATGTGCACTATCTACAATTGCTGAAGTAACAGAGGCAACTTAGAAATTGATTAAATAAATAAATGTAAAGAAAGAGGGCTTACAGAGGAAATCCCTGCTTCTTTATTTACATTTCAAACCTTCTGGTCAGAAAATTGTGAGGTGCTAATGAGTCACTGCAACTATAATCACAATTTCCAATAAAAACACAGGAAAATTCTAAATAGATGGAAGGCAACATTTTAAAAAGTGTGTTATCATAGATATACTGAGATAGGCTGATTTAAAGAAGGTCTAATTGAATAATACTGTAGTGCATTGCCTCTAAAATTAGCACAACTTTCCTGTTAATCAGTGCATGGAAAAAAATCTATTCTACTCGTAACTTTGATGGGGATAAAGATCCTTTTGTCAATCAATTAAGAATTCTATTTATCTCCATTCAATTTTTTTACAGAGCAGCATGAATGTATATTTTCAGCAATGCTCTGCTTTTAAATGCAGCTGCTGAACCACAACATTGATGAACAGGGCTAGGGCTAAATTAAAAAAAAATAAAGGTCAGTCCAAAGTGCCAGCAAAATTCTTTGTAGCTGGTGTGCCTTGGTTAATGAGAAACAATGAGGATTGAGAAATCCCATTAGATACAAGCCACAAATTTACTTTCACTTTAAAGCAAAAAAGCAGAAGGAAAAATACATCCAGGATTCTCATAAGTCTAAAACAAGGTCAAACTTCCAACTAGAATAATGTCAAAATTAGTGGAATGTGTTCCCAATTTTTCCGAAGGAAACAATAAAAAGGTAAGTTCTACATAATTTTTTTCCTAAGGAAACCTGTTGTGTTGCTGCGTAAAGGATTAGATAATTATAAAATCCATTTTTATACGTGAGTTTTATAGTCCTGAGCTGTTTGAATAAACTATAAAGTGTAAGAAAAATGATCTTGACAGAGTTATACAGGTTTGAAGGCAAAAGAGAGTGAAGCATTTTTAAAATCTAAAATAACCAGATAACATTTGAAAGTGACTCAGCAGATACCTTCCTAATTCAATGAACTCTAAGAAGGAGGAGGTGACACAACACAATCACACTTGCAAGATTTTATTATTACAATCAATTACAATAAAATGTAGTTCTGGAGTTGATTGCATAGTCTGGTTCATCTAGTGGAGCTGACAGAAACGTACCTATCATACCTATATAAACAAATACATTGGAAATGTTTCAAAAGTCTTCTACATCTATGGACACTGGTACCTGTGCAACAAGATTTTAAATTAGCATGTGTTAATAAATTGCATATACCATGAGGTACATACCACTACTGGTAAACTACCAAGTGAGTGAGGGCTAACTGCTGGTAAACTACAAAGAAAACAGATTTTGGGAGATGTGAAGCATTATCTTCCTACAAAGTAACTATGAAAAAGATCCTGAGGTGAGGTTAAACTTTTTGATTTTTATGTGGCATAAATATTTATTTATATATTTTTTCACTTAAAAAACAGAAACCAGCCTTCACTTTAAACTATCCAAACTAGGTGATCAGTGCTATGCACAAGAAGCAGTTTCATCCACTAGATTAGGAATAGTTGTCTTTTGTAAGAGTTCCTCAACTTGATTAATTTACTCTTGAATTGAGTCTTAATCAGTGGATTCTACTATAAGTGTTCGAACTGATAGGGGAAGGTTTATTCCTAAGTTCTTCAGGGTAAAATGAATTAGACTAATTGTAAGAGCATGGAACTCTAGTTTCCAATTAAGGCAAGTGATTGGAGTTTACTGAGGTATATCCAGTGCTTCCTTTCCAAGCTCTCTGTCTCTTCTCTGCTACAGGTGATAGATGAGATTGGCAAGACCATCTCTCAAACAAAGGGTTGCCTCCTCTTGGATGTGGATGCAGGCCCTTCCACTAATCGGACAGTTTACACCTTTGTCGGAAGTCCCGAGGATGTTGTTGTGGGTGCACTAAATGCAGCTAAAATTGCTTTTCAGCTTATTGACATGGCAAAACATAAAGGTAATCAGAGAAGAAGAGACCAATTATGAGAGTCAATGTATGAGCAAAAAGATCTGGGCTATAGGGATGCAGCCTGGTGTTTAGTGTTGCAACAACTCTGATCATATCTCTACTCTACATAGTTCAGTATGAAAGTTCTCTGGGTGCTGACCTTTTAGATAATGCCATATGAGGGACTAGTGACCGAACTTTTGTACCCCAGCCTCAAATCACTGCTCAGGCAGGAATCTTGAATAGCCTTGATGAATCTCATGAAAATATTGTAAAACCAAAGTGCAACATTATACAGATTGCTGCTTGGAGGCTTTGTAATAAGATAAATATAAGATTACCTAAGCAAACACTTCCATCCTCTTTTATGCAATGTGTTTTTATATTTTTGGGAAGACTGGAAATCTTCCCCCAAATATAAAGACACATTGTATAAAATATTACAAATATTGACCAAAAGATGGATTGACAGGTGTAAAAGGCATGTGGATTTGTGTAATTAGACAATGAGATTGAACATCCCTGCTTGGCATATGAATGTGATAGACATCAATGTGGAAATTTGTATCATCTCCAATTTCGCCAAGTCTTGCCTCAAAAGAGGGTTCTGTCAAATTTCAGAAGAAAGATATCCATGTTATGCTTCTTTCTGTAAGAAGGTATGGCTCTGAATTTGTGACATGTTACATGTTGCCTGGAACGAATGTTTCTGAAAGCAAATACACAAAGATTAATCAATTACTTTTCCCAGACCTGACAGTGATCCTCAATGTTAGCTTAGTCCTTTCGTAGATTTCAGGGGGGCCCAGCTCCTGGCCTGTGGCCTGTTACGAACCAGGGCGTGTAAGTGGTAGGCAAACGAGTGAAGCTTCATCTGCGCATGTGCGGGATCTAAATTGTGTGCAAAACCACCAATACCATTGAAAAATTGTCTTCCATGAAACCGGTCCCTGGTTCAAGAAAGGTTGGGGACCACCGGTATAGTTTATTCAATATTTCCCAACAAATGAAAACAAAACATACGCTATATTTTACCTGTTTTATGACTACTTATTCAGGATCTCCTTTCTGATTTTGTTACACATTTTAATGTTTTGCTTTTGTATACAGGTGAGCATCCCCGAATGGGAGCTCTGGATGTTTGCCCATTCATTCCTGTGAGAAACGTTACCATGGAAGAATGTATTTGCTCTGCTAATCTCTTTGGAAAATGTTTAGCAGATGAACTGCATGTTCCTGGTGAGCCTGTCATAGAAAAATAAGCTGGGTCTGAAAGATTGCAGTAACCAATCAATTTCAATTTAAAATTCTATTTGACCATTCACAGAAAGGAGCCTATGTTCTAGTCTCAAAAATGGTTTGTTTGTTTGTTTGTTTGTTTATTTTGTCAAGCATACATACATTGGATAATACGTACAAGTATAAACATAATTATGAATATATAAAATGGATACAAATAAGAGAAAAAGAAATTAGGACAGGGGATGGGAGGCACGTTTGTGCACTTATGCACGCCCCTTACAAACCTCTTAAGAAAGGGGGGAGGTCAAAAGTAGACAGTCTAAGGTTAAAGGTTTTGGGGTTTGGGGAAGATTATTATTGTATAGCCCCTCACCCAAGTTCAGTTGTTCCATTTTTGCTCACCGAGCACAGAGGTTCAAATAGCATCTGAGCATTTTGCAGATGTTGTAAAGGTTGCTTTACATTCTGTTTAAAATCTATCCCTCTATTATCTAGCACTGTGTTTTTCAACTTTAGCCCTTTTAAGAGGTGCAGATTTCAGCTCCCAGAATTGCCGAGGCTGGGGAATTCTGGGAATTAAAGACTACATGTTTTAAAATGGCTGAATTGAACACCGTTCTAGCACATCCAATGTCTCTATTCAAAGTTAGCATCCAGGTGAGCTTTCAAGCCTGATAGATAGGTGCGATTACCTGTAAATGCTACAGGTAATCCTTGTTTTATGACTACAGTTGGGAGTGGAAGTTCCGTTGCTAAGTGTATGGGATGGTTGAGTCATGCTTGATTATTTATTTATTTTGCTATGGTTGTTAAGCAAATCACCATGGTCTTTAAGCGGATCATACAGTTGTTAAACGAATCTGGTTTCTCACGTTGACTTTGCTTGCTGGAATGGCGATTGTGTGATTCTGTGATTTTGGGCCTCTGCATTGCTAGCTTTTTTTTTTTTTTGAACTATTACCTTCTGGCAGACGGTAAAGGTAAACGTTCCCCTTGCATATCTATGCTAGTCGTTCCTGACTCTAGGGGGCAGTACTCATCTCCATTTCAAAGCTGAAGAGCCAGCGCTGTCCAAAGACGTCTCCGTGGTCATGTGGCCGGCATGACTAAACACCAAAGACATGGAACGCTGTTCCCTTCTCACCAAAGGGGGTCCCTATTTTTCTACTGGCATTTTTACATGCTTTTGAAGTGCTAGGTTGGCAGAAGCTGGGACAAGCAATGGGAGCTCACCCTGTTATGTGGCACTAGGGATTCAAACCGCTGAACTGCCAACCTTTTGATCGACAAGCTCAGTGTCTTAGCCACTGAGCCACTGAATCCCTTAAAAATTGTCATGTTAGCAATGGATAATCCTGAATGGGATTTGCACCTCACATGGCGTCTGCCAGGACTCTGTGTATAAATGGGGCATAGCATCCTCCCCTCAGTGTGACTGCAGGGTCCCACATCAAATGGGAGGTCACACCATGACCATCTGCTGAGGGCATATCTAGTCCAGTATCTGATTTTTTAAAAATATAAACAATGTTGTGCATCAGTGGTTAGATGGCCTTGACATTGGTATTTGAAGACAGATCTTTTTAACATTTACATTTTATTATGTTTTACCAATCTAAGTGAAATGTTAATATATATTGCTAGTCTATGTATGATATGATATGCCATACATTACACAAACAAATCAATGCACATTGCAAGACTTGCTATGTGCCGATGATAGGATTGGTACGATCAGTTGGGTTGTGTAGATTGTTAAGAAGGCTTGATTCCTATTGTCATAATAATTTGATTATTAATAAAAGAAAAGTTTTTTTCAAAAAGTCATGATTTTCAGGAAATGACATCACAACATAGATAGCTTTTAGATGGTGAACCAATATATCAAGTCAACATCTTTATTTACCTAGAAGTCATCTTCTCTAAGACTGGTTTTGTCTCCCTCATAATCAAAGAGCTCACTCACGGTGAGGGCATGCTGGAATTCCCACTTAAAATTAGGAAATCATTACTACCCCAGGTTCCTTAGCCCCAGTTATTAAAGTCAAGATTACCCTCATGCTCTTTTATGGAGCTGATGTTTGAGGCTTAGAACCAGAGGGGATATTCAGCAGCTTCTGACCAGTTCTGGAGAACCAATAGTGGAAATTTTGAGTGGTTCGGAAAACCAGCAAATCCCGCCTCTGACTGGCCCCGCCCCCATCTCTTCTCTGCCTCCCCAGTACCAGCTGATTGGCTGGGTCTTCTTTTGTTGGCCTGCACAGGAGAACAGAGCTGGAAAGCAGGTTAGTGGGCTAGGGAGGGAATGGGATTTTGCAGTATCCTTCCCCTGCCATGCCCACCAAGCCACTCCCACAGAACCAGTAGTAAAAAAATTTGAAACCCACCACTGCTTAAAACACATCCCATTACTAGAACAAACACAACCACAGCATCTGAGAAGTTATCCCAGGAAGCCCTTTTGGGCCAGATGCTTTTCAGGGGCAACGGGGTCACAGCCCTGTTCTCTCCCCCGTGATCGGTCTTCTTGATTCTCCGCCAAGTCCATCATGACTCCAGTTTTGGCCTGAGAACCTTTCTCTTTTCCGGATCTTTAAGAAATAGAAAGAAATGTTCTTTTCAGCAACATCACTGATAGCTGGCTTAAACTATGACACTGGTGGGACTGGATAGTCTCCAACGGATGCTTATTCTGTAATATCATCTATATTAGTTTCTAGTGGGTTGTAGGTTTTATGGTCTTACTTTTACTGGGCTTAGACAGAAGTACAAATCAAATAAAAATATGGACTCTTTTGCTTCTCATGCCTTACTCCCACCAGCTGTGAGTTAAGATACTTACTCTACTTGGACTTACCTCCAAATAGACCCTTCTCTACAGAGATTCTTTGTCTCAGAGCAAGCCAATATGTTTCCTTTTTGGTCTCATGGCTTCAGCAAATTAGAGCTTGGGCCCTGATCATATCACTTATTATAACTCCTGTTAGCTTGGTTCAGATGAAAGGCTGTAGCATTCAATTAAGGGCAGACTGTTTTCTAATAGTTGGAGGTATTTTTAACAGAAGCAAGCAGAAAATAACACATTTTGAGATTGAGGGGAGGGGCCTCTGAAGAAGGAAGAGGCCTTATTGCCAACAATGGGTGATAAGAAATAAAATTTCCAGCCAAGATAAACTCTCAAACACACCATCCAGAAAAGCGGGGTATAAGGAATCCCAGATTTCTGGAGAGAGAGGCCATCACCTTGAAGACAACAAGATAAGTTCTCCCTCAATGAATGAATCCAACCAATACATCCATAATCCTTTCCCCCCCTTAATATCCGGTGTACAAATAGAAATAATTCCATCTGAATCTATATTCTGTCATGAACATGGCAACAATTGAAGTATTATGAAATCATACCCATTCAAAAGAATTTTAAAAAATGAATAGAAGATTCTAATGCTAACTCTATTATTTTTGGTGGATTTTGATGCCCTTAGATATGATAAGCTTTGGAACTTCCTTAGAGACACTATATATCAGGGGGTTGAATCCTTCCTGTTGGGTTGTGTCCAGGTGGTGTTGTTGTTAGGCTCACATGTCCCACAATGTTATCTGTTCTCTCTGTCTGGGTGTCTCTATCTCTCCCTCTTCCCCTCCCTCCTTCCCTCCCTCTCTCATTCTCTCTGTCTCCGATATCCTGCTTTCTCAAAGTAGCATTCATAACATCCATCACCATCTCACAACCACATTAGACTGCTAAAGGTAAAGGTAAATGTAAAGATTCCCCTCGCATATATGTGCTAATCTTTCCCAACTCTAGGGGGTGGTGCTCCTCTCCGTTTCAAAGCCAAAGAGTCAGCACTGTCCGAAGACGTCTCTGTGGTCATGTGGCCAGCATGACTCAATGCCAAAGGCGCACAGAACGCTGTTCTCTTCCCACCAAAGGTGGTCCCTATTTTTCTACTTGCGTTTTTAACGTGCTTTCAAACTGCTAGGTTGGCAGAAGCCGGGACAAGGAATGGGAGCTCACTCCATTACGCGGCACTAGGGATTCAAACCGCTGAACTGCCGATCTTTCGATCGACAAGCTCAGCATCTTAGCCACTAAGCTACTTACTTACATCCCTATTTACTACTACTATTAGACTGCTACAAGTTTCAAAAATGGGCTGCCTGAGGTGAATCAATGTGCTTAAAATCCAGAGTTGGTCTATTACCGGAGGAGTTGTATTTTCCTGCCAAGGCAAATCTGTACCTCTGAAGGTTTTGTGATTGTTGTTGTTGTTGTTGTTGTTGTTGACTGGTGGTGGAGAGGTGGACATTTGTTGCAAAACCTTCAGTGCACCAGCTGTGGCTGATCCTTACTAGCTGATATTAGAAAGTATGAGCTACATGGTGGTTATAGTATTAAGTTTAGACTAGCGTAAAATGTTCTAGAACTTTTCATTGATGTCTTCCTTCCAGGAAACCGTTTATGGCTGGTTATCCAAGACTCAGCATAACTAGATACACTTGGAATTGAAGGGAAGAGATTTTGTGAAGCATTTCTAAGCTTGACAGCTGGAAAATATTGAGTGACATTTTCTCAATATTTTCTCTATTGAGAGATTCTGAGATATTTCTCAGACACCCCCCCCCCCAAGAAAATGTTATCTGTGGCAACACGAAGCTATTTCACAAAGGAAATGACTCTGTAAGAAAACTGAGACTCTTCCAAGGACGGTACTGTCTCCCCACAGCTCCCTTGCTGCCCCACAGACAAGGACCATGAGTGGAAGGACCCTTTTGTGTTCCTCAACATGCTGCTTTCACACCATCAGGTGAATACTGAAAACTGGGGAATTCTCACTATGGGAAATTATTAAAACATTTGCCTTTCTCATAACTGACTTGTGTGTTGCATGGGAAATTCTTTCCCATTCTCTATACTGGTAGCAAATGTGATCTACTCAAATGACACAGTGTGCTTAACATCTTTTAATGCTTCACTCATCTCTTGCCCAGTTTGCCAGTCCCATCAGCCTCTCACATGTTTGCCATTTTCTCCTGGAAATTGGCCTTGCCTGAGACATCCTGGCCACGTTCAGATTCAGATCCAATTCCCTGCATGACTGCAAGTTTTGAAAGGAGCGCCTTGCAGATAGCCCAGTTCTTTTGGTCCGTCGGGGATGCACAAAGCTTCTCCAAGAAATTGTCTCCAGCTTTCTGAAAATAGTTTGGCTTCCCCCCAAATTCTTCAACAGATCTTCAAATCCCAGCTTGGAAGTCAAATGCAATGAGTGAGAAAGAAGCCATTTTCCCCTGGGAAGGTGCGGTGGGGATGGTATTGAGTGGATCGGACATTCTGGCCAAGAGAGCATCTTGAAAAGCTGCAGCTCCCTGATGAAATGGATGTCATTGCCCATAAAGAATATTCGGTGAAGAACAGCTGCACACCAAGGCAGGCATTACGCACGAGGATCTCCTCCTCATTTATTTCTTGTGAATGACTGAAGACTCCGACCTGCTCTTGCCAAGCGTCTGTCAGCAGAATTGAGGTTCTGCTCAGACTCCGAGTTTAGAATCCACAAGAGTTTAATTCCTGCTCCAAACTGCAATTTTGATTGCTTTTTTTTTTATAAAGTCAAGCAGTGGAAGTGAACATTTTCCCCAGATTTTAGCTGAAAGAGAGCTTGTGAACTTGCAAAAGGAAATATACTGATATCACAGGCTAAAAGAGATGCTCTGAATCCAGAGAAACAATTAAAATTCTAAAGAGCAGATGTCTCCAAGCTTTTTAAAGTTAGTTTGGGTACCCTTCCTGTACCAGTGACCAACGGATGCCCTCCAATGTAGGCTTGCTTATTTATAGATTATAGCAATAGCAATAACACTTAGACTTATATACAGCTTCACAGTGCTTTACAGCCCTCTGTAAGCGGTTATAGAGTCAGTCTATTGCCCCCAGCAATCTGGGTCCTCATTTTACCAACCTCGGAAGGATGGAAAGCTGAGTCAACCTCGAACCAGTCAGGATTGAATTGCCAAACTGCTGGCAGCCAGCAGAAGTAGCCTGCAGTACTGCACTCTAGCCACTGTGCCACCACGGATCATAGATATGATGTTATGCATGTTATAGGTCTACTCTACATATTATGTATTGGTGTAGCTGAATTTCTTATTTTACATATCAAGCTAAACATAAATTGGTACTCCAATATTTCCATCATAGCCAAATGGCCCATCATGTCCCTCAATTGAAATTGCTGGCATTAACGTCTCCCCTGCGAGATGCTTTATTTAGTCCAATGGCCTGATTTCCAATCTAAATGTATTCAGAGTTATAGACTCAGCTAATCTCACTTAGTCTCCACTTAAACCAGTGGAAATTCTCCATAACTCAGATTCTTGTAGCTTTCGCAAGAAACCATTTCAACTAACTTAATCCAAATCGATAGACAGGAACCTGGACCTCAGCGCAGCAGGAGAGAGCTCAAATGCCCTGTGCCTGTGTGTGTTTTGTTTGGTGTGTGTGCTCATTGCTGAAGAGCATTGTGTCTTTAAAAGAGACTTTAGCCCCTGCTGATTGAAACAGCTGTGTCCCTCCAGATGTCAGAGAACACAGCCAGTGTCATGAGGGAAAAGGCTGCCAGGCAGAGCAATGCGGAAGAACTTCTGGCAGAAGAAACATCTCAAGACAGGCCCACAATGGACCCCCATCCTGGTTCTTAGGGGTACTTTGTTGGCTGGTGGGTTTGCAGAGTCCCTATCCCAAAGCCATTTGCCAAGAGAGGGTCAAAGGGAGAGGAGAGACATGCCAGCAATGGGGGTGGCACTTCTGTGCATTCTAGGACGGGCTGATGTGTTAGACTGGATCTAAGGTAGCCTGGGAACCAATGCGACTGAAGCAGTGGTGTATTAACCATTAAGCAGACTAAGCACGTGCTTGGGGCAACAGGCAGTGATGGGATTCAATTTTTTTTACTACTGGTTCTGTGGGTGTGGCTTGGTGGGCATGGCAGGGGAAGGATACTGTAAAATACCCATTCCAATGGTGGGATTCAAATAATTT
>JAOYMU010000020.1:27629169-27641533 GCA_025802295.1 Psammodynastes pulverulentus
GCAAGAATAAGAGCATAAACCGAACTGAGAGAACCGAAGTTTCTGTCTTAAACTTAGCATTTTGTTATTTCCACATAGTGGGATCAGAAAATCCCAACTTCAAACCAGCGTCTACATTCAGCCTCTTCTTTCACAGAGTTTCCTCTACTTAGTTACAATGACCTTTGTGGGAAAAAATAAATCTAGAAAATAAAATAATAAAAGAAAGCGAAACAAAAAATAGCAAGCTCACAGAAACTGTCCTGGCAGAAATACTTACCTGGATAATCTGTATAATATCCCGAGGGCCAACGATCTCCGGATCGTACTTAACATGGGCTTTGTTGGTTGCAAGGGCCACTGAGCTGTACAAAACCCCCTTTGTTTTCATAAGGGTGGATTCTATTTTATGAACACAGGAGGCACAAGTCATCCCCCTGACCTGTGAGGGGAAAAAAACACCTTTGTTTGCAGAATATTGTTTCTTAAAGAATAATTTTGCCTGCATGGTAAATAATGCATTAGAGAATAACATGATGAAAGGTGACAGAATGCCCAAACTTTTTGGTACACAGTAAAAATAGATACGACAGCAACATGGAATGGTGTTTGGTTATAATGTTGAGGGGAATGATCCCTACATTCAAGGACAGGCAGAGGTGAAGGTGGGGTTGGAGGGCTGG
The DNA here is from genome assembly GCA_025802295.1 of Psammodynastes pulverulentus. Classification (NCBI taxonomy): domain Eukaryota; kingdom Metazoa; phylum Chordata; class Lepidosauria; order Squamata; family Psammodynastidae; genus Psammodynastes; species Psammodynastes pulverulentus. The sequence continues at coordinate 27,629,832 of JAOYMU010000020.1, forward strand.
CTCTGCCCCTTCAACAGGGATGCTTTTCAGAAGCCCTGACCTACTGCAGCTACCCAAGCGCTTCCGTCCTTTCCCTACGTGGTGTAAAAACACCGCCAGATGCATCTGTGTCGAGAATGAAACAAACAATCTGCTTACAACCAGCTCCAAGATGCCATCTCCTTCATCATAGTCCTCCAGCACCAGAGCTCCAAACCCCAGTTCTCTGATCCTCTCTGCGACAGTCAGGGGCTGGATGACGGAAGGGTCGTATCTCACTTCAGCCTTCCCAGCCATCAGGGCAACCAGCACGGAGCAGATGCCTGGAAAGAGGGAATCACACGTAGCAACATTCAGGGGGTGAAACAATCAGCTGTACAATCAAGTGTCCTGAAAACACACATCACGCTGCTGTTTTCGTCAGTGTAAAACTGATTTTCTTAGGACATCTCATGGCCCAGGTCCAGATATGAGGTGCTGAGGCTCCCCAAAACCTTGATTTGTAGGACTCCTTTTACAAGCAATTCCTTTTATTCTCCACAAATATGGAAAACCAAATTTGAAAAAACTCTAGCCCAGTAAAAATTCTGAACTCTGTTTAGAGCAGGGCTGTCAAACTCTCGGCCTGCGGAGGCGTCACATGCTGGTCGCGCCCACACCCGGTTCAGCGAAGGGGAAAAGAGTCCCGATACGTTACGTGACGCCGTGAGTTTGACACCCCTGCTTTAGAGCATCCTGCATCAGTGACAACCTTCAGGGGAAAAAGGGTGACTTACGGTCCAATTGAATCAGGTAAGATCCACCACCCGAAAACCAAATGTTAACACCTGCATGGGGGCCCCCGCCCCGTCCTTCAGCAGGAGCTCAAGTCAGAATAGCGCTCCTTCTGCCTGTGGTCCACATCAGTCATCCATCCCAGGACGGCCGATGTTGATCAGCCTCCGGGAGGGTTTCTTACCGTCTTCTCGCTTCAGGTGCCTCTCAATGTTGGCCACGCAGGAAGCGCAGGTCATGCCGGTGACCTGGATGTAGCATTTGGATGGTGCCTTCAAACCCGACCTGCTCGGAACTGGCGACAGGTTGGGGTGAGCAAGTGTTTTGGGCAGCTTGCTTTCTTGAGTTTTGGCCAGCCGCTCCTGGGAAGGCTCAGTGATTAGCACTATGGGCTCTGGGCTTGGCGGCCCTGGCGGCAGAAAGTTATCATCAGAAAACAATGGTCCAGCTCTCAAGAATTTCCCCAAGCTCCAAATGTGTCCCCATGAGCCCAATACGAGGCCCATCTCTGCCCAGGGCCCCTTGCTACTGTCTTAAGTGCGGATTGCAGAATGGAAAAGGCTCCGGGCAAAGGCTGCCTGGGAACCTTAGGTTTCCTCAGGGTGCAAAAGGAAACTGCAAACAGCAAGGAAACTGGACTTGCTCCTACATTCCTTTTGTTTTCCTTGAGTTTTTTTCTCAGAAGACACTGAAATAGGGAGACTTTCTGCATTCCGCCCCCCCCCCCAAATCTAGTAGGACCAGGTGCTTAAGATAGGGGGATCCTTAAGAAAGGAGGATACCCTCACCACATCTAATCGTAAGACGGGGCACGCAGAGCAGAGCAAATCATGGGGATCCAAGTCATTCTCTGGACAACTGGACAGTGCAACCAGAAGGATGCTGTGCCTGACCCTGCGCCTTCCCCACCCGGCCTCCCATTTCCCTCCACTGGACTAAGATGACAAATCGGCTGCTCAAAAGGAAAAGAAACAGCCACTGGCACCTCAGGAAGTTGATCTTTAAATTCATTTTAAGGAAAATGCAGGTTTCATGACCCTCTCTAGCAGGGCAGGATTGCTCTTGCAGGGGGATCGTTACAAAAATTGTGAAAACATTCCCCGCAAAGCAAAGCAAAGCAAAGCAAAGCAAAGCAAAGCAAAGCAAAGCAAAGCAAAGCAAAGCAAAGCAAAGCAAAGCAAAACAAAACAAAACAAAACAAAACAAAACAAAACAAAACACAAACAGCAAAGCACTTGTGTATTTACTGGCGGCACATTGGTTACCAATCCTTCCTGGAAGGACCCTGCCATTGGCTGGACGAGCTCCTGGGTGGACTGACTGGCCTGAAAACCCAGGACTGGAGGGGAGCAGCCATCGCCTCTCCACTCGCTTCCTTGCTTGCCCACTGCCCCCTTCAGCCTATTGCTCGCCTTGAAGCACAACTCATGGGCATGCACTGCAAACACCCCCCCCCCTTAAACCATTAAGGAACTGACCACACTATCCAGGCAGCCTTTCTCCTAAAGGAACGGCTGTGGTTCTCAGTCTGCCTGAGGTCTAAGGAACAACTCACCAGCAACGGCCGCCTCAAAGCCCATCTCTTCAACGGAGTCTTTTAAATCGGCCGGAGAGGTCAGAGTTGGGTCATATTCAATGGTCCCATTACGGTCCCGCAACGACACACAGACTGACTTCACCCCAGGCTTCTGAGAAACGAGCCCCTCGATCGACTGCACGCAGGAGTGGCAAGTCATGCCTTCGATGCGGAGGACGGTCAGCAGCGTCAGGGGACGGGGCCCAATGCCGGGAGCGGCTGCTGGGAGAGGAGACTTCGGGGGAGACCTGCAGTCGTTCTGCCGCTCGGCCTTCGCCTGTGCGTCCCACACGCAGACCTTGAAAGTCCCCGGGGAGACGGCCTCAATCGCTCCCCTGAGCGCTCCGAGGCCGATGAGGCCCGGCTTGTACTGGACGACGGCCGACTTCTCTTGCAGAGACACCGTGACGCTGGTCACCGCAGGAAGCGCCAAGAGGCTGCTCTGGATGTTGAACGCGCACGAATTGCAGTGCATACCGTCCACGCGGAAGGCGACGGTCTTCACCCGCGGCTTCCCCTCCGCACCTCCCCCCGGGGTCCCTTCCGAGCGCCTGCTTTGGCTGCCCTTGAGCCGCTCGATGTCAACGGAGCCGAGCTGGAGCGGTTTCGGCATCTTCTTTTCGGAGGCGATGAATCCTGCCGCTTCTATTTGCTTCTTTATTTCTTCCGATGTGATGGTGTGAGGCTGGTAGGTGACTACCGCTTCCTGATTATCCAGGGAAACTGGAAGAGAAATGAAAAAGGGTCGGCACGATTCCCTCTTGGTGTTCCGTGACACATTTATCCGTGAAAAGAGTTCCTGTAGGTTAATGGTCCAGTTAACTCGAGGAGCTGGAAATCAGGGGACCAAGACCAGCCCACAGGCGGCTGCTTTCTGGAGGCGGTGATTCTGAGTGGAGGCAGCCTGTTGCTTCCCCCCCCCCACCCAAGCAGCTCTCAGCATGTCACATGATGCCGCCAGCCAGCCGTTGGCTCTGCCCACTCCTTTTCTGACCCTCCTCTGCTCCTCTCCCTCCATAGTCATCAGCCACACCCTTGGGCTTCTTCACCATGGCAACTTTAAGACATGGGGATTTCAATTCACCGGATTCCCCAGCCAGAATGGCTACATGGGGGACTCTGGAGTCCTCACATCTTAAAGTTGCTTGAGTTGAGAATGAATGACTTTGGGGCTTTTGCTACACTTGTTCATTCCATGCCTGGAAAAAAGCACAACAGCTGTTTCATTCTGCACATGGTTGAAAAAGCTAGATGGCAGTTTAGGCCTTGACTACCTAAAGCCGGCTGGGTCAGTTTGCATGCTGACACTTCCCAGCAGTCCAGAGGTATCTGGGAGTGTTCTGAAAGGCCTTTCAAACAGGTAACTTCCAGGGTACTTTGGAACACGGGCACTTTGGGAGTTAAGACTACTCAGTAAGGGAGTGTTTTGCACAGCTTTACCTGGAAAGCATCCTTTTCTTTGGCTGGAAGAGCCTGGAGGAACTTGCAGGCTACATCACTGCTGTGACAGCAGGCAAGAGAAACGAACTAGAGCCTTTGGAGTGGAAGTGCAGGGTCTGGAGCAGTTACATCATGCCATGAAGGCTGCCATCCCCTCTGTCCTTGCTAGTCCTAATGACTTACTAAAATGACGGGGGGAGGGGATTATTTCAAAGCTGTAGGGTCTCAGCATAGGTTCTGTTTCTCGGTTCTGTTTCAGAATACAAGAGGTTGGATATTACCTTTCAGCAATACTGTAGCTTTCTGAATGGTGGCTTTAGGAAGGACCTACAGGTGGATTTCTCCATGAACAGAATGGTCATCCATATTTTGTACCCCCTGGAAGTTAAATTGCCCTATTCAGGTTATACTGGAGAATTGATGGAAAGAGTTTAACGGGACAAAAGCTGCAAAAGTGTCCTGTTTTTAATCACCTTTAATTCGCTTGATCCCTTGCAACTTGCCAATTTTTCCTTCAATGGTGCTCGTGCAGGAATGGCAGGTCATCCCCTCAATTTTCATTCTCAGCACCACGTCATTTATTTGGTTTAAACTTTTATCTTCACATGTTCCTTGATTTTTATCTTGCAATGCATCGTCCCAATTTAATCCTGGTACTATTTGATTAATCTGTTTGCTAGTTAGAAGAGAGGAGATAAAGGTTACAACTAGCGTTGTTTTGTCAGAAGAGATTTTCACGTCCAGAATGCCTTTGGCCTTTAGCAGCTCGGTACGGATCTGTTCGCAGGAGAGAGCTGCCTGGGTGGGGACTGTGAGGAAAGTGGTGTCGTGTGGAAGGGACTGTGGGTTGGAGTCGCCAAGGACCGCGTCAAACCCCATGTCTTCGATGGCTTCCCGGAGCGACTCTGGGGTTTGCTCTTTGGGGTTGTAAACAATGGTGGCGCTCTTCTCATCCAGAGAAACCTTGCACAGAGAGAGAGAGAAAAGGATTAAGATGGTCTTAAACTGGCATTAACACGTCAAGCAGCTTTGGCTTATTACACTGACACCCTGAATGGCAATTTCACTCCCCTGAGAAGGAGGAAGTACAAGGCGGCACCTATGAAACCATAAATTAACTCGGATTTATTTGTAAGACAAGACGACCAGCTGCCGGGTGAGCCACAATAAAAGCAGCAAAACCATTTCAGAAATCTCTCACACAATAATACAGGATACATTTCTCACATGAACTTTCTACAGCGCCTTAAGTATACATTACAATCTATATCCAGTACGGTAATGACAGATCAAGATTAGCCTAATCTTCAACTGTCAGGCCCAGAAAGTTAAATAGCTGGCTGATGTGGAACATGACCTTACAGTTAATGCTACACTGACTTGTGGTGGCTGTGTATAGGGACCTAGGTTGGGATGAACACAGCAACCCCCCTCCTCAATTTTTAAAAGTATTCTGTGGCATAAAACTGGTGGGTATTTAACTAGGAAAATGGGCGTTGAAATTTCACACACATTGAAAAAAAAAGGAAAGCAGACTTTAAGGGAAGGAGTGGCAGAACCTGGGGATGGAGTTAAAGAGAGAGAGCCAGGAATCTCGACATAATCACAAGTGGACTAAGTCCAACTCCCCTTGAATTCCATTGACCCTCATCTGCTCCAAACAGGGGCTAACTTAGTGGAGAATATCCCTGGGCCTCAGTTTAAGTGGACCTTCACGGCTGGCCCTGATCTTTCATGCATCACACAAACTGCCATGTAGTTTAATGTTAGTATGTTAATGATAACCTTAACATTAAGTATGTTCATATTTTAATAAAAAGTTACAAACACACCAGAAATAAAGAACTAAACACCGTCAGGATGAAATGGCAAGTCAGAAGTATACTGTACATGCAAAAACGGAAAAGGGAAATGGCGATCAAGGCCACAGGAGAAACTAAAGGAGCTAACTTAAATAGCTCGACTCATTACCCTGGAATCTGGGGCAGCCGAGTGAAGGGCTCCCCTCAGGTGGGAAGCTCAGGATGGGTCCCACGCCAAGAGTCCAAAGGCAAAAGAAACTGGGCCAGGGAGGTGGATAATGGTGGATAATCAAAGCCCTGCGTAGCTCCCTTGCAGGACTCCTCCCAAAACAACCTCATTATTACTCTGCTTTTCTTCCATTAACCCAGCCCAAAAGGGACTCTGACAGTCTGAATCTGAAGCGGAGAACAACAGTTCCCAACCTACAGTCGGGGGCCACAGGTGTACCAGGAAGGTGCGGCAGGCAGTCTGGATACCAAAATCAAAATGTTTTTCAAAGGACCTCAATCTCTGGGCAAATCTCAGAACCCCTCGGCAGTCTCAGCCAAACTCTCGCATCTGGCGTCATTTGGTCATTTCAGAATATTGCAACTATTTTAGAAACTTAAATGAAGGTTATTTTATGCACCACAGACATTGTAAGGGAATAAGACATGCAAGCTCCAGGCTAGGTTCCATGAGGAAGGAGGACAGGATACAGGCTTTCCCAATCTTAAATTCAGACTATAAATCTACAAATCCCAGCAGGCCAAAATTTCCCTTCAGCACCATAAGGTTCCTGTCACAGCAGTCATTTCTCCATCCAAGCCGCAAGAAGCCCCTCCCTCTTCCTCTCCTGGGTGGAAGGCCTGGCTGGGATTCAAATGGATGCGCTGTTCCCGAGAGCTTCTTCTAGCGGAACAAGCACCTCCACTCATCTTAGCCTCTTTCCTTTTGCAAAATACGCAGCACAGGTAAGCAGGAATTTGGGCCCCGGTTCTTCGGCCAAAAAGTCAGGATTCTGCCGAGATACCAGGATGGCAACATGCAGGAGGAACTTCTTCTCTGAACTTTTACCCCTCGCAGATTTACTAATGGCAGAAACTTTCTCATAATGCCTAAAGTCGGATTTGTTTTTCAGGAGACTGTCGACATATCCTGCTGCTTCAATTTCTAAAAGGGCAAATGGACATTACTGGAAGGCCCATTGGATTAACAGCCAATTCTCCATTTGCCAAAGGCAGAACACAACCTGGAAACCCCCGTGCAATCTAATTACCCAAGTGTAATCATTTTAAAATATTGCAGTTTCTTTCTTCTGCCTTTGTGTCATGACTTGTCATGGATTGATTTACTGCCAATTATAGGGAAGATAACCAAATTCAGGCTCTCTGAATTGCACGCCCTCCCCCACCCCCCTCTTAAGAATACTGGATCTAAAACCTGTCAAGATTATTCTGCTAAGCTGCGTGGAAAAGAACCTCCTCCACCACGGCCTCCCCTCCAGCCTCTGATCTGCAACAAAAGCAAAATTACTTACTTTAATGAGGTGAACCCCGTTTAGTTTCCCAATATGTTGCTCGATTGTCTGCACGCAAGAACTGCACGTCATTCCCTCCACGTGAACAACAACGGATCGGGCCCCGGAGGATGGATCCATTCTTTTATCCTTTTGCATTCCTGAAATTTAGAAAGAAAAAGGTAATGGCACAAATGAAACAGACGCACAAATCAGATGACCCATTCTACGGAGACGGCACAAGACCTACAAGAAAACCTCCAGGAACAATGGAGACCAGCTCTGAGGTCAGACATCAATTCTTGTCCAACTTGATTCCCAGGGCGACTGGAGGATGAAAAGAAAAGGGGGCCTTCGTGGCCTTGAGCTGCCTGGAGCTCAGAAAGAGGCAGGACACAAATGAAATGAAGGTATAAGTGAGCAAAGCAAAGGGTGTGGCGAGGGGAGTGTAAGCTACACTATCTATTCCCAAAAGCAAAGCATTACAAATGCTAATGAGAAGTAACCCGGGTTGCTCAAAAGCAGCAACAGGAATAAATACAAGGCTGACAAGTTTATTTTCACTGGAATGTAGAAAACCCTTAAGAGGAGTGACCCAAATAACAAATGCGGAATATGCAATTACTCCATCCTTATGACTAAACCCTTGTTTACATTAATTCTCAAAGTGACAGTACTCGATCATCCAGAATGTGCAAAGATGTTTATCTACCTTTTGCTTAGGACAGTTTCCCTGTAATCTGCAGAAGTGAAGGCAACTCCATGCTTGCCTTCACTTCTGCAGATTATTGATCAACCAAATTAAGGATCCAAGATAGCATAGTGCCTGCTTGAGGTGCCTGGGTGTGCTTGGGTGTGATTCACTGCAAACCACCTTAGGAACCAACACATTGAATAAAACCAGATCCATAACTAAATGTGATTGTGATATTAGGGCACATTTTCAATACCTCTCCATTAGGAAGCAGACCAAGATACCCCAACTTTCCTTTTGCTATCACAAAAAGTAGGCAGGCGCATCAAGAGGTGTTCTCTCCAAACCCCCAAATGGGGTTCTGATTCAGTAAATAAGGAATAGTACCTTGATATTTAATAGCACAGGGCCCATTATAAAATTACTGGAATCAAGTTTCCTACTAATCTATGGCTGGCTTAGCTTGGGTATCAGTACTATACCCCAAAGTCTCCCACAGAACACAGAAATTATAGCAGGAAAAAAGCGGTCCCTATTCTGGATTAGCCATGTCAATGATGATCTAATAGCCTGTGTTTTCCATTTTTCACAGTTAATCACAAAGACAAGGTTTCTTCAGCGTTTCCCCTTCACCTGCTGCTTAGAGTTTACTGAGTACAAAAGCATCTGTTATTGCATAACAATGACTCTAAAAATTTCAAACACATTTTAAAAGCCATTCAAGATTTGGAATTTTAGGTGGCAATTAAGTAGCAGGTGCAATGAAGCTTTAACAAAGGAAGGTTCCATGTAAATAAACCTACCTGGGAAAAAGCCAGCTAAAATGCACCATGGCTGGATGTGGTTTGCACAGGTTACACTCAAAGGGACGAGAGGGAGGTGTTGGGGCTGACAGGCTGGACTGGCCCTGATCAGAACTGCCTCTCTTGGCAGAGCTGAAATGAAAGGTGGATATATATATCTAATATAGGTAGCTCTCCCTTAAATGACAGTAATTGGGACAGGCATTAAGAGATGCGGTCCTAAAGTGTGATGTCCTAGGACCATGCAGTCCCTGTGGCCATTATGAAGTGAGGACCGCACAGGTCATTAAGCGAAGACTTCGCCTGACTTCCGACTCTCACTGACGATGCTTGTGGGACACTGGCAGGGAAGCCTGTAAGTCATGATCACGTGACTGTGAGATGCTGTGAGAGTTGGATAGCTGGGCTGATGGCCAAGTGACCACGAAGACAGTGGTGCTGGGACAGCTGGAACTTCAGGGATGGGTTGTAATGGAAGAATGGAAGAAACACCATTTGGAAAGGTTGGATACCCGTCTGAAGCAGGAAATGGAGGACGTGTAGACAGTCTTTGACTTAAAACCATTCATTTAGTGATTGTTCGACGTTATAGTGGCACTGAAAAAAGTGACCAACGGCCGGCTTTCATACTTACAACCACTGCCGCATCCTTGTGGTCACATGATCAAAATTTGGCAGCTTTTGCTAACTGACTCATATTTATGAGGATCGCCGTGTCCTGGAGTCATGTGATCGCCTTTTGTGACCTTCTGACAAGCAAAGCCAATGGAGAAGCCAGGTTCACTTTACAATCATGCTATTAACTTAGCAACTGCAGCGACTCACTTAATAACTTTGGCAAGAAAGGTCATAAAACAGGGCAAAACTCACTTAACAACCATCTCGCTTAGTACTGGAAATTTTGAGCTCAATTGCAAGTCATATGTCGAGGACGGTTTTCCCCAACTGGCAACGCAGCACCAGACCTTTTGTCTTCAGCTCCACTCAGAGAAGCCTCTTGGCAGCTTTAATATGTGGGGACCTCAAGAATTCCCCGTCCCGTTTGCCTTAAAGCATTGGCTTTTGACTCCCAGAATTCCCCAGCCAGGTTCCTGGGAGCTAAAGACAGCACCCCATAAAGTTGTCAAAGTTCAGAAACATTGCTCTGGCCTCAGCCAGCTTCCTTTTTAAAAAATGTAAAAGGACTGGGGAGCTGATAAAAACAAAGGCAGGTTAGAGATAAAATGGTAGGAATTGTTCAAATATTTCCATGGCTTGAGGAATGTTAGGCACAACGTAATTATACATAATTCACTAAACCTAACTGGGGACCATGCACATATTTTCAGAACTCTCTGGAGAGAAGAGATCACAATTTTCACTACAGAGTCAAAGAAATAAAAATGAACCAACTGGACCCCTAAATCCCAGGCCTGGGAATAAAGCCACGTTTCCTGCCTGATATCAGGGGAAAGTTGTCCGGATCTCTGGGGGGCTGTAGCACCAAAGGACAAGCCTGGCAACGGAGAAAGAAGCCGACTTCTTAGGTCCCCAAAGATGAGATCATTTGCATGGACCTCCTGGTCCATTCAGGCCATTCTACCTAATTCTACTGGGCAGGCAGAAATCATCGGAAATAAAACGGCCCCTTGAATAAGCGGGTCCTGTGCTCTGAAGGGCTTCATAGGTGGTAACTAACACCTTGACTTGCACCCAGAAGCAACTGGTAACCAACGCAGGTTGCAGAGCAGTGGTGACACTTGAGGGTATCGTGGTGCACCCATCACCCCACCCCCCCAATACCACTGGGGCATGAATTTTTTTGAACGACTTCCCAATTTAGGAGTGGGTGCAACCGTATTGTGCAAAAGCCCTCCTGACGTCAGCTGCCACCTATCTGTGAGCACTTGGCTGTGTGTCTGGTATTGTTGCACAAACAGAATTAGACAAAACAGTTTTTCAGAGTCAGAGGTTTGCTGAATGTATTGTCACAGAAATTAATGCTTTGACATAGGAGGTGGTGAATGTTGCCTTGCTTGAGGGCAAGAGGCCATTGTCCTTGAAAAAGCCTAAACTGCCCTCTCTTTGGTTGGAGGCATCTCTTGAAATGTGTCCCCTGGATTAACAGCTCCTCCGAGAACAGGAGTCTTTGGCCAGTTTACGGCAGCTATTCCGTTTATTTCTCATAGGTCCTTGCAGATGTAATCTCAAGACTCTCGGCAGCTAACAAAGTATAAAAAGGCAATAAGTATAAAAAGACAAAATGCAACTCAGGTGCGAGGTGTGGCCCCAGATGGACTAAGAAGCCCCAAGGACAGTGACTGAGCGGCATCCTCATCACCACAAGCTTCGCCACTTGAAACACCCGGCCTCTGAAGCTGCCTTCGCAGGCAACCTGAAGCTGCAGCGGTACAAAATGCAGCCGCCGCAATGAGAGAATGATTCTGCCCATTCTGGGGTCATGGCACCCTCTAAAGCCCTGCAGAGCTTGGCTGCAGGAGACGCCCTCTCCTGAGGGGAATCCATCCAACGTGCTTGCAGTCCCACCCCTACAAAATTCAAGTGGACGCCCTATTGGTCTCCCGCCCTACAAAATGAAAGTATGTGAAGGTCCTCTCTTTTCTGATTTTCAACAAGATTGTGAAGCTTGATTTAATAAGGATTTTTATGGTGATAGGATTTGTGTTTTCTTTGGGGTTGTTGAAGTATCGGGTTTTTTGTTGCGGATTTGGTTGCCATTACTTCTATTTATAACTTTTACTCCTATTACTCAAAATTGTCCAAAATCTAGGGAGCTGGACAATACATAAATGTATGCAAATAATAGCACTAGCACTTATATACTGCTTCATAGTGCTTTACAGCCCTCTCTAAGCGGTTTACAGAATCAGCATATTATCCCTCAACAATCTGGATCCTCATTTTACTGACCTCAGAAGCCCGAGTCAAACTTGAGCTGGTCAGGCTCAATAAATCTACACATTTACTGTAGTAACATAAGTGTATGTATAAGGATTTTCTCTTCAAACCTAAAAGAAGCCATCCCTGGACCCGGCTGTATTGGATAATTATCGTCCGGTCTCCAACCTTCATTTTATTATGAAGGTTGTTGAGTATGCGGTGGTTCAACAATTTCAGCGACACCTGGAGGAAGTG
>JAOYMU010000020.1:27702613-27714668 GCA_025802295.1 Psammodynastes pulverulentus
CGGACTTCACCAATTGCGCGCTATTACTTCCGGGTTTATAGCGACATGACGGGGGGTGCGTTCCGGCACCTTTCTTCGAAGAAGAAAAGCCCTGGTTGTAGGCCTGTATAATTCTTCCTTTTCACAAGGTTGAATCATGGGATTTGGGTGGCTGTATATATCTGAAAAGGAATGGCATTTCCCCAAATAGTGGTATCTTATAGCAGTGATAGAAGAACTTTCTCTCTTTGTGCCAAACAAGTTTCCCCCTTTTTTCTTCTAAAGGAGATGAAGGAGAGCATGAATCTGCAGCTGTGCCGATGGAAGAAGAGGAAGATGACGATGATGATCCTGAGAATAGGTATGATTCCATCCGTAAGGACTTTAAAAAGATTATAACACACCCTAGGCGTGGGCTCAGGCGAGACCAACGGAGCAGCAAGCAGGTTGTAAAAACCAGAAGTGCCTGCCTTGTCCAGACTCGCTCACAGGTTTCCCGCCAGCTTGAACGAGAGGCCAGAAAACAAACCCCCCAGTCCAGAAATGAAAAGAGAATACGATTTAAGTGTTAACTCACACACCTTGCATAGGGTGTGTTATAAATGCAGCACTGTCCATTTTAAGTTTCCATGTATAATGTGGATTTTGTGTAAATTGTACAACTCTTTAAAAACAAGCAATTTGATAATTACAACTCTCCATGGGAATGGGAGATGAGCAGTTACTCAATATTGATAGCATTTTGATGGCACTTGAATTTCTTTTCAACCGGAATATAAATTAGCTCTTACAAAAACTTGATCAAAACTAGCCAGAAGTAGAATGTGCTTTTGAAGAAATCCGTTTCCTAGTATCCTGAATTACAGATTTCTATCATTTCAAAACTCAACACATATGGTAGTAATATGATGGCTTGAATTTGTGCCTGCTTCAGTCATTTGAAATTTTATTGGCTTTGTTTAGACTACAGTCGCATGTTAAATTGAACATGTGCATATATGTATATTTGTTAACATTTAATGTTAAAATATCACTAGTTAGGGATTTCATTTTGTAGGCCTTATAAACTTCATAATACATGAATTCTGTAACTGATATAAACCAGGAAAGAATAGAATAGAAGGGAGTTTTTAATTAATAGAACAGGTTGCAATCTTTAGAGACTTAACAGGGCATGAAGCCTCAATGAACACAGGGGAACTAAGAAGATACGCAGAGGATTGCACTGTTACAGAATTGACAGCATGCTTTTGTTAAGGCATCTATGCCTAATGTTGGTTATCAAGCAGTTTCTATCTGGGAGCTGTTTCAGCAAACTCAATAGACTATTGGGGAGTGATAGATACACATTTGGCTTTGTGGGGCTTAGAATTGTTTGTTACTAAGTAAACTGGTTTTTACCTAGAGAAAACAAAACATATTTTTTGTTCCTGAAATGAATTTTAACACTTAACTTGTTCTCCAGTGTGGACCTGGGTACAGATAAAATGCTGCTAATCTAGGTTATTACTTGCTTTTCATATACAATGTTTAAAAAATGTTTGAAAATGAACTTTAATATTTGTTTAGGGATTGCTATAGAAACAGTGGTGAGGAAATGGTTCAAAAATTTTGTTAAGACTTTCAGAGAGTCAAAGTAGAGTTCATTGTTTCATTGTTAAGTTTTAAAAATTAATTTCTAGTAGAAACATTATATTAAAAAATCAGTGCTGAATTTTTCAAAAAATTCACAGTGCTTAGTAAATGAATCTTATTTTTAATCAAAAATATAATTTTACTCATAAAATTCCTGGAATTACTTTAATGTGGGAAAAGCCCAGAATACTGTATTATCCAGGAATAACATTGATCTACCTCTCTTACATGGAGTTGGTGTTCATAGACAATATCTATGTTGGTTAACATGTATTGAAATGCAGGAAACTGCAATTAAGTAGTTGGTCCCAAGAGCTGTGTGCTGAAAGACCGCCAGGCAGGGAGGCTTCTTCTGCTTCTCCTCCCTGTTGTGGTATCTTGATTGAAGATTGTTACACTCTGAAGAGCAGCTCATGCAGCACATGAGCTCGTGCAGCTGCGGTTACCATCCCTACTCCCATTTGCAAGCTGAACTGATTTTGCCCGTGCATGGGATCTGCCACTGTAATCCATCAGTCCAAACATTCAAGTAAATGTGCTTAGGCTTGCAATTCGACTGTTGCTTGCTTTCGCTTTTTTAATGAATGGAACAGTTCTTCCAGGCCAAAGAAAGATGTTAAGAGATCTGTAGTATTGTTACAACTTAGTCAGTTGTATTTAAAACTTTCTTTTTCTGAAGAAACTTATTTTAACATGCCTCTTGTTAAAAATGTTAAAATCAACTTTGCCAATTTGCAATATTTTAGTGAGTCTTAATATAACAGACAGTGCTGTATTTCATTGTGGTGTGTATTTGTTTATTATTGGTTTGTCTGAATTTTTAAATAGTGCTGTTTTAATATGTTTGGAGTTATTTTGTTCATTAAGAGATTCATAGTGTATTCATGCACAATGCCTTTGAAGTATTTGATGGATGCAATAAATTTTTGTAAAACATGTTTCTCGTCCAAGCATTTAATTTAAGAAACACATTTTTTTTCTACTAAGATATAATAGGAAACAATTTATTTAGCTATTGTCATTTATATTGTCCTCAAAATATTCAGCTTACCATTCTTGGAAGTTTCAAATTTTAACACTATTTAGTCATGTTATACCAACTAAACTGAAAAAAAGTATGTAATGTTTTTAATTTACTCTCATATTCAGAATATGTCAAATATGTAATTGCAACCATACTTGGTATGATAGTTGGTAAGACATCTCAGAAAACATGGACATGGATTTGAGACTCTTACCTCTGGCCCTCCGCAGGATGGCCTTCCAAATTGCTTAACACTCACCTCCTCCCCTTGGCTATAAACAGTGTCAATCCGTGCAGTTGTGGGTACAGGAGGCCATGTCCAGAGCTGATGTCAAAGATTGCCTGTAGTGGGGAAAAAGAGAAACTACACATGTGGCTATGCAAATATATATGCATTTAGTCTTGCAGTTGAAACTGCAGTAAGTCAGGATACAGTAGAATTGGAAAGGAGTAAAAGCCATTCTCACCTCACTACTATAAATTGAATAAACATTTGACGATGTCACCAACAATCTTGTTGAAGTAAAATAAGGCAGTATTAGCTTCTGGTAATGGGCTCTGCAGATAACTGCCATCTTGGCTATTAGAACAATGATTTTAAGATGGCCGAATCCAGAAAACATCCAAGATTTAGTTTCATTGACACTAATGTACTTCGGATCTAATTCATAAAGTTGCTCTTTAAAGGCATTTTAAAGTAGTTTATATTATGGTGAGCATATTTTTCGCATTCTTTATATCACAGTATGGGAAGGCTGGATGATAAAGCCAAGTAATACACTAGTATTTGTCAATAGTATTTGTGTTTACTAAAAAGAGATTGAATGAATAGAGGGTTCAACTTCTCTGGAGTTCATTCCCATGACTGCCTCTCCTTTCCTAATTATTTAGCATTTTCTAAATGTCATTATGTCTTTACAGCAGTCAAAATGGACTTTATTTGAAACAGCAAATCATTTTACTGTCACTTATGACTTTTAACAGATTAACAGGCTTGAAAGGGAGCTTGTAGGTTATCTAGTCCAACCCCCCACTTAGGATAGGTGTCTCTTTTTGGAAGTCCAACTATCTGATTTTACATATTTTGAAACCCAAACATAATTTAAAATGGTTTGCTTCTTTGTTCTATTTAACAAAAGCTGGGTATGGAAAGTGTATGTCAACACTAAAACAATTTGATCAGAAATTGAAACTGTCACATTGAGTTAAAATGTTACAGAAAAAACTCAGCTTTTGTCATACTTCTGTTTTTCTTTGGCTTTGCTTTCCATAGAAACCAAGGTCAAAATCTGTTGTAGGATTCCACAAACGTAGAATCAGGTTGACAAAAATAATAAACAAATTTGTAAATGAATGTTTATGGACAGTTCTAAATTTTGGGAGAAAAAATGACATTCAGGGGTAACCTACTTAATATCAATTAATCATTTCTAACAGTTATTGTGTTGTTCATCATAAAATTTAACATGCTGATTAATATACCTGCACATCTTGTGATCTGACTGAGGAAAATGTATGAGTTATTCATGGTAGATTGGCAGGCTCAAACCTGTTAATTTGGACAGCAAAAATGCAGAATGAGAAGAAGCATCTTTAGTGCTCTCTGAGCTTGGGTTTTTGTTTCTTTTGCAAACGTTTCGTTACCCAAACTAGGTAACTTCACCAGCACTGATGATGTTGCCTAGTTTGGGAAATGAAATGTTTGCAAGAAAACACCCAAGCTGAGAGAGCACCAAAGACCCCGTATTTCAACCCTGAGCTACAAAAGCTCTCCTTTATCAGTAAAAGCATACTTTTATAGGGCTTGGTGATCTTTAAATCCCAATGTATGGCAAAGTTGATGTAAGTAAGCCTTCCACTTGAAGCTCTTCTCCTTGTCACAACACCTTTGCTTTCTTGCTAGCAGAGTTTCTCTAGATATGCCTCACAGCTGTTCTAGTTTGCTGACAAGTTTAATTCATTGCTTTGGAGAAATCCAAATATTTTGACATTTTGATATTTTCTCCAAATATTGGAGAAAAGAGTGGCTATGGTTAAATAGTTAAACTTACTTTTGTGTTAAAGTTCTCCTTCCCATTCAATTTCATTGAAGAAAAGTGCTCCCGGAAGATTTATATTAGATTGAGGGGAACCAATACAATGGTACATACCAATCTTGCCCTTTGGATCTGTTTTAGTCCAGAAATACCTGTGTCTCAGATTGAAAAGGTATGATGAAAGTTGAGAAAAGTCCCAGGAATTTTTCAAAGCCGTCTGTATGGTGAGGGCATTTTGTATTAAACCAGTACAGAATACTGGTTATATATATATTTTCATATATCTGGGCTATTATTATTATTATTATTATTATTATTATTATTATTATTATTATTATTATTATTATTATTATTATTATTATTATTATATCTTTTCATTAAAAATGAAAGTCAGTCAACTGAACATTTAAAAATGTATCATTGACTGGCACTGATAGTTGATACTGGTTGCTCCCAGCATCCCAGGTATCAACCAAGTATTAGATGATGGTGATGATGATGATGATGATGATGATGATGATGATGATGATGATGATGTCTGCTTCTATTTTAAATTGCGCCAGTTAGACCCATCACCACAGTCTTAGGTTCTAGTATGGTTGCCTTCAATTCACGGCTTTTGCAATTGGTCTGTTCTGTATCCTGTGGGACCATGAGAAGGAGAGGACAAAGTTTGCTTTTATCATTCTTGGGTTGTTACTGCTGTCTGTTTTGAACTGCCTGGCTTGCCTTGATATGAAGGGGGTGGTGGTGTAAGATTCCTTTGCAGAGGTCCCACTGGAATTTGTGCTTTTAGTGCTATGATTAAAACAAAAAGAGTTTGACCGTCAACCAGAACTCTTAAGCCAGGAAAACCAATCTCATGCTTAGGATAAGTACCTGGGCTTCCTTTGGGCAGTGTTGAAGGGACCACTAATTGCCTGTCCATTACAAGGTGTATCACAAGCTACTACTATGCTTAATCTGCCTTCAAGTTCCCAGCCAGGGCATTTAAGGTCTGTTACCTTGCACAGTTCTAAAAAATAGCACTCAAAACTGGCTTTTAAGCTTTCTCTTTAAAATGATATTTCATTATTGAAATATGACTGATACAGGATCCGGATACTCAGCTAAAATTGCTGTAATATAAAGAGTGATAGTATGATTCTGTAAGGAGCAGAAAATGGAAGCACTGTGGTTGTATTAACTACAGTGGCAAAAACTATAGATGGTCCTTGACTTATGACCACAATTGAGTCCAAAATTTCCATTGTAAAGCAAGATGGTTGTTAAGTGAATTTTGCCCCTCTTTATGATCTTCCTTGCTACAGTTATTAAATGAATCATTGCATTTGCTAAAGACGATTAAGTGAATCTACCGTTCCCATTCATTTTGGCTGTTAGAAGGTCGCCACAGGTGATCACATGACCTTGGTACACTGCAACTGTCAGAAATACACGCCAGTTGACAAGCGGCTGAATTTTGATCATGTGATCATGGGGTGCTGCAACGGTCATAACTGTGAAAAATTTCCATAAGTCACTTTTTCCAGTGCCTTGTAACTTTGAACAATCACTAAACAAACTGTTGTAAGTCAAGGACTATTTGTACAGCAAACTAATCAGTGGATAGACTTTGAAAATGTTTAACAACTCCTGCTTCCCCAAGCAGATTGATTCTCTAGACCAAATTCCATTGCTGATGGCCATCGATTGCTCAAGTTTTTTTTAATAATGCTTGATCTGCTTATTGGTTGTTATTGGTGAAACAATGGAATGCACCTTTTTTGTTTTGCTTCAAAGAATTGCCAAGAAAATGCTTTTAGAAGAAATCAAAGCCAATCTTTCCTCAGAGGAGGATGCTTCTTCTGATGAAGAATCCAATGATGGGAAGAAAAAGAAAGGAAGGCGAGCCAAAAACATAAACAACAGTGGTAAGCACCTGACAGAAGAACAGAATAGTTGAATGCATTTGCATATCAAAGTGCATTATGACAGTTCCTCAATAGCGTACCATTTGCTACAACCAGCCAAATGTCAAATGACAAATGATGGTGAATCCATTATTAGGTGGCTCCTAGCTTGGCTGGCTTGGAGGAATTCATAAAAATCATGGGGGTTGTGGGGGGGACTGCCTCAGCAGCCCCTCTGCCTGGAAATGAACGGGCTTCCTTGGGCCCTTGGCTGGCCAGACTCCTGGACTGGAGCAGCATTCTCGCCCAGCGCAGCACTGCGGAGGTTCTGAACATGCCCCTTAAGCTTTGCCCCGAGGATTTTGATTTATCTGCAAAATTGAGTCTTTGGATTCCATGTTGCCTCCTCTCCTCAGTGATTGGCGAAGGGTAACCAAAAAGCTATTTTACCACTTAATTGTAACTTGTTTAACAACACTAGTGAAAATAACGATTTGTTCAGTGCTTGTTCCAGAGACCATTATAATGCAGTTCACTCACTATTATATTGATATAAATCTGATACTGATACAAACTAGAAGAATTTGTGCATGCAAGTCTTCTTTTTATGTTTTTGGTTTTCCTGCAGCAGGAGAGAATGAAGAAGAAGATGAGTTTGACTCGGATTCGGATGCTGAAGAGGCCAAGAAACCGAGATACAGGCACCGTTTGTTAAGACACAAACTAACCATGAGTGATGCAGAGTCCGAGGAAGAGAAAAAGGGAAAATCTAAAGAGGCAAAAGAAGTTAAACGCAGAAATAGGAGGAAGGGTATTAAGTCTGTTTATATTGATGTGTGTGTGGACTAACAAGAACTCTGTTGGCTTAATTATTTTATTACACATTTACTGTTAATGATGCATAATGAAATCCCACTCACTTCTTCACAGCTGCTTTAATATGGCCCAAGCGATTGGCTATGTCGAGAACAATTTCTTTAATCACAAAATTTTATCCTTGTTTTCCTATTTCATAAAAAAAACCATTCTTATGTGGATACTTTACAGGTGGTCCTCGCTTAGTGACTATTCATTCAGGGACCATTTGAAGATACAATGGTACTGATCAAATGGTAGTTACGGTAGACGGTTCTCAAAGTTATGGCCATTGCGGCGCCCCTATAGTCATGTGCCAGGTTCGGGTTCTGGGCAGGCTGCCCAGATTTACAAGTGTAGCCCCCTCCCCCCATCTCTTCCCATATGGCTTCCCTGCACTCCAGCCCCACTGCTTCTCCCTGCTTCCCCCAACCAGTCTTTGCCCTCTTCTTCCTCCCCCTGCTGATGAGAGGCTCAGGGAATTCTGATCAGGATTGCAACAGACAGGTCTTGTGGCAAGAATTCCATTTTGGATGCTCCAACTTGCACGCTTAATGGTTTAGACAGAATAGTCATATTTATATCTAGACAAGGCTCAGGGAGGCTTTTCTTTCAAGTGAATCTGGATCCAACCCATCATGAAGCATAGGTAAATATCACCCTGCGTCAAAGATTCTGTCTAAGACATGTTTTGTCCTCTGAGGTCCTTTCGCTCTCAGGCTTCTAATCATTCATAACACCCTCATTTGGAGCCTGTGCTGTTTTCAAGACCCCGCCTTTCTCCTTCTGCATCACTACGAAATAAACCATAATGCCCTGCAGAAGGGATTATTGGTGGCAATCAACTCTGTAAGAAGGATATCAAAAGTATCAGCCCTTTCAGTCAGCGATTCCCTCTTTTTATGTACCTTTGAGCAAAAAATATCCCAGCAACAGAATATTCTGAAGAAGTCCAGAATGTCCAGTTTCTCCTAAGGACCCTGCCCGTTTGGCTATTCTGGAGGTAGGCTAATAGTTCTATGGAAGTTCATCTTTTAAAGCAGAAGGAATCTTTCAAACTAGAGACTTTGGAAACTGCCAGAGTAGGTGGGTTGGAGACAGAGAGGGGAATGTTGCAGAACCTGAGGTTTTCTCCATGCCTGATCAAATATACCATAATGCTTTACCTTTTATCTGTAAGGTTAATTTTTTTTTCCAATAGAATAAAAGGTTGTATTTTTTCCCCCTTCTGTAGCCCTCTTAATGGGCCAAGATAGTAGAGAGCAGATTATAAATTGTTTTTAAATGCCTCTGAGAAGGCAGTTGGAAGAAATGTGCTACTTCAGATTTTTCTTGCCAGTTGGGAATCAGGCTAATTATTTCCATCCATTCTGTCTGATTCATTGGGTGCCTCTCTACAACACCACAAAGATTTGTTATTCTTGTCTTTTCAGATTAACAGACAAGCTTGCATGCACCACAGCTCACATCTGATGCAACTCACAAAAGCTAATGCTTTGTTGTACAATTTGCCAGTCTGCAAAGATAGTACCAGGCTTTCTCTGATTGTTGGCTCCCATGTCTCTCCACCTACATTGTTATCCTTGTGTGAATAAGACATCCAAGAGCACATCCTAAGGATGAGTTTCTTTTGTCTTAAGAAAGTAGATCTCCTTTACTCGTGGTTAGGTAGTCACCTTTCTCTCCTTCCGTTGGGATCCTCAGTTTCAGAATAGCCTTATCTTAGCTCTTGGGACAGAATTGGAGGTAGGTGCTACTAGTACTTTAATATGGAAAAAGAGATGTAAAATGTTGGGACTTTTCACTTGGGAAGAGTTAGAAGTTAGAATCCATGGTTGGATGACTAAAATGGAAACAAATATTCACAGAAAAACCAATCTTTCATTTTATTTCTATATTTTTCAAAAGTATTAATATTAGAACTCATTAATACCATAATTCTCAGACAACATTGTATATAGAAACTGCAAGACATTTCAGATGCAAGCATTTCTGTGTCAATCTTGAACTTTGCCAGAAGCAACGCACTGCTCTTCTAAAAACTCTGAAAGTATTTAAATGAGAAATATGTGGTTGGCTAAGAATCAACAACAACTTGATGGCACATAGTTATTGCAAATCAAATTTACATATAATATAATAAATAGCATTTATTTTACTAGGCAGTTTTTTAATGACAAGTTTGCATTTGTTACATGATAGCAGGATATAGTTTTTATTGTTTCTTTGTATCTTGCTGTTAACTTTGGGCTTCTATTTAACTAATTGTATGAAAATGTATGGTTTCTTGATACTTTTAAAATTGTTTTATCTTAAAGTAAGCAGTGAGGATTCGAGTAATTCAGAAGCTAATGAATCTGGAATTAGTGAAGAAGTGAGTGAATCCGAAGACGATCAACGTCCTAGAACCAGGTAGCATATTTTTTTGATGGGAGGTCCTAGGTCATATTTTGTTACCGTTAATAATTTTGCAGAAAAATCTCTGCAGAACTCTGTAGTGATAAAAACTACAAAGGACTTCCCAACCCAGAAATTTTTATTTCAAGCTTTTTTTAATCTTGCTTTAGCCATTAAAACCTGAATGCCAAATTCAGATTTATAATGCTGCTTTTTAAAGTGATAAAAACAAAACTCTATTTACTATCTGGAATGCTTTGGAATTATCATGTTTTTTCTACAAATCCAGTTTCCTAAAATCCAGACATTTTTGCCTTTTTCTTTTATTAAAAAAGATAAGCTTCCAGTATACTTCTGTAGTTTTTGCCTGGTTTCACACCTTACGCAGAGCATGGAACCAGTGTGGGTTGTTTCATTTCTGGCTTGGGATGTTATAATATGGTTTGCAAATCATGCTTTATGCTAGTTATGCAAACCAGACAATAAAGCACTATTCAGTAAACCACTATTAAAGTATAACTTAATGCCATATGAAAATCCCCTAACTGCACTCCTTCATTCTAAAATATTAATGCAGAAGAAACAAGAGTTAACTGGATCATAAATAAAGAGGGAAAACCTGGAGCCACATTTTCTTAAATAGTTTAGATTAAATAATGTATATATAATCTTGTAGGAAAACAAGAAAAAAAAAACAGTGGTCAGTACAGTTAGCCAAGAACAATCCTTTTTAGAACTGTACCCCTTCAATTTTTTTAGATCCGCCAAGAAAGCAGAATTAGAAGAAAATCAGAGGAGTTACAAACAGAAGAAGAAAAGGAGACGCATAAAAGTCCAGGAAGACTCATCTAGTGAAAACAAGGTATTGCCGGGTTAGACCAGCATTTTTTTTTGTTTTTTGTTTTGTTTTTGTCTTTAAATCTCCATGATTTTAAAAATCTTTTACAATAACCTTCCCAACTACAATGAGATGTTTTTGAAACTAAAGAAACTTTCCAAAGAAGTTTGATGTGGCAACTGTCAGCCTCGCAAGATAGTGCAGATAGGAAACATGCCCAGATGAACGAAATATACTTTATTGTAAGCTTATATTAATAGCATTTTGCAAATCTGAAAATAACATTTCTCCCCCATCACCTTTACTGCTCAAGAAAAAGGGAGGGCTCCCTTGGGAGATGTTCCCCATGCCCCTATTTCCTTCTATGGGCTAGCTTGCCACACTGTTCCCCTGCCTGAGGGACTTCCCACTGTTCCCCAAAGCCAGAGGTCGGCAACCTTAAACACTCAAAGAGCCATTTGGAATTATTAAACAATAAAAGACAATAACAGTAAATTGTTTATCTTGTTGAAAGAGTGTTTTGTGTGTTTATTTGAAATCATTCAGAATATATCTTTCTGGAACTTTTACAGAGTAATAGTGAAGATGACGATAATGATGATTCTAAATCTCCCGGAAAAGGCAGGAAAAAAATAAGGAAGATTATTAAAGATGATAAACTCAGAACAGAAACACAAAATGCGTTGAAAGAAGAAGAGGAGAGAAGAAAACGGATTGCAGAAAGGGAGCGTGAAAGGGAGAAGCTCAGAGAGGTATTTATATTTTTTTAATTGGGATATTACTAGGATTTTTAGTATTTTGAGGAAAGACAAAACTATTAAATTGCTAAGAGAGAATTGTAATAGAAATTATATTTGCTAGTCAGTGCTTTGTTTTCTGTAATTTTACTGTTGAAAGCATTTTTCTTGAACATGATTCTTGATTAAGTGTTTTCATTGCAAAAGTACTTAGCGAGGTATTTGAAAATAGAATTGCTTTTCTTAAATTGACATATAAGACAAATATGCAGAACCCTGATCTTCTCTTATCAGATGTATTCATTTGAGATTCTTGCCCTGCTTTCATATTTTAATACTTAGGTTTTGCTTTTATTAGCGTCATTTTAACAGCAGTAAATTGTCTTGACTATTGTGGTTGGAAAGAAAGGCAAGGTGCACATTTCAACATTTCTGGCTGGATTTAGCTGAAAGCATGTGGATAACTCATTATCCTGAGTTAAAACCTTTTAAAGGCTTTTTATAACTCTGGATTACACGAGGATTACATTATATTACTTACTTTTTTATCTTTTATTTTTTCAAAGAGCTTTCTACATGGGGCTTCCTATGAAGAGCACCCGGAGACTCCAGCTAGTGCAGAATGCGGCTGCGCGGGTGGTTACGGGGGCATCACGGTTTGC
>JAOYMU010000020.1:27911657-27934834 GCA_025802295.1 Psammodynastes pulverulentus
TAGATAGATAGATAGATAGATAGATAGATAGATAGATAGATAGATAGATAGATAGGGATTGAACTATTAAGATTGAGATTGAGAGAGAGAGATTGAGAGAGAGAGAGAAATCCTGGGATTTTATAAGAAGGTGGTTCAATTGGATCTCAGAATCAAATCAAATTTGGAAATTGCAACCAATAATTGATGAGGAAGCCTCCAATGTGAGTGGATGAGTTACATATGTAAATGTATTGAATCAAATCAGGAAACTGAGTGAAATTGACCCAGGGATCTAAATGAAATTGACTACAATCAGATTCAATCCCCCAAACTGGAAGCAATTCAACTCACAATCTGTTCAGCTCCTGGTGTACAACTGATCATCTGAAGCAATTTGAGATTTCAAATCAGAGTCTGACTGGATTTGATTTACAGAAATGTAGTTTTTTAAGACTCTCCACTTTTATGAAGCACTTTTATTTCCTTATATATTATTTTTTTAATGATATTTATGTGCAGCTTTACCGTACCTGCCCTGCATAACACAAAAATATCCGTAATTTTAAATATGCATAGTAAAAAGGAAGACAACCACACTTTATAGGGAAGAAGATATAAACATGAGGAAAAGAATATATAGTCTGTGTGAAATATTTATATTTTTATAACTTTTATAACTTTAAAGATTTAATCCTAAATTAATTTTAGTATCTTAATGCTAATTTTTATATATACGGTACTTTTCTATATGCTGATACTGCTGTGAGCCTCTCCTTGAGGGAGTTTAAAAATACAAAATATAAATAAATAAACAGCCATAGGTAGTCCTTGAATTACAACCATAATTGAACCCCAAATTTTGGTTACTAAACAAGACGGTCGTTAAGTGAATTTTGAGCCCATTTTACAACTTTTTTTACCTCAGTTGTTAAGTGAATCGCTGCAGTTGTAATGTTGGTAACATGGTTGTTAAGTGAATCTGGTTTTCGCCATTTGATTTTGCTTGTCAGAGGTCGCAAAAGGAGATCACATGACCCCAGGACACTCCGACTGTCATAAATATGAGTCGGTGACCAAGCGTCTCGATTTTGATCATGTTATGACAGGGATGCTGCAGTGGTCATATATGTGTCACATAAATCACTTTTTTTCAGTGCAGTTATAACGTCCAATGGTCACTAAACAAACAGTGGCCTAGAGGTGGAATTCCCGCCTCACAATCAGGAGGCTGCGAGTTCAATCCTAGGTAGAGGCTAATATTTGGAATTGACTCTCCTGCTCGAGCAGCGGGCTGGACTAGATGACCTCCAAGGTCCTTTCCAACTCTGTTTATTCTATGACTTGTTATTCTAAGTCACAGGTGGAAGCTTCTCAGAGGAAGATCCAACCTGGGAATAAAGAGGAATTTTGTGCCAGGAAGCGGAACTTTCGCCTCACATTCAGGAGGCTGTGAGTTCGATTCTAGGTAGAGGCTAATATTTGGAATACTCTCTCCTGCTCGAGCAGAGGTTTGGATTAGATGACCTCCAAAGTCCCTTCCAACTCTGTTATTCTATATCCCTTTTCAGATCTTTGGGCATGGACTCACTTCCTCTTTCTCCTACGCTTCCACTGTACAAGAAGAAGATCTGAAAGTGGCAGATAGAATATGAATGTAGACTAAAAATCTTTTTTAAAAAATGAGTAGAATGTGTTTTTTTTTAATGCATGAAGCTGAGTTCCTAGCCTTCAGTGAATGATGTTATGGCCTAATGATCTCAGAGATAATATTAGCACAAGCAACCATCTGGGAATTCCCAGAAGTCAAAGGACTGTTTCCTGTTTTGATTTTGGGAGCAATAAGATGGGTAGAAATAGTTTCTACCTAAGAGGGGGGGGGGAGACTATCTTTGCCACAGCAGAGTAATTCTGAATGTACTGACAATGAGACCGGTAATCCATCATGTCATCAGTCCTGTGACAGATGTACCCTGTACCTTGTCTCTGTATGTGTGCATAGAGGATACGTCAGAGGCCAGGAGGCAAGGGACACTTAACCCCTACAAGCTTCATGTTCCTGCTGTGCTTCAGACAACCTCTGTCATGTATGAAAAGCCTAAAGAATGACAGTAAATCTATACAAACCTGTGCAATCTACTATCATGACAACCACACACCATGTAGCCTTATAACACTATTAAACTGCATCATGACAGCCATGTAAGACAAGACCTTTATTATGTGCCTTGTTGAGCTACTTAAGGGAGAGTTGGAAATAACAGCATGGGTAGCTTTTCAAAGTCAGGAAAATTAACAGAAGGATGCAGCTTAAAATCTCTTGCTAGAGCTGATTATTTCACTTCCATGTCCACCACAGGCGATCTATAAAAGAATTACATAATATAAATTCCATTCAGACCTACCTCCTATTTTTTTTCCAACACTTTTGAAAAAAAGAGTCAAAAACACTTCCTTCTTTGCCATTTATACATAGATCATTAAAATATCACCCTTGTTTTAAAGCAGCTCTTTTATGACCATTTGGAGGGGAGTTGTCATTACTTCCTTTAGCCTTTACTTTCAGCAACAAAGGGAAGTGACGTGATGAAATTCTGCAGAGAAGACTTTCCTAAGCCTTGGAAGTTGTGGGCAAGGCTGGAGATGGGGAATGGAAGACAGCAGCTGTTGGAGAATTGGGTTTCTTGAGTTCCCCAGTTTTAAAAATTTTGAACATGGATATGCCAATTCAGGACAGCTGGACTTTGGAATGTTTCTGGAGATGTGTTGTTCTCAAGGGCTTTAGATCCATCACTGACTCTTCCTGGTACGTAATATTATGCACATCCTCCATCTGCAAACCCTCATGGGTTCTACAGCAGTGAGAATACAGCTTTTCTCAGGAAGACCTCTTGCCCTTTCCCTATTGAGGTAGATGCTTGTGGCATCCAATGGTCTTGGTGCAGCATTTCTGAAAAGTTGCTCCATGGTTCTGATATATCTAGATTAAGCTACTCTTTTCAAGACAATCACATTTCTTTCATTTTAACCCTTGCAAGCTACAGTTCATGTTTACTTGAAACAGGGACCATCCTATAAAACAATCACTGTACTATTTAAATATTTTTTTAAAAAAACCTCAGGGTTTTATAATTAATATTAAAGCAATTAAATAGCCCCAGCTTAAAGCAATAGAGAGCAATACCTGTTAATTAAAAGTAACTAAAACAAAAGATTAGGACAGCAACAGTTGAAAGAGTTCAGAATCCTCCAGATATTAATATCTATCTGAAAATCAGCCAAGAAGATGGGATCATCACCATCAAAAAGATCTCTCTTTCTCTTTCTCTTTCTCTTTCTCTTTCTCTTTCTCTTTCTCTCTCTCTTTCTCTTTCTCTTTCTCTCTCTTTCTCTCTTCTTCCCTCCCTCCCCTTCTCTCTTCCTTCCCCTCTCTCTCCTTTGCCTATTGGCTGGCCTAGAAAAGGGTGATATTAATAGGTATCAAATGAATATTTTGTTCCAACAAACCTAGACAGAAAAAAGGTTTGGATGTATCCAAATCATCTACATCATGTAAGATTCCCTAGTTGCAAAGTCATCACTTTGCCCCATGTCTTATCTCGGAATTTGTGATTGAATAGCAGATAACTCAAGATAGCTTGCTATAAATTGTTTATTCTTTAGCTAGTCTTCTTATCTACTATCTTTTATACCTCTATTGGGGGAAGCATTAATCACTACTGAGTCCATACAGCAGATCCACATGTAAACTGCTAACATTTTCAAGCTATACATGTTGAAAAGTATCCATTACAACATACCTGCTGCCCTCTCCTTCCCCTTCTCATATATATATGAGAAGGGCCTAGAGGTTAATACAACTGCCTACGATGCAGGTGACCCAGGTTTAAATCCCATAAGGGTATGTCCAGCTGATGAGAGCTAATAAGCTCGAAATAGATATTGTGGAGACAAATTACTAATTATTCTGATTGGTTGGAATTCAATTTGCGGTTTGGAAAACCAGACTCCTTATGTAAACCTACTGCTCAAAATCAAACTGCAAAATGAATTCCTTTAGCTGATTTTGCACTGTGAATCAATCCATCAATTGAACTGTACTATTCCTTCGGAGGAATGGATACTCTGCTCTTCCTTTTTATGACCCTTAATTAATCCCTGAGAAACACTTTAAGACGGCACACTGGTAGAATTTAGGCAGCTCTCCTTTGCAAGAATGGAAGCCGAAAGAAAGAAATCTTCTTTATATTTTTCTACTTGATAGTGCTATCAAAGTAAATTTGAGCTTTGAGCACCAGGAAAGCTGTCATTATCTGTGATGGAGTGTGGCCCAAATAACTTGTGATTTTTCATTATGTTTCTTTTACCATTTTATCCACCTGACCAAGATTATAGTTCATTGTCCTGATATTTTTTTACTCGCTTCTTAGAGTTTGATTTACTCCTTGCACATAAATGGGGTCTTTTTTGTAACAGCTGTCCCCCTCTGAGTTTCCTGTTTCAATCATTATAATTGTTGAGAGTCCTTCTCTTATACTTGCAGACAGGAATAACTGGTATTTTATTTTTATCTGCTTGTGGAGACTGTGAAGTTTTCAGTTATCCATTAACTTTCCAATCATTTTCTTACAGCACCATCAAAAGTATTACAGAGAAAAATAATTTTTTCAGTCTTTCTTTTTTCAGAATGGGGAGAGGGTCGAGAAGCAGCAGCAAGACTACAATTTCCATTATAGAAGACACATTTCTCCAAATTTGAATCCACTTGATAGTATAAAAGAAGCTTTTTCTATACAAATGCAGCTAAGAATTTAATCTTCTTTAACCGTTCTGAATAGTAGAAAGTAATTTGGCCCTCTTAAAATTGCCTCTTGGGC
Organism: Psammodynastes pulverulentus; assembly: GCA_025802295.1. NCBI lineage: Eukaryota > Metazoa > Chordata > Lepidosauria > Squamata > Psammodynastidae > Psammodynastes > Psammodynastes pulverulentus. The sequence continues at coordinate 27,916,514 of JAOYMU010000020.1, forward strand.
AGTAGACTGTCCATTTAAAATGTTTCTTAATAGCGGTTCTAGGACTGAATGCTCTCGTGCAGGAACCATTAAACTACGCAGATTTTGAAGTACCGGTTTAAAGTGAGCAGCTATAGGAGGAGCACCAATACACTGAGCAACTAGTTCCTTAGAGGGATATATGGAGGGGAGAAGCTTCATTGAAAACCCTTCATGATCCCCAAACACAAAATAGGGGCTTTCTTAGTGGGGATCATTATCAGCATCTCTCAGAAGCTTGGTGGGATGGAGCTGCTTCGGGAGAAGATGTTGCTCTGCCTGAAGTTCCTTCAGAAAGTTTGGAGCCTCAGGGATGGGGGGGAGGGAGGAAATTGTCTTCAGGCCACACAGATGCTAGGGCAGTCATGAGAAACTTGGAAAGGTGACATGCAAGTGAAATTATCTACTGTTGCTATATGTACATTCAGATAGAGGCAGAAGTACCTCTAAGGTCGGCGCAGATGCTTATTTATTGCTGCCGTTGGATGTGCACTCAAGTCAGGCATCCATTTTCTTGCCCCATGAAATAGGGACAGCAGAAGCAGAGGGGGAGGCAGAAAAAGGAGAGGCAAAGAAAAAATTGAGAGAGAAGAGTTTGCAGCTTTATTTTATTATTTTTAATTTGCCAATCAAACTCCAATCTAAACATCTTGCTGACTATGCAACCAACCACCAGTGGAGCATGTAGTTTACAGGCTTGTGTGCTCTGAGAAAGATGAGAGCTGTGTCAGAGGACAAGCATACTGGAGAGGTCTCATCAAAGGAGTCAGACAAAGAGTGTCTCTCCATAAACAATATGATGAGACGTAATTTACAGAAACCCATCCCAGATTGGTTGTTGCCTGGGTCAACAAGGTTGTGATGGTGCCAGCAGCTGCAGTACTACTGGAAGACAAGGTGTTTATGACACAGATTGAAAATATTGAAATAATGATCTGTTTTTACAAATGAAGCCTTAGAAAGTAGAACAGAAAACATAGAACAACAAAGCTGAAGAAGCTTCTTGGATGAGAAACAAAATGTCTTCAAAGAAAAAACAGAAAGTCCAGCTGCCTCTTGAAAAAGAAAGTTTGGGACAACCAGGACCTGGATGACTGAGAATCTCCATAGTTAGAACAACAAAGTTAGAAGGGACCTTGAAGGTCTTCTAGCCCAACCCTCTGCTCAAGCAGGAGACCCTGTATCTTTCCAGTCAAATTGTTACCCAACGAGAATGTCTGAAAAGAATGCAACAGTTCTGAAAAGAACATCATCCAGAATTGGAAATAACAGAACAGAGGCAGATCAATGTTGATTTATAATATGAAATAAAGTATTCATAGAAACAGAATGGAAGAACTGCAAGGATCTAGCCAGGGAAAGAAAATTGAAGTTTTGTCAAATGTAGCTTGGCAGTAGAGGTAAACCAGAGGGAGTCAGTAGTAGAATAAACCAGCATAGCTATTGAATTGTTTTCTTCCCAAAACCCTCTCTTCCACCTTATCCACAGAAAGAACAAAGCCCTCTGACTAAAAAAAGAATTGAAACCAAGATACAGAGCTTGTAGCACACCACAACGAAAACGAATGAGGTTGCCTGCATTGAAGCTTGTTCCAAAGAAACAGCAGAAGCATTAAAAAATGCCAATACCGTAATATCAAATATAAGCATCAGCTCACAGCAAGAAACACAAGAAATAATGTATAGCATGGCTACTTGAGATGCAAAATCAACAAAGAAGAAGAAGAAAGCTAAAAGAGTATACCACCAAATTGGAAGATCAGGATGGAAAATCAGATGAGCAAGTTAAGATTAGATGAAAGAAAAGAAGCTAAAAATAAGTCGACCGAAGAATACCTGATCAAGAAATATTACCTAGAAACAAGGAAAACTAAGGAAGCACTAAAAATAATAAAGCTATAGCCAAGAAGGTCATCAGAAATGAAAGTCAAATTGTACATTATAGGCAGAATCTCCAATTTCAGTCAAATTAGAAATGTTTCTACCAATCCTTCCATGGAGATACTGTAGTGAACCAATCAATACCTGATAAAGAAGAAACCATGCAGTTCTATGGAATAACCCAAAGAAATGCAACACAGATACAGGTTGGCTAAAGGTGGTGGATAAGAATAAAAATGAAGCGGAAATGAAAGAACTTGTAATAACCCTAGAAACAGTGGAGAAAAGGGCAAGAAAGATTGGCCAGAATCAGATGATGAACTGCATGGTTGTTTGTTGAAACCTCTGACTGGTGTACACCCACTCTTTGCCAAGCAGTTTAACAACCATGGGGTGAGACTGAAGATTGGTTAACATCTGATAAAACCTAATAATGAAAGAGACAGCACCAGGCAACTACAGATTAATTACCTCCTCACCAAACACTTTTGAAATTGCTAACTGGTGTAGTAGCTGATGCAGTCCAACAGCATCTAACTGAAACAATCCCTTTCCACCTGAGCAAGAAAGAAACTGCCCAAACAGCAGAGGAACAAAAGATCAACACCTAATTGATAAGATGATTTAGGAAAAATACAAGAGAAGGAAGACTACCTTGAATGCAGCTTGAATTGATTACAAGAAGGCATTCAACTCCCTGCCACACTGGAAGCTTTCAAGAAGAGACTGGACTGCCATCTGTCACAAATGGTGTAGGGTCTCCTGCTTGGGGTGGGAGGCGGGTTGGACTAGATGACCTACAAAGTCCCTTACAACGCTCTTATTCTGTTCTTCTGTTAATTAAGTGCCTAGAAAAAAACAGAAGACCATAGAAACATCAGAAGCTTTGTGCAAAGATTGATGGCCCATTTATTAATTTTTAATTTCTTTAGAGATACAGCTCTCAGTTAGGATCGATGAATAACTTTGCTTCAATAAAAAAATAAAAAAAAATAAAAAAAATCTATAATTTTAAGTAAAGATAGTATTTTGTTACAAGCTGCCTAGAGTTGTCCCTGGGTAAGAGGGACAGCATATACATTTATAAATAAATATGCTTGGTTCAAGAACCAATATGTGAGGCAGAACATCTTTGTTAATCTTTGTGGTGCCATGTGGCCCAGCTGATTTTAATTGCATAAATGCTTCAGTAATGCTCTATGGGGCGTCAAACTCACATCGTCATGGTGTCATAATGCATCAGGACTTTGCTAAACTGGGCAGTGGGCAGTGCATGATGCATCTGGCCCGGGGGCTGTGTGTTTGACAGCCCTGCTCTATGGCATCTGTTTATCCTTCCCCTTTTCAAGAATGGCAAGACTGGTTGTCATTGTCTCCCTTGCATATGTGCGCATATATGCTCAATGACAAGAACATTATCTTTAGCCATAGATAAAATAAGGTCTGTCTCGCCCACCAAAACAGTTTTCTTTCTGTGATTACAGCTTCCAGTGAAATGGGGAAGTTAGGGGCCTACATACATTTCACGTGAAGCTGTAAGAAAACTGGAGAGAAAACTGTTTTGGTGGGTGAATATTCATGTGGCTGGAATACTGTTTGAATGCATTATATATTTAATTAGCCAGTTGCACAATCACAGGGGCCCTTTTTGCTTTAGCAAGGTGAGCCAGAGTTAATGGTAGGAAGAAAACAAAAGTCACAGCCTGAGTGAGGGACAATATCTTGGAAAATAATGCAGTGTTCAATGTTGCATTAGTGTGGAAGGTACAGCTGAATGCTCAAGCATTGAGAATCAATAAAAATACTTCAAACACAAAGCTATTCATTTTATTGGATATTACTGCAGAAGAACATCCGACATTAAACTGATTAATTCACATCTCACCCTTGGTTCTTCCAGGAGGGAGGACGCCTTATGATGGAATATACATTTATACACTGGAATTGCTCTGAACTGGTCTGCTGTTTCATCTTAAAATTATAGCATCACTGAATCTCACATAATTGTGCCATTTCCATACCACTCCCAGGCTTTTAAAAGCAGGTGAAAATGTTCTGCAGTTGCTTTTACTTCTGCAGATTCAGAAATGTTGGGAAAAGGGAATCCAAAACCACCTTCTCTCCCTGACAGGCAGCACAATTCCCCCCTCAGCCAAACTGCCCGAAGGGGAAAGAAAAGAAATGGAAACCCCAATATACGTTGTTGTTTGCAGGCTGCTCCTCCTCTGCTGCAGAGAAGAGAGACACCTTGACCCTTTCACCTCCTGTTTTCTGGCTATGGAGGACAGCCTGTGAAAGGCCAGCATTGGAAGCTCAGGGACTCCCTCAGAAGACTCAAAATGAATCCAGAATCTTCCAGGAAGGAAGGGAACAGCACTGAGGATTGCTCCAGGCTGATGTCTACTAAACCTCTAGTTTCTGTAGCCTTTAACTGGACAAAAACAATGCACCGTAGAGCAACAATCTTTGAATCCAGGCACCTCAAATGGCATCCAAAAGGCATCCAAACTCCAGGAGCCAGGAATTCTGAAGAAATGAAATTTGGGGGAAGCTGCTGCAGCCGTCAGTGTTTTAGCTTCACAACCACGCTTGCAAATCACCCAGCAGCAACTGCCTGCCTGCCTGCCTCCTGGGAAAGGAAGGAAAGGAGACAGAAAAGAGGGAAGGCAGGGAGGAAGCACCATAACCCTTCCCAGCCCATCCTGTGTATGCCTTCCACAACCCATGAAGCACCTACGATGTCACCCCCCCCAATCTATCTCAACTGTAGACCATAATGCTATGTCTATAATCTTCTATAGCATTCCCATGCATACAACCTGAAGTATCTGGTATGTAGATGACACCTTTGTGATAATAAAAAAGGACCATCTAGAGAAGACACACAAAACCATCAACAGGACCTTCAAAGGAATAAAACTCAAAAGGGAAAACAAAAGCCATAACACACAACCCCTTTCTGAACATCCTCATCAGCAGAGCCAGGGATGGCAAATTGGAAAGATAAGTCTATCATGAAACTACCCACACCAATCAAGTGCTCCACTACCAAAGTAACAACACAACTTCCCACAGGAAGATCTGTGTAAGAATGTTATTCAGATGAGCACAAACACACTGCAGCAACTCAAAACACCAGAAAAAGGAAACCAACTACTTATACAACATCTTCCAACAAAATAGGCCTGAGCCATAGTGGTGCATTGGTTAGAATGCAGTATTGTAGGCTCTGCCCACAAGCCAGGAGTTTGTTCCTGACCAGCTCAAGGTTGACTCAGCTTTCTGTCCTTTGAAGGTTGATAAAATGAGGACCCAGAGTGTTGGGGGCAAGGTGCTGACTCTGTAATCCGCTTAGAGTGGGCTGCAAAACTCTGTAGAGCGGTATATATATCTAAGTGCTGTTGCTAGATACCTGTATAACTTTATTTAAAAGTGTTTGACCACTTAACCCAATATAACACAATGAACACAAGCTATATAAATATAGCATAACAAACACTGCCCTACATCAGAAACACCTCAGAAAGTATCCACAGACTATTGCAACCACATGGCATCACAGTAGCACACAAACTAACGAAAGCCTTCCAAAACATCCCAGGTAACCCAAAGATCCAGCAGAAATGGCCTGTGGTCTCGGTAAACCCTTTAGAGAAGACTGTAGAGCACTATGGAGCAACAGATAAGTATAAGTGCTATTGGTAGTGCTATTGCCCTGAGTCTCTCGGGAACAAAGTAGGCAACAGAATAGTGACATTTTTCCTTGAAATAATATGGCTATCTAAAGGGCATTGAAATCTAGAAGGACCTAACTGGACTATTGATCAAGTGCCACACCACTAAAACACAAAGAGTCCAGTGTGCATGTGTTGGTGTGGGTGTGGGTGTGGTTGTGGGTGTTCCAATATATTTACTACATGTCAGTAATCATAACTTTGTTATAAACCTGAGAAAAATACATTACCAGTAGGGTATAATTCTATTTCATATGTGTTGAAAATAACATGCATAATTGAAAATTCTGGGTTTTGGGGTTTTTTGGCTGGTTTGCTTGCTTTTTAGTAGAAGAATCTCAAGGACAGTTTCTTCTGATGCTTAGCTGATAATCGGAACTAGTTATAATTAATGAGTTTCAAAGAGGGACACCACCATCTGAAAAGTCCCCCACCCACAAAAATGAATTTAGTACCACACATGTATGATTGGATTGGATTTTAATAATGTTAATTATATGAATTATTATGTGAGCGGCTAAAAACAAAATAAATATTTTCTGAACTATAAATTATTCAGCTAAATTTCCTGGTGCTTTGATGAGAACATGGCCACCGCTTTGGAAACTGCTTCCTTTCTTCTGTGCAAGTTAGCACCAGAGAAAGTTGTGCTGAGAGCTGCAGGCTAAAGTTTTATGGTGCTTGGGCAATTGAAGTGAAATACTAAGAACAATGAGGGAAAAAAAGAAGGAAGTTGGGTAAGAGTTGAAGAAGGAACCTGTTCTGAAACAAAAGGCATCTTGTAAAAAGAATGGGAAGATTTATGATAGGAAAGAAAAGTTAGCAGGGAGGTTTGCAAATTGTTTGAAAGAGTGAGGGATCATGGCTGGATAGAACTGTGGTAAAATAGGCGAAGGGAAGTCACCTCCTGACAATACAAGCAGTAGATGTGGGAAGAAATCATCATCATCATCACCATTACCATCCCCAAGTGAGGCTAATCCTAACCCTAACCTTGATATAGTTGTGGGGCTTGTGTGCTCTGAGGAAGATGAGAACTATGCCAGAGGTTCAACCATAATGAACAGGTCTCACCAGAAGAATCAGGCAAAGAGTGTCTCTCCATGAAAATAATGGTGAAATGTAAAATACAGAAAGCCATACCACTCAGTGGTCGCTGGATGTTGGGGTTCCTGGACATATTGGGGGGAAAACTGGTTACAGGCCTTAGGACTGTGGGCTGAGCAACCAGGGCCAGCAGTTGCAGAGCTACTGGAAGAAAAGGTGTTACACATTGCAAATATACAATGATTGGAAATAATGATCTGTTATTCCAGATCAAGTCCAACAAGAAGAGGACATTTGAAATGAATGCACCGGTTCTGGAAAGAACAACATCCAGAGTCAGATATAACAGAACAGAGGCTGGCAGATCAGCATCGATTAATAATACTAAATAAAGTATTCACAGAAGCAGAATTGGAAGAACTTTACCCAGGGTAAAGAAATCAAAGCCTTGCCAGAAGTAACTCAGAATGTAGAGGCAAACCAAGGTGACTTGACAGTAGAGGAATCCAGCAGAAATATACAATTGTTTTCACTTGGAAATCAGGTACCCGCTACTCTGTCTCAGGAAGAACAAAGTCCTCTAACTAAAGAAATAAAAGAATTGAAACAAAGAATAATGGAGCATCTAGACCAGCACAAATGCATCCGAACAAGGCTGCCTGCATTGAAGCTTGTTCCAAAGAAACAGCTAGCACAAGTATTAAAAGATACAAATACTGCATTATCAAATATAAGTACCAATTCACTGCAAGAAACAAACCAACTAATGTTCAGCATAGCTGCAGTTATAGCTGAACAACTGGGATATAAAATCAACAAAGAAGAAGAAAAAGCCAAACCATCCAAATGGAAGATTAGACTTGAAAATAAGTTAAGGTCAGATACAAGCAAGTTAGAATAGATGAAAGAAAAGAAGCTGAAGAACAAGAAGATCAAAGAATACTTAATTAGGAAATACCACTTAGATTAGAACAAGGAAGATCAAGGAAGCACTGGAAATAATAAAGCAGCAAATAATAGCTATAGCCAAGATCAGCAGGTATGAAACTTGAATTGTAAATTATAGGCAGAACCTCTGATTTCAGTCCAATCAGAAACATTTCTACCAATCTATCAATGGAGAAACTGCAGTGAATCAGCCACTACCTGACAAGGAATTACCAGAGCAGTTCTGGGCACAGATATGGGGTGACCCAAAGAAATATAACAAGGTGGATAAGAATGAAAAAGAAGCTGAAATGAAAGAATTAATAATAACAGCAGACATGGTAGCAGCCTCGGGCGCCCAGTTGTGAGTGGCAGGCTGTTGTTTATTGCCTGTCCTTGACCTATCGGTTCCATGAGGTGTTGCCAATTCTTGCATGTTGATTTCCAGAGGGAAATGGCAGGATAGCCCCTCTAGGATTTCACTGTGGGGAGCAGGGAATGCTGGGTTGCAGTTAGACTGAATTAAGCCTCATAGTGGGATTGACTTCCTGTGATCATGCCTCTTGTTTCTTAGCCTGTGGATTGTTTATTGGCTGGTTTTTTTCCAATTGTTTACAGCCTACCTTCCTGCAGGTAGCCTGTCTGGTGCTCCTTCCTCCAGTTTTTCCTCCCAACAATAACCCTGTGAGGTAGCTTGTGGAGTCAAAGCTTTGGAGCTGGAAGGGTCCTTGTAGCTGGCTCTGCCTGGCATTATTCTCATTTTTAAGCCTGCAACTGAAAGGCACCGGATGAGTTTGCAAAACTGTGGGGAAAATATGTTGGATCTGCAGTCCCATTGCCAGTTGACATTGCCCCCTCCCAAATGGCCTGAGCAGGGACTTGGGTCTCATCCTTCTCAATCTGTGGCGGGGTGGTCCCTTTGCAACAGAGGGGGAGGGAGGAAGAGAGGTGACAGAAAAAGGGATAGAGAGATGTACAGAATGCAGGGAGAGAGAGGAGGAGAAATGCTTAGAGGGGAAATGGTGGGTTGCCTTGCTTCACTCTGCTAACCTGCTATTTAAGGCTTGTCCAGCATCTAAACTAAGGTTTCTCGTAAGCACAGTTGCCTTGCTAGAGTTGAGCTGCCTGCGGCAGTCTTCAGATTTGGGGGCAATAGCTCAATTGTGGCTTGATGCTGCCTTCTCTCTGGATGCAGCATTGATAAGTCAAGGACAGGCTATAAAGAAAAGCCCCCTGCTCCTAGCCTGGTGCTTGAGGCCACTGTCAACCCACCCGGCACTAAATCCAGTCTAAACATCTGGCTGATTGTGTGACCAACTCTAATAATTCCTCAGACACCCTTAAGTTGATTTGTACCAATCACTAGGACTATTAATTAAGATGAACGATGGCCATGACTCTATTATCCCTAGCATGCTAAAGTGAGGATGGAGAAGCTTCCAACGAGGCCTGGATGAGCCACCACATCAGGTAAGTGGAAGAGCCGGCGAGCTCATGCTCTGGAATGCCTTTCTGCAACTGCATTTAGAGGATGTTGTGAACAGATCCATGACTGACCCAGCTAAGCCCCATTTTCCTGGCCTGGTGGGATCCATTGTACCTGGTCCCTATAAGCTGGGTTGCCTATGTGCCTGACTGCTTTGTGAGCCATTGTGTCATCAAATCCGCCACTGATCTGCAGTGGGATTAGAGCAACATGGGCGAGGAGGCCAAGGAGAAAGATGGCCAGAAAATGAGCTGGAGAAAGAAGAAGGCCAAATGTGGGGAAGCAACAGCAGGGATGAAGGAAGAGATCTCCGAGAGATCAGAAGAAAAGGATTAGGCCATGGGGAAAGATCTAGGAAGAGAATCCACACAAGGGAACAAGTAGAAAGGAACAGTACATGCAACAGCTGACCAAATAACCAAAACCTTTTGAGACTGTAGACTACGGTGTTCACCTTCCAGGCTCATTAGATAGGATTAAGCTAAGGTACTTTTGTTTTTTATTTGTTTGCATTTACAACCAGTTCTCTCTCAGATAACCCTGCATATGTCTTTCCCATTGTGTCTGGAAAGCTATTCTGTCCAAAATAAATGTAAAGCGCATTGTGGTTCAATCAGTGGGTAGAACAATGGGGAAGTGGAGGTCAGGCAATAAAGATCATGGATTCAAATAGGACTATATTCTGAAAAGGAAGAAATACCCATTGATATTGATAGTCTGGTGGAAATATTCAGTATGATTAACTATCCTATACATCTTAATGAAATAAACATTTCTGTTATATAAGTTTTTGTTATTTTTAACAAGTCTAGTGATGCACCATTTTATAATTTTTATCATATTAATCAACTGCAGATTGGTTAAAAATATTAAAAAGCCAGTGGAAAAAATGGTCAGATCAGGAAGAGGGAAATGGTAATTTTTAAAGAAGAGATATTCCTGCTGGGAAATTGTGTGTAAGACAAGTACTAGAACCATCACACTAGTAAAGAAATCCTAGCGTGTGGCATGTGCAGCAGACACCATTCAAGGGAAGCAGAGACAGCATTGTGAGCAGTGGTCTTGCCTGTGTGAGGTAGTCAATCCATGTAGAAGGGCTGCCTCTGGACACAGTAAAGTACAGCAGGCAAACCAGAGAACAAGAACTGAGCATTAAGCGAGAGCTGCTTTGGGAAGAGTCTGAGTGCAGGGCATCCATTCCTGCCCTCCAATGTGGTTGCTGGGCTCTACCAGCTGTAGGGCAACCTGATAGCCCTAAGTTACTATTTGAAAACGGCAGTTTGCCTGTTTGAAATCTTATTCTCAGAAGGCTAAAGGAAAGTGCTTAAGCAGCATACATGGAAAGCATTCATTCATTCATTCATTCATTCATTCATTCATTCATTCGGTTGGCCACCCAGCTCAAACAAACAACTAACAAGAACAAAAAATGCAGCAACCTCCAACAAAGGTACAAAATATACTGTTGGCAGCTGAGATAACAACAAACCCACATATACAAATGCACTACAAAATAATGTACAAAAATCCACTTGCAAAAGCCAACTGTATCTTTGGAGAAATATGCAATCAAATCAAGGCATTAAATGAAATTAATGTTCCAATATTATTGCAAGCCTGCTCTGGCAATGCAAAGCTTTACATAAAACAGATTCATCAGTAAAACATTACATGCAAACTATCTGCTAACATAAATCTTGAAAAAACTTTACAAACTAGTTTATTTTGTGACCTTTTATTGACAAGGATAGTACTGGATAACTACTCTCAGTGCTGAAATAGAATTTAGCCAATTTTAATGGGAGTAAGGGAGAGAGATTCATTCCAAGGCCTTTGGTCCATTTGTTTCTATTCTTCCTTTTTGTTTTGTTAAAAACAACACAATGGATTAATGGCAGAATGCAAAAGCTGCCCACTGCCTTCCAAGCAGGAGTTCTAAGGGGCCGGTTCTCCCAGGTACAGCCTTTAAGGGCACCTTCCTGAAACTGTCTTCCTGATCTAAGCAACGGGAGGGGCTGGGCTCCCTGACTCTTCACAGAACTTCAGTAAAGCAGCACCGTTTTGCTTTGCTTTTAATAGTCAGGTTTTATTAGGCACATTTTAATTTACTAGGCTTTTAATTTTGCATTTTTGTTAGTGTATGATGAAAATCAGCCAACCATTTTTACATGCTCTAAGTAATTTATTGGGCCGTAAATCAGCTGTCCCTCCTCTTTGCTCTCTTAATAGGACATCAGTGTCCTATGATCTCTGTGTCTTTTCAAAGCAGCCCATTTTAGAAATGACGAAAGAAGCCAAGCAGTGCAAGAACTTTTGCTTATGATGCCTCGAAGAAAAGTAGTGACAGCTTAATAGACCTGAAAGAATGAACTATAAAACAAGAACAATCTATGGTGGGAACCATAAATAAGTGATTATGAAATAACAAACCAGGATTCCCCAAGTGCCAATAACCTTCCAGCATTCCATTAAAACCCATAAATCTGCCAATGGCTGAGCCTAAGTAAATTTCCTCTAGTGCATTAAAACTCTTTGTTTACCAGCCCAGTAATTAAATTACAATGTCTTTTTAGTTCAAATAGACAGGCCCACTCTGTTTCCACAGCACACAAAATTAAGCAGGGACATTTCATTCCTGCCAATCTCTTGACACCAAGGGACGTTGCCTTCCCCCTCCACACTTGCCCGGTTGGGGGAGGGGGGCAGGCAGGGAGCTGCCATGGTGGGGGCCGAGGCATTGTGCCCTTCACTGGGGGAGAGGCCTCCAGGTGCCGAGGGGGTTAGAGCCATTTGTGCCTGGCTTCTCCTGGGAGGATAGGAAGAACGACATTCATGCTAGATCTAATTTGGGTCAGATTTACTGCTTCCGAGCTGTTGGACTCATGCTGGAGACCATCTTCAGGGCTTCCTTGGTGGAAGTCGTTGGGGTACCGGCCTGGCCAGAAGCTCCTCTGCAGATCATCTGCAGGAACAAAAGGGTTTCCGTGCTGCTTAACTTTGAATGCTAACTAAACCAACTGTCATAAATTGAGGACTAGCTGCGTAGCCAAAAGGAGGAAAGTCACCTGAGCATCCAAGGAGCCGCCCCTGAGCCTTGTGACTGGGCAGAAGTGCTTTATGGGGGATCTGACAGCATTGTCCGCAAATAAATAGTCCTGATCTACTTCTAATCCAGGAGAGGGTTTCTATGTCAGGGAACGTACCTTGAATGGGTTCCAGAAAGCAACCAAGGCAGCTGTTTCAACATAGGTGTCAGGCTATCCAGCCAGGACTAGGTAGTAAATCTTCTGAGGCTTCTTGGTTAATCCTGCAGATATCTCAGTATAGTTTGGCTGGAAAAGAATCCATATTACGGGCCAGAATAAACAATTGATTGCCCATTGGGACTGAGATGGTGCAAACGAACATTCTACCTGCTGTGATTTGAAGCCCTTCTTCTGTCTCTCGCCCTTCCCAATGAGCCTGAAGCCAAGCAGTCATTGTATATTTACATAAGTGCGTTGTTTATTTATTAAGTTTATGTGCACAGGACAACTCTGAGTGGCTTGCAAACATTAAAACTACTACACATAATAAAGCAAAAAATAGCAGTAATACTGTTTAAAGCTAGGCAGGAGGAGAGCAGGAAGCACATGGGGAGAGATAGGATCTACCCAATAGCCACCTCCAGAATGATGCATCTCTCTTGGGGCCCCAGGTCAGCTGGCAGAGCCAGGTCTTCCGGCCCTTATGGAAGGTCAGAAAGGTGGGTGTGGGTCTCACATTGCGGGTATGATGTCTGCAAGGGCAGGAGCCAATGCAGAAAAGAATTTTCCTCTGGACTCAGGTCAAATTCCTTGACTGATGAGGTCTGCTAACTGACCTGCTAACACAGGTTAGGTGGGCCAATCCCATTGGGGTGAGAAGGTTCACCAACACCCTGATTTGCAACTGGAAGCAACAGGCAGTCAGGACAGGTTGTGGAACAGCAATGTAACGTGGGCCACTATAGAAGCCCAGAGAACTGCCCGTGGTGCTGCATTCTGCACTAGCTGTAGCTTTCGAACATACTTCAAGGATAGCCCAGGTAGAGTGCATTGCAGTAGTCCAGGCCTCAGTGGACCAGGCTTTGAGCAACTGAGTGCAGGGACTTCCTATTCAAGAAGGAATAGTGGTGATGAATGATCTCACCCAAGGGCTTTAAGTAGATGTTGAAAAGGAGTGGAGAGAATACTGAGCACTGGCATACCACAAAGGAGTGGCTGTGAGCAGGATCTCTCACTCCCTATCAACACTGCTTGGGATCAGCCTTGGAGAAAGGAAGTGAACCAGTTCAAGGCTGTGCTGTGCAGCCCCAACCCCACAGCCAGCCCAAAAGGATACCAAGGTTGAAGGTATCGAAGGCTGCAGAGGAGGCAAGGCTGGAAAGGCTGGTTGCACCATCTGCATCTAATTTCACTAGAGATCACTAACAAGTGTGACCAATGCTGTTCCTGTCCCATCTCTTAAAGTATAACCTAGACTGCTGGCTTTGATTAAAAGGCCTTTGTATATTTAGGCGTAACTTTTTCCAAGACTGGATCTTGGGCTTGCCATCATCAATAGAGTACACTTAGAGCAAAAGCTCATTTGAATATACTGCTTAAATGAATGAATCACAGTTACTCAGGGTCCCTAGCCCTATTAATTAAAGTATACAAAGCTAAGGTTAACTCTATGCTCTTGTATGGAGCAGAAGTTTGGGGTCTATACTCAATCACAGTAATAGAACAAACACAGTCCCAGCATTTGAGATGTATTTTGGGTGTAGATCCTAGAACATCTGCTGCAGCAGTTAGAGCTGAACTGGGAATTCATACAGTCCATGCCCTATCCAAAATTAGAACATATAACTACTGGCACATGGTCGATGAAATGGAGACTGATAGACTCCCCAAGATATGTCTACTAGAGCAAATAAAATCACAATCACAAATCTCCTGGATCACCAAACTAACAAATTTTGTAAGATGCTGTGGATGGCCTTCCTGTCTCTTGCGTAACAGGAAGACAATTTAAAAAAAGAGCTGCCCAAAGAATTAAGGATATAGAGACACAAAATGACATAGCTATTCTTAGTAAGGTAGGAAACTTGAAATGGCTGAGCAAATACAAACATACTTTTCAAACCGACAGATATTTGAAGTTACAACTGCCAAAACATCTGAGGGAGATATTTATGTGAGGGAGATTCAAACAGCTTGACACAATGGTCAGATATGGGAGATTTCATTCTATACCCTACAATGGACGTCTCTGCATTTGCAGAACGGCAGAGGTAGAAGACCTGGCTCACATCCTATTGGATTGTTGCCTGTATAAGAGAGTGAGAGACAGGTACCTCTGTGTATGTACCAAATGAATGACCCACTGGGATCCCCATATCAAAACAGCTTACCTTATGTGTGGCCAGAATCTGAAAATAACATTTAACACAGCACAGTACTTAAGCAAAATGGTTCAGTTGAGATCGGTATATGTGGGACTGATTGGGGTAGATTGTAGGGGTGACACCGAAATATAATTTTATCATATTTTATCTATATATTAAATTAGTGTATTTTATTCCAATTTCATTTTAGACTGTATGTTATTCCAATTTCATTTTAAATTGTATTTTATCCGATTTCATTTTAAATTGCTTTTATCAAATTTTAGTAGTAGTTTGTTTCTGGAACTCTGCACTTTGATATGGCCCAAGAGCTAATCAATAAATAAAAAATAAAGAAAAGAAATGGTGGCAAAGCCAGACTGGTTGACGTACAGTAAAATTTTATCTTTCAACTCTGGTGACCCAATATTAAAGTCAAGGGTAGAACTTTAATCAGAAGGTTATGTTTGCCATGGGTTTACTTATCAACAACTGAAAGAAAGATTTAAATTAGATAAAAAGTGCTATGGATTTTACTTTGTTAAAAATGACTTGGAAACTTTACTATGTGGAAACAATGAACATACTGTATCACTAAGATCTGTAAAATGTTATTGAAATTGAATTTGAAAAATGTGCATGTAAAACATTGTATGATTCAGTGGGCAAGGAATTTTGGATATAATGTGGTGCTTGAACAATGAGAAAATATGTGGACGAAGGGTTTAACATTTACATTAAATTATAATCTAAAAGAAAATTTTTATAAGAAGATGTATCGCTGGTATTTAACATCATATAAGTTATCTAAGATGTATAAAGGTATATCAAATGAATGTTGGAAGTGTAAAAGTAAAGAAGGATCCTTTTTATCATCTATGGTGTACACATGATAAAGCAAAAAAAAAAATGGAGTACAATTCATATTTTAATACAGAAAATTTTGAAAATGAAGATAAAGTTGAAACCAGAAATTTTCCTTTTGGGCCTAATGGAAAGAGACCTGGAGAAGAAAATTGGAACTCTGTTATTATGTAGGTTGATAGCAACAAGACTTTTGTGTGCACAAAAATGGAAGGACACTTTGATTCCTACCAGGAATGAATGGCTGCAGAAGTTGATGGAGTTGGCAAATTTGACTATCTTCATTAAAGAAAAGAATATAAATACATTTGTTTCCAGGTGGAGACTGCTTCTGAACTTTGTGCGTGGAAAAGAATGAAACTTTGATTTTGGGTTTTACTGATTAGATTGATAGATCCTTATAGAAATGGCTAGTTTATCTTATTATGTAAAAACAAAAAGTTGTAATTTGATATTAATGCCTTATTTTACTGCAACAGAGAAAGTCGGAAGTCACTGCTTCTTTTTCTTTTTCCTAATCCTTCCTCACTTCTCTTCCCCCCTTCCTCCCCATTGTTTTTCTATTTACTTTTGTATTTTGTATCTTATTTTATCATATAACTCAATAAAATATTAATGAATTTTTAAAAAAGACACCTTCTGCTGCCCATAGGCCTGGGGTCCAGATGGGGTGGCTAGTCGATTAAAATAAAGAACCTACCTCCACCTTTTGTATAGTGGCTCCTGTCTTAGCAGATTTTGTTAATTTTAATGTTTATTTTATCATTTTAACGTTTCATATTGCCATTTTTATTATGTTATAAGCCGTCCAGAGTAATTTGATAGCAAGATGGGCAGCATATAAAATTAATAAGAGAATAAATAAAATGCATACCACCCCCAGCTCTCTCCAATTTAATTTTCTGGGACGGGCACTGATGATTTGCTCACTGCAATTAGTTTCTTCCTTTGAATTTACCATTTTTTTCCCTGTGAGCACTCATGGATGGATGTATCCGTGTGAAGAAGCAAACAAAAACCACTTGGAGTTCATTTTAAGTATACTGCAATGGGCCCAGGGAACACTCCTTCAGAGGTGTAATACCTTTCTCAGTGGACCAATGAATTAATCGCCTTAATTAAGAGTCCAGTGGCTAATTAGAATTGCAGAAAAAACAATTACATCCAGCCTGCCTTCCATAAAAGACCTGTAGGTCAGAAGGTAGGCTTAGAAAATATCTGCAGACTCCTCACATCCCAGACATAATCTGTTTCAACTTTTTCCCTCAGGATGCTGCTATTGGGTATTATAGGCCAAAACAAATAAAGTTTTTTTATCTCAGGCTGAACATCTAATTATCAGAGTACTGTTTTATGTCTAAGAATATTTACCCAAGTAGTATGGCTGTAGCATTATTATTATCCTTCTCATCTTTTCTACTACACCCTCTTATTGGTATCATTATTATGATTATGATTATTACTCTGTTGCTTTGCATGTAGATTGCAGTAGAAACAATTCCTTGTGTGTCTAATCACACTTGGCCATCCTATTCTATTCTATTCTATTCTATTCTATTCTATTCTATTCATGGTAGTTACTAACCAGATAAACACAGGGTTTTACAATTATATTATAAATCACAACTAAAAATAAAATATAAAAAGACTAAACAATAGCGTAGTCAATAAATAAAATACAAGCTATATGCTAAGTGAGATGATGAGGAGAGAATATCTAAAAGGAATTAAAATATTTATGTCTAATTCAATAAGTGATAATGCTAGTCTAGGCACAGAGAATTAGCATAACCTGAAGATCCCAAAAACCTGATTTACTAATTTGATGTTTATTTATTAATTAATTTGTTTATAGTATTTGAACACCTTAATATATTACTGAAACAATAAAATACTATTTTAATATCCATCTTTTAATATACTGTTAATTAGAATATGCGAAGAAAAAACAATACAAGAAAAGGTAGTGGAGAAAGTAAACCAAAATTGAGACTGCACCCTTCCCCTTTGGAGATGCCCCACTTAGCCCCTTTGTCTAATTCTGTCACACCCAAATTAATCCCCCTGCACCCAGACAGCCTCTGTAGACCGATGACCTGAAGTCTCTTCATCCATTCACAGCCGAGCCCCAGAGCAGTCCTTACAAGGAAATCACAACCTACAGGAACCCAATTTTTTATTTCCTTTATCAATGGACTTCCTCAGTTCTGCTGCCCATTTTACCTGACAATAGAATTGACTCCAGGTCAACTGACAAGGACCTGCCTAGAGTCTCCAAATTGACCAGCCAATCAGATCGCTAGGATTTCCCACCTTGTAGCCCGCAACTTCTGTAAACATTTTTGCTTTCCCATTGTTAGGTGTCTCTCTTTCCTCCTCATATCCTTCTCATCTTTCCTATTACCTTCTACTACTGGTATCTTATGATTATTACTTTGTTGTTTCTATGTACACTGAGAGGTTATACACTGGAGAGGAATTCCTTGTGTGTCCAATCATACTTGGCTGATAAAGAATATTTTAATTCTAATTCTGATATTATGCAACTCCTTGGGCATAGCTGCTTTTCCCTTTGGAGGATTCCCAAGTGGAGGTTTAGCTACAGTAGTTTCCAGCAAATGGATTAAGATGGACACAATTAGGAATATAATAGGACCAGCCGTAGTTAGGCTGAAGTACTATTCCTTTTTGTTAACAAACATTATCTCCTGTAAAGAGACAATCTCAATGTAAAGAAGCATGGCAATGTTTAGATAATTGTATGTCTGATTTGGTAGCAAACTATGCAGAAGCACTGGTCATTTTAGGATAAGATTTTAACTTGAGATTAGGTCTTGATGATCTTAACCCAGTGGTGGGATTCAAATAATTTAACAACTGGTTCTCTGCCCTAAGGACTGGCTGGGTAGGCGTGGCTGGGTGATCATGTGACTGGGTGGAGCTCAGGCGACAGTAAGTCTGGGCATCCTGCCAAG
>JAOYMU010000020.1:28164943-28181295 GCA_025802295.1 Psammodynastes pulverulentus
AATTGGCGAACCAGGCGAACCTGGTAAAAAGCCCTCCTGGTCACGGCCGAAACCTGATGGTCAAACGACAGCCGCGTGTCCAGGAGGACTCCCAAATTGCGCACCTTCTCCACTGGGGACAATAACTCGTCCCCAAGGCGAGTTATTGTAAAATGGGGCAAAACTCACTTAACAAGCAGTGGGTAGGTTGCAACCAGTTTCACAACCAGTTTGGTGAGCGCACACTTATTGGGTGTGCCCCCTATGGCGATGGGGTTGCTGGTTCAAGCACCTGAACTGGTAGTGACCATGTCACCATGGACCAATGCAATATAATAGTAGTAATGATGTCTATGTAAAACAAACAAGATTAAAAAAATTAATAGAATGCGTGTGACATTGCCAGAGCAACGTCTTCAAATTTGTCCCTATTTTTAGGGCTTTATATGTCGGCAAAGAAAAACCAACCCTACTTTTTTAGGGGGGTTGAAACATGCTCTTTCTAATGAGAATGATTTAATAAGAGTTTCCAGAAGATTTTTTTTGTAAAAGCAGGCTGAAAATACCCTATTTTGGGCACTGTTACCAAAACGTTAACTTTAACACTCCATTTTGAACTATTGGAAAGCAGCAGGAGAATGACATTTTATATTCAAAAACCTCATGTCGCACACGTATTATTTCACATTTATCAAATCTTTCCTTCCAGAGAGATAAAAAGCCAAACTTTAATAACCTATTTTCGAGCCGCAATATTTTTGGCCAACTTTACTCCATATTATCTAGATGGAGATCACTCAATGAGAATGTTTTTATTATTTTGTTTAACAGAGCATAACAAGTTGTACAAGATGGTCAAGTTTTGTTTCTCTCAATAAAATGTTGCCGGAGATATTATGTCTCAAAGTTGCTGGAACCTCAGAATCATACTGTAGAAGCTGCGGTATAGGGTCAAACAAATGACTATATCTCCGCAAATTTTACATTGGCAACATTTTATCAATGTTCATTGGGGACATGTGTGTATGCTCACACAAATTTCATCGTAATCCGTGACGGTCGAGCTGGGCACTTTTCTGAAATCAGACCACTTGACATGGAATGACAAACTCAAGTCTCCTCTCTACTCTACTCTACTCTACTCTACTCTACTCTACTCTACTCTACTCTACTCTACTCTACTCTAAGCTATATAACCTATAACCTATAACCTATAACCTATAACCTATACTATACTATACTATACTATACTATACTATACTATACTATACTATACTATACTATAAACTAAACTATAAACTCTATTCTACTATAGTATACTAGCCAAGTGTGACAAGGAATTTTTCTCCAGTGCAGAGGTTCTCAGTGTACATGGAAAACAAAATAATAATAGAATCAAAGTAATAATCATAATAATGATATCAATAAGAGAAGGTAGTGGAACAAATGAAAAGGATAAAAGTAATACAGCCATACTGCACGGATAATTAAATAAAATGAACTAAGATTGCAAAGATCTTGCAAGATCTGCAATGACTTTAGCTACCAGATAAAGTCTGCAGATATCCCAATGATCGTAGATGGGAGCCAATATTTTTTGCAGACCAAATCTGCTACCCCTAACCATGATACATGATTGGTGAGTAAGGGCCATATAGGAGACTTTCTGGAGCCATTCTTGGTTGGTATCAGTTTGCAGTAAATTAAAATTAAACCTCCTTATTTCAAGCATAGCCACTTACCTCCCTCAAGTGCAGCTCCTGATACATTCCAGAGATGCAGATGCAACTTGTGGTCAAAAAGGTTTGTGCAACCATGGACCTTGTGGTTTCATTCCTGTAAGTCATGCTCAACTGACGTTAGATGTTCCATGATAGCTCACAGTTCAACTTGGCATGCAGAAAACCAGCGTACCAACTCAAAAGATTTCAAGCACAACTTCGATGCCACATCCATCTGCACAATATGTACCATAAAACCTCTATTTGAACGCCATGGCGCTCTATTTTTCAACCCTTCCGCCGAGGTTTTACGGTAAGTTATTTTTGGTAATCCAGACGAGTCTAATCTTACTCATAAGGAAGCTATCAGTGGATATTTCCCAAGAACTGACCGAAACTGTTTATAGGGGAAACTGCATTTTCTTCTTCCGGGCCAAACCATAGAGGGTGACGCTCTATTTTTCAACCCTTCCGCCGAGGTGGCGCTCAAATAGAGGTGGCGTTCAAATAGAGGTGGCGTTCAAATAGAGGTTTTACGGTATATAGCCACCCATCTCATCACAAGTGACTCCAGGCATTGCACAGAATCCTTTCAATGAAATGAAATGCCCTTGATAAAAATATGAAGTCTTTTATGCATAAATTAAAAATCATCATTTTGTTTTTGTCCAAGTCTAAACACAAATTAAAAACAAAGGTCTCCCATTCTAACTGCAGTATGAATAGAACTAATGAAAAATGTATCCTGCCATGCTCACTTTATCACTGCAGACTCAGACCCAGAGGGAATTATAGAATAGTTGATTTTAAAAAAAGATTTGATTTCTCTTCCATCTTCCTGCTTAATATCAGCAAATGCTACAAACATAGACTATCAAGAAAATGAGAGAAATGCAGGGACACGAATTAGAATCAGTGTGAACTTCAATTAACCATTGCGAGTCCTGGCAAATCTGCTGAATCGGGAAGCTCTTCTTCCCAAGGCTCCCGGGAGAGGCTCAGCCGTGCCTTTTCACAGCCCGGGAGCACCAAGACGTGAGGGCTCCTGCCCTCCTGGGGGCTGTGGGGGCCTGTGGCAATTCGCCCTGGGACAAGAGTTACACTCATATCAAAGAAATAGTGGAATAGAATCATTAAAGAAAGCATGCAAAAGGAGGGAGGGAATTAAATCTAAATTGCAAAAATTAAAATAATTTTTTAATTTATTTTAAGTAATTAAATGGAATTATTAAATCGTCCCACGTTGTCCCATTCCGTGCTGCAGAGCCTCGGAAAATGGGCCTCTCCTGCAGGACTTCGTGCTCGGACAGTTCAGCAGCCATTAGGCGAGTCCCAAAAGGTCGGCAGCAGTGCCTGGGATTGTGCGAGGAGCCAAAGCCCCGCAAGGGAGGCTGCTCACAACCAACAAATGGAGGCCCTTCCTTGCGCTCATTTGACACCAGTTGCCGTTTCCACGCAGTGTGGAAGGATGACGCGCTAAGTGAGGCACGGGAGCCCCAGGCTCCTTTTAGAGGAAGGGTTTTCTTTCAGCAAGGACTTCAAAGGGATGGCAGAGGCCCCCCATCCAGAGTGCTGCCCATCAGCCCTTTATGCCCTCAGCCCGGCTCTGGCCGCCCCAGTTCGACTTAGTCCTAGCTCTGATGGTGCTGCAGCCATGCTGCAGAGCTCTCGGTGAAAACTGAAAGCACGGAGGATGGAAAGATTAATCAAGGGGAAAGCAGTCATGCCGGTGCTGGTTTTTATTCCTTTTTAAAATAAAAATCCATCAAGATTTCCTTAAAAGCAGGCATGCTTTTCATTCCTTTCAGTAAACAAAAACTGCAGATGAGACTTTTGTCTGCCATAAGATGCTCACTTAAACAGTTTTGCCTTTTAGGTGGGAAAATGCCTTTTGCTATTTAAGCTTTTGTTCCATGCGCAGAACGGGCTACCTCATGCGCTCTGTGTACCGAGCCATGAAACCACCTGTCTTCGTGTGTGCATGCATAATATTGTCCAGGATGGCTTCTCCTCAGTGACTGCTCCATGGCAAAGGGTTTTTTCAAACCATAATGCTGCTGAAATATGTGCACAGGGCGGGGGGTAGGGGGGGCTAGGAAGTTGCTATCGGAGCTTCCATTGTGGCGGCTGGATGAGCATCAAAGGGTCAGCGCAGACTCTCCGCAGGGGGGCTCGGCTCCCTCCGTCACCATGGCAACCTGTGGAAGAAAGTGACGGCTGTCTTTCAACTCCCTATCAGAAGCCAAGCCAGCAAAGGGCCTTGCAGTCGGGCAGATCCAAACGGCCGGCCGGGGGAAACGGCATCTCCCGAGGGCTGCAACGGAGAGCAAAGATGCCTTTGGGGAATCCAGGTGCCGGGCAGCCCATCTCCTCAGCTTGGTCCTCCGATGCTGGATTTCGGCTCCCATCCTCCCCCCCTCTTGGCTAATGCGGGTGAGCACTGGAGTTGACTACCTGGAGGCCAGTGCCCCGTGGCCCTGCCCTTTGGGCCCAGGAAGGCGTCCTTCCCAACTCTCCCTGGAGAAGCCGGGCCTTTCGCAAGATGGCTGACCAAGGGCTGGTCAGAGCAGGAGCTCAGGCCCCTCGGCTTTCCTTCTCCCCACACTGGCTTCAGCTCAGCTGTGCAACCCAAATGCTGCCAATGCAGTCAGCTGAGGGGTCTGAACGAAGCCCCTCCTCACTTTTGACCTGGCACCCCTAACCCTAACCCTCACAAACACATACACACACTTCGTACTTCTTAGCCATCTGTTTCCCTCAGGGAGGGGCTTTGGGCGGTGAATAATATAATCAATAAAATTACACATTAAAAACAGAATAATTTAAGATTTTTTTTAAAAACAGAACATCATTATAACATT
The DNA here is from genome assembly GCA_025802295.1 of Psammodynastes pulverulentus. NCBI lineage: Eukaryota > Metazoa > Chordata > Lepidosauria > Squamata > Psammodynastidae > Psammodynastes > Psammodynastes pulverulentus. The sequence goes on from JAOYMU010000020.1 coordinate 28,169,505, forward strand.
TCAAAAGATGGAGAGCTCCAAGATGGGGAGGCTAGCGGTTGATACAGGCATGGGGTCTCATGGGGCCAACCAGCCCCACGGCTGGTTGAGCCCAGTTTTGCCCCACTCAGTTTTGCCCCCCTTGAGGAAGGCCAAGCGATTGGGGGCTTTCCTCCCCTCTGTGGGCAGGTGTGGGGACAGAAAAGGCCTCTTCCTAGACCCCACCAGTCAAAATTCCTTGATTGACAGGCTCTGCAGGTGACTCCCTGCCTGATCAAGTGGGAAGAGTGGATGTGATGGGGCAAAGCTGGTTCCATAGGTAATAACCGACACCTTGAATTAGACCCAGAGCCAAACTGGCACCCAGTGCACTTCACAGAGCAGAGGTGCTATATGGGCACCCAGTCTGGCTGGCGCAGCTGCGTTCTGCACAGGTTGAAGCTTCTGGGTCCACTTCAAGGATAGCCCCATGCAGAGTGCATGGCAGGAGTCCAATCAGGCAACGAGTGGAGGGCCTCCCTGTCCAGGAAGGGGCATAATTGGCATGCAATGCGAAGTTCGGCAAAGGCCCTCCTGGCCATGGCTGCCATCTGCTCTTTCAGCAGGAGCCCTTAGTCCAAGAGGTCCCCCAAGCCAGTCTGGGTTATGGAGCCCCATCCAGGGGCAAAGGCAATACATTCCCGGACCCAGAGGGGCCCATTCCACCTTACCAGGCTCGTTGAAGAGGGCTGTTCCCCATCCAGACTCCCGCCAGCTACGGCCACCCAAAAAGGGTGTCCACTGCATCTCTCCCTTCACCTGGGATGGAGACACGTGGCTGGGTGTCATCGCGTTATTGGTGACACCTTGTCTTGTGCAGCTTCATGAAGATGTTAAAAGGGACTGGAGAGAGTACCGAGCCCTGTGGCGCCCCAGAAAGAAGCAGGAACCTCACCCCCTATTAACACTGTTTGGGGCCTGCCTCGGAGGAGGGAGGTGACTGTGCCACCTGCCTCCAACTCCATAAGTTGGCCCAAAAGGACACCACAGTCAATGGTATCGAAAGCCAACAACGACTCAACAACGAATCTGAAAATAATAACAAGAGATTATGAACAGTGAGGGAAGGAAGTTAAAGAATTAGAAGCACAAGTGGTGTTTTCATTTATACTTCCACCAAAAGGCCAACATCCAATGAGGGACCAAAGGGTTCTAGAAACGAACCACTGTCTTAAAAACTGGTGTCGCCAACGGAACTTTCCAACATGGCCCTCTGCCAATGAGTTGGCTTTCCATCCATTCCCATTTAGAGTGGGTGATGTCTCTATATTAGCTCCAAAGAGGAAAGGTATACAGGCCAGCTCCTCCAAGGGAACTCCAAAGTAAGTGGACTGCAACCTTTTGTAACGTGTGAGGATCCTAACCCCAACACTTGCAATCAGCACGTGGTCTTGTTTCTCTGTCTAGCGTTGGATGCAATCAGTTATGTTGTATTTTGCAAGCTGACTTTACTATTCTACAGATAAAAGTTCACACAAATTCAAAACTACAGTCAAAAGTAATCAGGTGGATTCTTTTAATGCTTTTAAACTTTATAAACATTATTACAACTAATCTACTTCTTTTACCAGACAAGTACACCAGGTGGAAATTACTTTAGGTGCCTTTAAAATCACAAAACAGAGAGAGCTGAATTGCTGGACGTCTTTAGCTTATGACAAAAACAGGTTAGAGGAGATATATCATTTCGGATGTGATCACCACACAATTGTTTGGGAGCTGAATGCCCCACCCTTCCTGCAGCGAGAAATGGCAAACATTCACTTTCAGAGTTTCCTTTCCTGTCTCAGCTTTTACTCTCTGGAATCGATCACCTCTTGAATGTCCCCCGTCGTCGTCATCCCCCCCCCTCCGCCATTTCCCACAGTAGAAATAAATGGTATCAGCATAATCCATGAATGGATTCCTGGGAAACACAGATCGACACAGATTGACGTTAGCTCAGCGCCTGGATTTCCTGGAGGTCACTGCAACCTCACACTACCCAATGAGCAAAGATCTGGGGCTCCAGGATTGGACTGACAAATGCTGCTGGCATTTTCGCAACCCTCAATCGATCTTCAGTTATTCTGTCCAACTTATAATGGTGGTTAAGATCTCAGACTTCACAGGATGAATGATCTTCTCTATTTGATCAGCAGCTTTGGGGAGTTCAAGTGAACGTTGGATGGCACCGGTAACAAAAACATGGGAATAAAGCATATACATCACTTTCTTCACCCCTGAAGGCAGTTAAATATCCTACTGACTTCTGTGGAAATAATTATTTGTCTGATGGTACAGTGGGGTTGGTACAAGTATCAACCTTATTTTTAAAGAGAAATGAATGAGCCCAATATCTGGCAATCCAGGGCCACTCACAAAAGTTCATTTATCTCTTGTATCTGCAAAGCATGGCTAAAATGTGCTAGCGACATGCTTTCTACCTTGGTCCTCGCAGACTTTACAAGGCAAACTGAAACCTCTGATGCAAAAGTATCCAGGGAAGTGCTTTATCCAAGTTCCTAGGAAAGAACCAACCGCCGGTCTGCGGAAGGGGAATCCTGGGGAGGGGCTGTTCAGAGGCTCTGCAGGGATCCAAAGTGGAGCTTGCAGAAAGAGCATCTCAGCTGAGATGCCAGAAGGTCCTAAGCCTCTCCCCCAGACACTGACTGAGGCAGAGAGGCATGCACACAAGCGCAGGCAGGCAGGCAGGCAGACAACTACAACCACAGCATCCCTTTCTTCCTTCGGCTGCAGGTCGAATAAAAGCAGATCTAACTGCAGGCTCTCATCTACTGCAAGCAGAAAGGGCCCTTTGGGGGGAAGAGCGGAATGCGGCCTAACAAAAGGTAAAATGACCTGGAATGCCTTGAAGCTGCTTTGGACCTTGAGGAAGGTAGCCTCACAGAGGTGCTTCAATCTCCAGCGCCCTTCCCTTTGGGGTGGAGCCTCTGGCTTCAGAAACCTTCCTCCTACCATTCACTCTCTGGAACATCTGCTGGTTGTGCAAGCGCAACCAGTAAGAGACGCGGAGGCCTTACTGGGAATGTTTTCTGCCTTTTATGAGTTAACAGCTAACCCCACTCCTGCCCTCACCACGAGCCCCGACACAAAATCTCAGTCTTTGAAAGGAAAAAAATAACACACGGTGATGCATGTGGAGGCAGCCAGTCAGGAACCTCCTGAGGCAGAGCAGCTGCTTGCAGCCAACTCCCAGATCCAGGCAGCAGCTCTTGGAGCAGGGCCCCAATCAGAGGCCGGTCCCTCTGTGGCTCTTCCAGGGGGAAGCAGCGCTTTCAGGAGATGAGGAGGGGGAGGAGGAGGAGGAGGAGGAGCAGGAGGCCCAGTTGTTGCTGTGTCTTTTTCCACACTTACAGTAGCAGGTGGAACTCCCGTCCCTCCCAAGAATGTCTCTGCTTCTCTTATAACAATGCAGGATGTTCACAATGGCATGCTCAAAGACGAGGCTGGACATAGCTGGTTTACAGAGCACACACCACGTGTTGCCAATCCGTTTGAGGTGACCCAGGCTCAGCCATGCAGGAGTCTGGGAAGAAGAGAAACACGGGGAGCAAATAAGTGGAGGAGGTCAAGGCACAAGGCGCCAGTTGGCTTGCTTTAGCTGCAGCCAAGAGGGAAATCCCACAGGAGGTTTCTGCAACCTGCCCAGAAGACCTCCGGCATTCGGGTTCTTAAGAAATGGGAAAATAAATGGCAGGATTACCTGGGGCCTTTCATCCCTCCTCATTTGGGGATCTGCCCTGGGGACAGGAAGAGCTGCAAAAGAAGTGAAGCAGTCAGAAAAGCAACGAGGGAGAAAGCAGGACTGCAGCTATGTCTCTACTCTCAGCCAGCCTGGAGTTAACTGGAGGGCCGGTGTGGTGGCTCAAGTGCTGGACTAGGAGCGGGGAGGCCCAGTTCTCATTCCCCCTCAGTCCATCTCGCTCAGCTCAACCCACCCGCAGGGACTGGCAACACAGCACCCTAAGATATCCAATGCTGGAAAACAATGGCCGAGATTTCAGGATCTTTGCAATGGCCAGAACGCCGGGAGAGACTGGACGCTACAAACCTTGTAAGAATCCCAACTGACTATCAAACAAAAGAATGAGGCTATAGCTCATGATGAAAATAGTGCTGAGCCTGTGATGCCAACTTCAGTTGAAACTCACTCACTCTCCCTGCATAGGAGACCAAGGATTGGGGCGACAGGGAATGTGGGTTATGGACTTCAATCTTTTGTGGGCACGGAGGGACTTGAGGCTGGTGAAGACCCCTCCCTTGGGCTCAGCCTGGTCCTCTCCTCCACCAGCCAGCAAGACAAAAAGGCCCCTGAAAAGCTCTGCTACTGCCAGCCATTTATGGGGCAAAATTTGGCAGGCCTTTTTTTTTTTTTTTGGGTAATAGTAATTTTATTCCCAAGGTCCCTAATAGCTGAAGAGCAACTAACAAGCAATTTCCAAACATGATTAGGAAAGCAAGTATGTGGACCCAGTGTCCTTTCAAAGATGCTGACCCTGATTTGAGCAAGATCTCCTTGTCTCCCGGAGCTGTAAACCCACCGGAGACTCCCGTCTTGCAGTCTCCTTGCTAGGAGCAACTGTCCGGAGCAATGTGGGCAATCTCAAGTCCTCTCCTTGTCCAGAGAGGGATTATGAAGAGCCGGTCCACTCACTGGCCCTTCATTCCGCTGCGGTCATCAGCTCCACTCTCAGCTGAACCATCTTCAGTTCACCATCTTCCCCAGAAATATCACAAAGAATCTGCTAGTCTTTTCAACTCTCAGGCACCTGAAAAGCACCTCCCTAGGCAGAGGGCATGTATTTGGGATAAATGTCCCAAATATCCATGGGCAAAAACAGAAGACTGCACGATTCACCAGCTGTTCAGGATGCCAACCGTGTGTCTATAGGCAAACCTTTCCTGCGCTTACCTTCCCCTCCTGAAGGAAGCCGCCTCGAAGAACTTTGCCCTGGAGGCCACCCTGAAAAGCAACCAGCACAAAGAGCCTTTTTGTTTTGTGGTAGCAATAAGCTGTTCAGTCAAAGAGAGATCAAGGAAGCAATTTTCCATTAACAGTACGGAGGCTGGATAGATAACAAGAGAGAACACACACATGGCCCAGGTTTCTAGTCCTTATGACTGCCGAATTCTGTGTGAAAGGATAAAGGGCAGTTTGACAAGTTCTCAGAAGCTATTATATATAATCAGGGTCAAAGATATACCCTGGCCCTCTTAGGAGGGCCAAAGTGGGGCTCCAGAAGCACTTGGGCTCGTGGTGTCTTGGTCAGCAGAGAAGCAGACTCTTCGCTTCAGAGCACTTCCGGCGTGGGAAGCAAATGTTCTTCCTTGAAATGCGCTCCCTTCTTGGCTGGGGAGCACGGAGGCTCTCCAACTCTCCAAATGGCAATGGTTGGGGAGGGGGACCGGGAGAGCTGCTAGGTCTGCTCTGCCACTACTCACACTGAGGAGGGGGCTTCTGCTGCTGTTCCCACCACCAGGCCTGTCTTGGCCTCCGCTTTCTGTGGCCCAGGAGCCTTGCAGGGAGGATCCGGGGGTCGCATTGGAGGTCGTGTGATGACCGGTTTCTCGCCAGGAAGCCGTGCTTTAGTGAAGCTCTCATATTCACCTGAGGTGAAAAGATATTAACTGAAATACAGGAATGAAACGGAAGAAAATAATGTGCAGACACCCACAAAAGAGCAGTCAACAGTTTCTAAAAAAGAGGCACAGCCCAGCATTCCTGCAACAGGAAGAAAAGGATCCCAGGCGTCCCTAAGGGGGAAAAAAGGTGAATATTGATGATAAGGAGATTCAATTCTTAGGGGAACAGAAATTATAGTCTGCAGACCAGGCAGTCAATCTTGGGAGGTATATCATCTCCTTGGAGCAAAAATCACAGATGTAACTGAGAACCTTACTAAAATAATCAACCCCACTGATTACTATTCCTTTATTCTCCTACATGCGGGGACCAACAACACAACAATGAATCTGAAAACAATGGTTAAAGAATTAGGAGCTCAAGTTGTGTTTTCATCTATACTTCCAACAAAAGGCCAACATCCAATGAGGGAGCAAAGGATTTTAGAAATGAACCACTGGCTTAAAACCAGCTGTGGTCAAGAAAACGTCAGTTTCCTAGACCATGGTCTGCATTATCTCCATGAAGGGCTACTGGCAAGGGATGGAGTGAACCTCAGAAGAACTGGAAAGCACAGCTCCACAACACACTCCTTTCAGCAGTTCCAAGAAGGGTCCACACTCATAAAATCCTTCTATTCTCCACCAGCTGCAAGGAATATCAATCTATAAATATAACTCATCAAATTTGCAGATGACACTAAGCTGTTAGGAATAGCCAACACCCCAGAAGACAAGTGCAGGATCCAAACAGACTTGCACAATGGACCCTATCCAATAACATGAATGGAATGTAGAGAAAAGCAAGGTTTTACACCTAGGCAGGAAAAACCAAAAGTACAATAAGATATTAGGCGAAACCTATTAACAGTGAGGACAGTTTGCCTTCAGAAGTTAAGAAAAGACTGGACAGTCATCTGTCTGAAATGGTATAGGGTCTCCTGCTTGAGCAGGGGGTTGGACTAGAAGACCTCCAAGGTCCCTTCCAATTCTATTCTGATTCTAGTGGGAAAAGCATAAGCCTAGGGTCTTAGAGCCATTTTCCAATACCATGGAGCAGCTGATCACAAATTCTGTTTTGAAAAGAGCCCTTTAAGTACTATTTGAAATGTGCCAACTGACTGAAATGATGTCTCATTGCAGCTGCCTGAATTTCTTGCCATCAGAAAGCAGAATGAGCTCTACAACTGTATAGTAGCTGACACAGAAAGGAATGCTACCAGGTATGAAATACATCCTGTTGGGTGGCAGAGCTACAAAAATGGAAAATACAAAAATGCAAACAAATAAAATTAGCATTGAAGTTACATTATATTCTCAATCCAAACTATGAACAATTTGCAATTGACTAACAGTTGAAAATAGATTATCTGATTGTTTTTAGTGCTCAGCATTTCAGAATATTTGAACAGTTTTATCCAGGAAGATGTTTAACTCTGGTGGACATTCTATTTTAATGAAGTTGAGAGAGCCATACATTTGCCAAACATGCTTTCTATAGCTTTTCTTGACAGTTTATCTTATGTTGATGCATGACGGCCACAGCTGTGGGTGGCTGTGATGAAACATCGAGACAACCCATGATGCAAATGATGTAGTTTACGTAACCTGATGAACACGTGTGTGGCTCCATCGTAGCTTGTATCAGATAAGTCATGTTCTGCTTAACCTAGTTCTGCCATCTGTCTTAATGATGTCACACTGAGTTGGATGCTGTTTAATAGTTCCTACTTTGTTCTTCATTGCTCCTGCTGTTTTTTTGATATTTTTGCAGTGTTTTTTTTATAGTTTGCAGTGATTTTGTCTTTTTATTTTGCAATAGTGATTTTGTGTTTGTACAAAGTTTTCTTGTTATGGCTTTGCCCTCGATGGCAGTTTGCACAGAATATTTTAAAGAAATAATGAAAATAAAAAAGAAGCGACAAAAAACACTTCGTAGAGAATGAAAAAATGGGATCTAGTTGCAGCCTGATTGTGTAACCTGACCAATACTTCCAGCAAGGTTGTGAAAAATGGTGGGCAGGTTGAGAGGGACCCCCAGGGGCTTCGCAGAGACCAGTAGGTAAAGAGTAAGGAAGATGACCTTGACAAGAGATAAATCAAAATAAATCAATAAGGAGAAAACCATGGCTGAAGTCCACGAGAGACGGGCATCCTTTGGAAGTGCTCAGCCAGACCCCTCCCTGATTCACGGGGGGGGAAGTAATTCGTAACTCATACGGGGAGGAGGCACAACACCATCAGAGCCGCCAGATTCGGTTAGCAGGGCCATTTCCATAGCAGTCATTTCAGCCGCCTCTGGAGTGGATTTCCTGGCCTGCTCTGCTGGTGGGGCTGCCAAGAAAGAGAAGGTGGCACAGAACTAGGTGAAACACACCTACCAAGGAACCTTATAGTTCTCTCAGTGTTCTCTGTGCACATTGGGGTGCAGTGTGACAGCTGGGCAGATTGGCTAGGAAACTACAGTTGGACACCTTAAAAGACATACACCTCAAGGAATGAAGAGCACCTGTTAAACAATTCAAGCTGTTGGTTATCATCTTTAAAGCTCTTCATGGCAAGAGTCCAGGTTACTGGACCATCTCATTCCAATGGGAGCGGTCCACCCTGCCCATGCCGGCAGAGGAGACATGCTGTGGGGCCTATCAGATGGGGAATTCCAGCCAGTGGGCTCCAGAAGGGCCTCCTCTGCTGTCACGCCTGCCCTTTGGAACCTCTCGCCCCACAGAATGAGGCCAGCGCCCTGACCCTCGGCAAGGGCGTGAAGGCCGGGCTCTGCCACTTGGCCGGGCCTTCAGTAGGGGAGCATCACACTGGAGGGGGTTGATAGATTAACTCCGTGATGGCGAACATATGGCACGTGTGCCAGAAGTGGCACGCAGAACCATCTCTCCAGGAACACCAGCCATTGCCTGTTGCTCTTCTGGGTTCCAGTGTGCACATGCATGTCGGCCGGCTGGTCTTCGTGCATGCAGGAGCATTGGAAACCAGAAGAGCAGCTCCCTGGAGTGCATGTGCTCACCAGGAAGCATGCGCCGGCCAGCTGGTCTTCGTGCGTGCATGCATGCCAGAAACCGGAAGGCCAGCTGGTGTTCTGGTTTCTGGTGCGCATACATGCACAAAGACCACCTTGCCAGTGCGTATGCGTGCGCTGGACACCAGAAGCTCAGATTCCCAGTGCACACATGCTCTTCCTGTTTCCAGCACTCCCATGTGCGCCGGGGAGCTGCTCTTCTGGCTTCCGGTGCTCCCCCATGTGCGCACTCCCGTTTTGGCCCTCGGTGCCAAAAAGGGTTGCCAAGACTGGATTAAGTACAGAGCCCACCTCCCCCCTACCCTCTCCTTCCCCATCTTTTAGTTAAAGCTGACAATGTGCATTTATATAGCCTTTTATTCTTGTTATATGCTTGTTTTGTATCAGTTTGTTCTTTTTGACATTGTAAGCTGCCCGGCGTCCCCTTTTGGGGTGAGACGAGTGGCAGACAAACTGAATAAACACTAGATTAGGAGCGGGTGAGGCGAAGCTGCTCCCCATGTGAAAAAATGAGTCTACGGGAAAGGGGTTGTGGGTGAGCAACATGCATCAGTTCCATGGTGACAGTTTGAGTCTCAACATTATCTAGTTTATTTCCCCTGTTGCTCCTCAAAATCTGCACGCAAGTGAAAAGGAGGCACCTGCAGGCTTGCAGCAGAGCAGCCTTCAGGGACACTGTGTGTGTGTGTGTGTGTGTGTGTGTGTGTGTGTGTGTGTGTGTTGCCAGGTTAAGGACAGTCCCTGAAGATGCTTCTGGAGTTCTTCCTCTCCAACTCCAAGGAAACTCTCTGGGTCCTTGAATGCTGCCAGATGGAGAATCCCAAGTTAAACAGGAAAATAGTTGCATTTGCAAATTAAGGCTCAGCTGTACTCCCCCCCCCCACTTCATCTGGGAGGGTCCTCTTGGATCTCCAGCCCCTCCCTTTGCCCAGTGCTGCCCCATGGAGGCTGCTGGGCCACCCATGACCCTTCCTGAACCAGCTGGGACGGGTGAGGTTGACAGTAATTCACATCTTGTCTTGACGACTTGCATGAGATCCAGAAATTATAATTCATACAAAATGCAGTTGCTGAATTGTTAACTAGTACAAAATACAGAGATTACGTGAAGCCTGTTCTGAAATACTTATGCTGGTTCCAAATGCTTACTAAGCATTATTTTACATCTTTATTTATCTCCAGAGTCCTAAAGGCTCCCAGAAGGAAGCCGCCCAGCTGTTAACAGCTGCAGAAAAAGCAGGCCATCATCTCCCGCGTTGCCCCAAGGATGCAGAGCACAGGGTCCTGCAAACAGCCTCAGGGCCCCAGGCGGTTCCTTCAGAGGATTCAGAACTTGGCTTGCTAATTTTGATATATGTGGGCAACGTTTTGTTTTGCTTTAAATTTTATTGCTGTGGCTTTCTTGAGTCTGCTCACCAAAGCAGAAAGATGCGGTTCACATTAAATGACAGAAGAGAGTTGGAAGGGACCTTGGAGGTCTTCTAGTCAAACAGGAAACCCTAGACCATTCCAGACAAGTGGTTGTCCGGTCTCTTCTTAAAAGCCTCCAGTGTTGGGAGTGCAGGTAGTCCTCGACTTACGACCACAATTGAGCCCAAAATTTATATTGTTAAGTGAGACATTTGTTAAGTGAGTTTTGCCCCATTTTATGACCTTTCTTGCCGCGGTTGTTAAATGAATCACTGCAATTGTTAAGTTAGTAACTCGGTTGTTGAGTGATTGTCTTTGCATGTCAGAAGGTCCCGAAAGGAGATCACATGACAGCAACTGTCATAAATATGAGTCAGTTGACAAGCATTTGAATTTTGATCACACGATCCTGGGATGCTGCAAAGGTCATAACTGTGAAAAACGGTCACAGGTCACTTTTTTTCAGTGCCGATGTAACTTTGAACGGTCACTAAATGAATTGTTGTAAGTCAAGTACTACCTGTACTCAACTTCTGGAGGCAAGTAGTTCCACTGGCTAATCGTTTTCACTGTCAGAAAATTCCTCCTTAGTTCCAGGTTGCTTCTCTCCTTGATGCGTTTCCACCCGTTGCTTCTTGTCCTGCCTTCTGGGGCTTTGGAGAACAGGTTGTTCCCCTCAGATATTGGGAGATGCTGTCCTGTCACCCTGGTCCTTCTTTCCATTGATCAAGATGGTGGCCCTACCGGATTGGTCTTCTTAGGGCATCATATATTCCAACTCCCTCGGACTGCTCAGCCCTAAAAACCAGGGTTTCTCTTTTTTTGAGCCAAGACACATATAGCTACAATGCTTATTCTGGGGGGTTTCAGCCTCAAAATGAGGAATTATATTGTAGTTTTACAAATCTCATCATGTTGTCTATATCTCTGCCTTAAATAAAACGATCATACCACAATGTGATTTCCTAACTCTCTTAAAAATAACTATATGCTACAATTGAAACCAAACAAAATGAACCAATGATTGAAAAAAGAGAATAAATAATTAGTTAATCTGCCAGCTGTGATTCTAATTCAGAGGACGAAAGACCCACTGAGCACACAGTTCACCCCAAATGGAGTTTGAACTGTATTGCAGAGCAAAGGGGTCTTTGAAGGTCTGGGGACTAGGATGCAGCATGTCTTGGAAAGGAACCGACCCAGCAGGCTCACCTTCTTTGCAGCCAGCACCAGGCCTCGGAGCAGGCTTCTTGGGGTGCAGGCCGGAGGCCTTCAGGGAATTGGGAGTTGGCCCGAGGCTGTTGGCCGGTTTACTGGGGGGTTTTGCTCCTCCTTCTTGGAGCCTGGACACCAGCCTTCCCACATCCACCTCTGCACAGGGCTCCCCAGCTCCACGGTTCTCTGGGCTGGGCCTTCCTGGATCCAGGTCCCCCAGCCTCTGCAGTCGGCTACGCTGGAGCGGCTTCGGAACCTCAGGGCTGATGGCAGCAACGACGCCATTCGGGGTCAGGCCACAGCCGTCCTCTTCTACATGGAGCCCAAAGCAACAGGTGGTCAGTTCTTACGGCATCCAGGCAAGTCAGAAATGGAGGGAAGCCTCTGCAAAGACAACCGTGGAAGCCGTACGCTCCCCACGGAGGTTATGAAATCCAGTTCTTGATTTTTCATTTGATGTCTCTCCATCAACCCCCCCCCCCCCCCCGG
>JAOYMU010000020.1:28369899-28382279 GCA_025802295.1 Psammodynastes pulverulentus
GCCGGAAGAGCCAGGTCTTTAGCTCCCTGCGAAATGATTTTAAATCAGGGAGCACCCGCAGCATTGGAGGTAGTTCGGTCCAGAGGGTTGGCGCCCCCACAGAGAAGGCCCTGTTCCTTAGGGTCACCAAACGGCACATAGGTGCCGTTGGGACCCTCATCAACCCTTCCCTGTGTGAGTGGACCGGTCAGTGGGAGGTCATTGGCAGAACTTTGAGCCATAAATCAGGATCATGCAACATGGTAGGCAGAAGTGTGAGAACTGCACCTGGATTCTGTCTAGGCCAGGGGTGTCAAACTGGATTTCTTTGAGGGCTGGATCGGGCCAGGCCGGGGGGTGGGACGGAGGCCTCCTGCAGCACCCTGATGGCCAACCCCATTTTGGCTGCCAGAGACACTACAGGCTGGTCCTTTGCTATTTCCAGGCCGCCCCCCCCCGGGGCAGATTTAAGCACCCCGTGGGCGCCCATGGGCTTTGAGTTTGACACCTCTGCTCTAGGCCTTATATATTATGAACAATCAACCAGATGAACAACTTGCCTCCAGAGGTTGTGGCTGCTCCAACACTGGAAGCTTTTAAAACAGGACTAGGCAACCATTTGTCTAAAATGGTACAAGTTCTCCTGTTTGAGCAGGGGGATGGATTAGAAAACGTCCAAGGGGCTTTCCAATTCTGTTATTCTGATAGTTCATCTGCTTGAACGAAATGCTTTTCTACCTGCAGTAAATGAGAGAGAAGTTGTGGGTTTAAAAAGCCAAGAGGTTTAACTTCTGGTCAGGTTGTAACCTGCCCTATGAGAACAGTATGGATTGTGTTTTTGAATGCCATAATCCTGGCATGTTAATTTAAAGTGTTTGGACCACATAGGACCCTGAGCACAAATAATAGTATGCAACTTTCTCAGTCTCCATCCTGGTTTTCTGGGAGAGGTGGGTGGTTTCGAAAACCTTTGGAAAAGAGCAGGGATATTTCTGGAAAGTTGTGTAGCCTTAAAAACAGTGGCTGGAGGGTTGGATCTGGGACTTCTCAACCCTAGCAACTTCAAGAGGTCTACAATTGAACGTAGTTCTGGCCGTTGGGGCTTATACATCTGGAAGTTGTTGATGTTGCGAAATACTAATCTAGACTATATGTACAAATTAGGGCCCTGGAACAACCTTGGGTCTTTCTGGAACTTTTCGCCTAATTGTGATTTTTAACATGGCAGAAAAGATACTTACTAAAGGAATTATTCTAACTTACTCTTGATTTACTCAAAATTTGATTCAGTTTATTTTTTGTTGTTCTGGTTCCATTCAGTTTTGTCCAACCGCAGTTTTCAGAGCATTGATCTGTAAGGCGGATCCAAAATGTCACGACTGGGTTTTTGCCTAAAGCCCCTTTGGGGTTCACGTATCATTTGAACCCTGAACTCCATTTGGTTTTAGCTAAGAGAGCGGAATTTCTAGCTGAGCATGGAGCATGAATGCCACAGCATCTTTGGCTGAAGTATTTAATTCTTTAAAGAGCAGGGTGCTTAAGGTGAGTCTTTGGCATGGATGGGAGAGGGAAAATGATGCCACATGCATAATAATGTAATCACTTCTATTTTATCTAATTCATCATATTTGTGCAACTTACAATGTATACTTTCAAATTTCATGGCTGCCGCTGGTGTCCCTGATACGATGATCTCTGCTGCTTGGGTAATAGAGCCTTTCTTGACCATTTCTGGACTCAAGTCATCCCTGCAAGTGGACTCTCGTGTGCCTTGGCACCGTGGCAACCGCTGACCTTTGGGCTGCTGAATGGCTTTCTGGGTGCTTTTTCTGTCCCGTCCCTGGCTGTCTTCCTGCACAAGAGTTTAAGAGGGAGGGGGCTACATTTGGGCTCTTTATAGGAGTATAAGAGCCCTCTGTCTGGAAAAGGCAGGCAGGGGCCACCAGAGGCTGTGTTTAACTTTACCAGAGAGATGAAACATTGAGCAAGAATCCAATGACAAGCTTTTCTCTTGGTTGCCGGGGTTGCTGGTGAAGAAGGCTCGACGGTACCCCGTCTTTCCCCTTTGTCCCCTCCACCTTGCTCGGTCTCAGTATTGGAGCTCAGGCTGCTCCTTTGGCTCAGCTCTTCCTGCAAGGGGACAGGTGACTCTCATCCCAGGAAGTGCCCTCACTCACTCACTCACTCACTCACTCACTCACTCACATAGGCACCCCAATCTTGCTGGGCTCCCAATGGGCTGCAGCTTCTTGGTGCTTACCAGTTTCTGGCTTGCACTGATGGGATTTGCACATGCAAATCCCTGTGCATGTACACCTATACATCAGCTCCAGTGTATGAAGGGGAAGCAATGCAGTTGCCAGTCCTGCCCCAGTCTCCTCCGGCCCCAGAGACACTTGTAGAAGCCGACCCACGGTGGGTTTGGAAGCCTGTTCCTCTGTCCAGAAAGAAGAGGGAAAGAGGTGCAGCTGCAGCAGCGCTTCTGGATTTGTACCGGTGGGGGGGATGACACACAAACACACTTGGGCTTGAATCCATCCTCCGTTGTAGATGCTCCCTAGGAAGCTGCGAGCCAGGCACGAGCTCTGGGCACCCTTGCCTCTCCAGGTGGCGGTTACGGGGAAAAATCGAAGAGGGAATGCTCCATCTGCCCCCTTGAGCCTTGGATAGGAAAGCCCCAAATCTGAGAAATAATATCTGGGAAGAAAAAGTTCAGGAGAGCAAATTCTGACATTCTCAGTGTTCCCCCCAGCCCCAAACAAGGTTGGATCCTGCTGGAAGAGAACTTGTCTTGGGTGGGCCTTCTTAAATAGCATTGCCAGAGTAGCCCAATATAGGAGTCTCTGGCTTGATGTTTAGGACGTCTTTCTGAGCCTGGCCCCCACCAGATGTGTTCGGGTTGCATTCCAAACAGCTGGGGGTGAGGAGGCTCAAAAATGGCTGGACTTCATGGGGGAGTGGGGGGAGGCTGGCTTCTTGGGGCAATTGCTCAGAGTTTCTTTTCTGCTGTTCCTTTTCATTGGGGTACAACCGTAGAGTGGTGGGGATAAATCTCTGTTTTAGGAGGCAGAAGGAAGTTCAGGAAGCTGTTTCATGATTGTTTAGGGTTGCTGTTATTATAATAATAGAGGAAAAATGGTGTTTCTAAGGAGGGCCTTTTGCAAACTGTTGATTCCAAAATACACAATTTGTTAATTCTGGTGCAGCTTTTGAATGAACCTTGCAAGATCTTTCGGACTACAATGTATGCCTTTATATTGTTGTAAATATTTCATTGCACAATTTGAATTCTGTACAAAGACAAAAAGAGCTTTTAGGTGGCTGGGCTTTGGAAATAATCTGTGGCTTGATTGTTCTTGGAGAGAGGTTGAAAGAAAAAGATGGAGAAGGTTTGGGAACTCCAAAAAGCCTTTGCATTTGCCCATGGAAAGGTTAAGTGTGTAACCCAGTGAATGGTCCTTTGCTGAAGTTAATGGGCTACCCCGCCCCCCATGTGTTAGACTTTGAGTCCCTCCCGTTGTTTGGCTTGTGGATTGGGACCTATGTGCAGGGAAGGGTTTATAGGGCATGTTACTATTCTTCCCTGTTGAGGCTGTTCCACTCTTATGAACTCTCTTCCCTAAGGCATCAGAACCGTTTTTGTAACCTGGGGGTGGATATGAGGGAGACTTCCTAGTAACTGTGATGCTATAGGTTCCCCCTATTTTTCCACCACCACCCCAATCAGTATGGAAGGCTTGCATAGATGAAGTCTTGCCTTCTGAGAGGTGTGAAAAGCATCTTGGAGACATTGCCTGTGCCCGGTTGTGTGAAGTTCTCAGCCTGCCAGTTGGAGATGTCTAGATCCCAATTGCCTAGTTGTCACCCTGAACTACATTTCCAATAGTGGCTTTTGATAGTAGTGCTCCCATTTTTAGTTAAAGGATTGTTTTGTAGCTAAGATTGTGTTTTGTGAGGTGTGCTGGATTTTAAAATGGTTTTTCCTTCTAATTCCAGATTAGCGTGCGAGTGACCACCATGGATGCTGAGTTGGAATTTGCCATCCAGCCCAATACAACGGGGAAGCAGCTCTTTGATCAGGTAAGGTGGCTGGCCAGGAATCCACGACATCATTTCGAAGGCCTTGTTGGATTGTCCTCCTCAAATCTGCCCTGGTCAGATCCCCTCGAGGGCCCAGTGTTGCGTTCCGGCACCACCCACAGTTCACACAGAAGAACCAGTTGAATGACTGCTAAAATGATGAATCTGGAAGTAAAATCCTGTGAGGACTAGAGAAGAATGACTGAGGAGAGATACAAAAGCATCCTTTAACTCTCTCTGAAGGCTTCTGGTGCAGAAGAGGGAGTAGATTCGTTCTCTGTCACCCCAGAGGGCAGAACCAGAAATAGTGAGCAGAAATTGCAGGGAAGGACTGCCAAAATGATGGAGGCTCCAGAGACCAAATTCTGTGGTTAAAGGTTCTGAGTGTGTTTAGCCTACAGGAGGGAAGGCTAAGGAATGGCGAGAGAGATGGTGACAGTCTTCAAACATGGGAAGTGTTGCCATGTAGAGTAAGACCTGAACTTATTCTTCGTTGCCATGGGAGGATCTGGGTTACTATTAGGGGGAGGAGGCTCTGGGGGGGGGCAGACAGGGACGGCCGCCCTGTTAATTGGGGAGTTCTCCTTGCCAGAAGTCTTCAAACAGAGGCTTGATGCTCATTGGTCAGAGATCCAGGCATTGAACTTGGTCTAGGATGCCATGATTTTGTTTTACCCAAAGAAATATATACCTGAGCCCCATTTCCTGGCTATATTGCCAAGTATCTGGACTGCTATGTATATTTATTTTGGATGTTTCTATTGTTTTAAAATGTTATTAGTATTTTTGATTGTAATATATTTTTTGAATTGTAAGCCACTCCGAATCCTTGACCGAGTTGGGCAACTATAGACATTGAATGAATGATTCAATGATTGATTGAATGAGTGAATGAATGAATGATCTAATGTAAAGGAATAGTTCACAACGTAGATCAAGGCAATGCTGGGGTTTTCACAACATACTGGACCATAAACATACCTATTTTACTCCAGTCTAGTATCCATGGAGAGCCAGAAGTATAAACGTAAATGTGAACTTGTGTCAAACTTTCCTAATTACCTGTAGAATAGTTGATGGGCTTGTCAGAGCCATCAAATGTGCCGTATCTGCTAAAAGTGACCAAGGGGTGAATTGGGGCCTCAGCTGTTTAAAACTAAAACCCCCAGGGGCTGAAAAGGACTCCTGGGTTCTCCCCCAGGACCCCCTGAACAGTCTGCCTTTGCCAGCCTGCCCTCTGGGCTCCGCAGGAGGTTCTGCTGCAGCTCTGCTTTCTCTTGGCTGCAGAAGCACCGGGGGAGGGGAGGGGGAGGGGAACACAGGCAGCAGGAGGTCACCCATTTGTGTCATTGATGGCTTGTAAGGGGCGTCAGTGTAATAGGTGTGTGTCTGTGCAGTATCTGTGTCTACACAGATAGTCCTCGATTTACAACAGACCACTTAGTGATCATCAACAGATCGTTGACAGACCTGCCCAAAAGGGATTTATAACCTGGATTTGAAGTTCTGATGTGTGCCCCTCCCCCCTGGTCACATGACTACATTTTGGGCAAAACCAAGCCAGATTCACAGCCGTCCTTGCTCCTGTGACTGAGATTTACGTCGTTTCTGCCAGAAACCAGGTTGTACATCTCAGTGAACTGGTTGACTGGTTCACTTAACGACTGCTACATTCACGTAAAAAGCACTGCAAGGAGAGTGATAAAATCAGATACAGTCACGTGATGATCCCATTAACAACCATTGTGACTTATGACCATAATTGCATAAGTCAAGGATACCTGTATACTGCATCGACCTGGATTTTGTATATACTGTATCATTAAACTTACCTGCAAGATAACCTCTTCTGAGTGACTAAATCCTAACCCTGATAGAGCCACAAAAGTAGGTCTGGGGGGAGCTAGACTGAGTAGCTTAATTCTGCCAGGGAGGGGGGGACGCAGGACTGAAGAAACAGGGTTAAGGCGCTTAGATTCATTCCAGTTCCATAATCTTTGTAAAGGCAGTGAATTAATCCAATTAGACCTGTTCCATTAGATAATTTCCAGAGGGGCAGCAAAAATAATGGTTTTGTGGTGCTACTGCATGATCGCTTATCTGGGAGACTGACAGAGGAATCCTTACTTTTCTAGCTGTGTCTCTCAGTTTGTAAAAACGATTTAGTGGAGATTTATGACTTTAAACTAGGAGACTTTTTCTTCTTAAGAAATTGGCCTTGGGATGTTTCCAGTGGGGAAATGGACGCATTTGGCTGTTCATAGTTCCCCTCACGAGCTGCCCGGCCGTCCTGTGTTGGTGGCAGCCACAACCAGCTTCAACCAGCTGCAACAGCAATTGGGATCAGCATGTTTCACTTTATGAGCACTAAGCCTTGCGCTCATAAGGCACGGCACCAGGTGGCCACCGCATGGCTCAGAGGGGGCCATCCCAGCACGCCCTGTTGCCATCGTTAAGTGAGGACTGCACAAGTCATTAAGCAAGAGCTCTCGTGACCGCCCCAAGGAAGAGGTGTGGGAGCCTGTTCAGGCATGCGCCGAGTCCTTACAACAATTCACGTAGGGGTCGTTCAAAGTCACAGTGGCACTGAAAAAAGCAACTTATGACCGTTTTTCACACTAACGACCGTTGTAGTATCCCCGCCACGTGATCAAAATTTGGATGCAGTGTCCCCCGGGATTCTCCTTTGCGGCCTTCTGACAAGCAAAGCCAATGGGGAAGGCAGACTCACTTAACAGCCATATTACTAAGTTAGTAACTGCAGTGATTCACTCAACAACTGTGGCAAGAAAAGTCGTAAAATGGAGCAAAATTCATAGCAGGAGCTGTCTCACTTAGCCACAGAAATTTTGGGCTCAATTGTGGTCAAACTGAGGACTACCTGCATCGGGGATGGGCAGGGAGTGGGAGCCCAGGCCTCCCGGGGGCTCCTTGGGGAAAAGGTGGCGGGCGGAGGGACTTATGGGAGCAATGTGGGGCAATAGATGTCAGCCGCATGTTATCCAAAGGAGCCATGTTGGAAATGTCTGTTGAGACCGTGATGCTGGAGACGGCGGGGCACCTGTTAGAACCCTAGATCCCAAGGAACCCTTGGAATCCAGTGCCTAACCCGGGGTGCCTTTCTGGGTTGGCCCAGATGATGCTAAAGTGCATGGAGCAGTATTTCTCAACTGTGACATTTTGAAGATGGCTGACATCAGTTCCCCAAATTCCCCAGCCACCACACTTGAAGTCCAGACACCTTAAAGCAGGCCACGTTGAGAAACACTGGTGTGGAGTGTTGATCAAGCGTGGAGCATTTCTCCTGTATGTCAGCTTCCCACAAAGGAGAGATCTGGACTAGGAATCCCTTGGCTGTTCCCCCCTGCGGCCTCCGGAGCCAGGCTGAGGTTGGAGAGCAGGGCTGCTTGGCTCAAGGGAGGCCTTGGGAAGCTGGGCCTCAGGCGGAGGAAGGGCCAGGATCCCCCTCTTGCCAGCCGGTAGGTAAAGCATCTAATCTGCTCTTTCTCTAGCTCTGGAATTCAACAACTGTCTCTGGACAATTGCAAGAGGAGGAAGTTGATTTGCAAAGGAAATAACCCATTCAGCCTGGCCACAATGGGAAATCAAAGTAATTGTTCCATACTTTATTTTTACTTTTTTGCCCAACTGAATGTTCCAGCTTGCCCAGCCTGCCCTATTGAGAAAGAAAAACAGCTTGGCTGACTGTTCTCATCCCCTTCCAATGCCAAGTCTTGCCATGGCCCAGCTTTTAACTCTGCAGTTAATAACATTAAGCTAAGTTTTAATACTGTTGTACAAGGGTGAAGCGACCCTTTTAAAAAGAGCAGGGCATCTTTTTAGCAGTCAGAATGCAGTTTTTCTTCATTTTTCTTGCAATAATAATAATAATCCCACCACATGCCTCTTTATCGCTCGAGGTGCTTTGCATTGGAGGTGATATTGACAATGTATTTCAAATTTGAATTGGGTCTGTAGTTGCTTTTAATATGCTAATGCACGACGGTTGGAGCAGAAGACTAGTTCTTCTTTAAAAGATATTAACTCACTAGGGTTGCCAGTGGAAGGAACATGCTGGAGGCGGGGCTGTTTGTGTATATATAAAGCTTTATAGTTGCCAGTCCGGTCAATTCAAATAAAGGGGACAATTTGTGCCATCAGAAATGTCATGGGTACCATTTCTTCTCCCCCCCCCTTTCCCAGTTGTGAATTGTAAACATTCCTGGACATTCCTCCTTTTCCCAGGAGGCTCAGGGTCTGTTGTTTCAAGAGCCCTGATTGAATAGGATATTAAAAGGTGGACAAGAATGTGGCCGAACCAGAAGAGGGGCTGTTTCTCCAAAGCTCACTGGGAATCATACAGCTTTCATCGTGGTTGACCTCTGCCCCCTTCCTGCTGCCCAAATGGACATCCTTGCAAATAGGGAGGAGGAGGGAAAGAAAGAGACCCAAGTCTCACAGCAGAGTCCCAGACCATTCAGGGCATGGATGTGGCCTTATTTGCCAGAGAAAACTTCGGTAGAATTGGTGCCATGTAGACACCCCAAGTTCTCTGCCTTTCACGCTTGGACCCCTCCCTTTGCCCCAGCAGAGGTTTCCCCCCCTCTCTTCGCAGCAACTCCACGTGGAGCTCCTTCTGGCGGGTCTGTGACGACTCGATGCCATTAGCTTGGCATGGCCAGCTGGGCGTGGCTTGTTCGGTGCTGCCGTTTCTTCGCAGGACATGTCAACACCGGAATAACTCATTTGTGACATCGAATGGAGAGCCGAGTGAGCAAGGGCTGTCGGGGGGCTGGGGGCAGTGATGGGCGGGGCGGCCCGCTCTCTCTCCCGCTCACTTGCCCGGCTCTCCATCCGGCACCCGCAGCGAATTATCCCCAGAGTGAATTTCTGGTGTTGACGTGTCCTGCGAAGAAATAGTGGCACTGAGTTGGCAGAGGGGACTTGGTGGTGGCAAGAAGGCTAAGCCCAGCTGGCCGGGCACTGTCCCATTCCGCCTTCCACTTCCAGCAATAGCCTGGAGGATTCCTGGGCAGGAGGTTTAATTCTTCTGCTGTTCTTGATGTGCCAATTCCAGAGCCTGGGAAAAGCCACGTCCTGCTTCTGCTGGCTGGTTCCTCATCTGGCCTCTGGATTGTCTTTGGAGCTGTTGGCCTGTCAGCCCCTCACCAAGATGCCTTCTTGGCGTGAATAGATGGTGAGCCATCTCCTTCCAGGCCATATGGACTGTCTCCTTCAGTGTCACATCTAATCTGTGTGGCCGTAGTTTGGTGAATTTGTCCATTGCTCAGGAAACATCTAGACAGTGCCAAGTTGCTATATTGTCTTTTGCAATGGTTTTGGTTTTTTTTTGCATTTATCTCTTAAAAACAACAGTGTAAAAATTGTGTAAAGAGTAAAGAATAACTATTCTGTTTAATTTCTAAAGACAGTTATTTTATTGCTTTCAAAGTGTGCCTTGATCACGTTTTAAAGTATGAACTGACTTATATTACAGTGCTCATTTTACATTTCTTGAGTTCTGTATTGTCTTTTCCTTTGTTATTTTTTTTCTTTTGGCACCAGTAGAAAAAATGTAAACTATTGTCATTTTGGTCAGCACTTTGTGTTGCCTTTAACAGGGGAATCTAGCCACCTGTAATCTAGTAAAGTTTAGGACTTGAGTGCACATTAGATAGCAAGAATGTGTATAATTTGCACAGCAGAATGTAAGAACAAATGTCGTCCCTTCAGGATCCAAGGCTTGTACTTTCCAGAACGTGAATTGTGCTTGGAAAGAAACCCATTCATAGAACTCTCAGGTTGAAGGGATCTTGGGGTCTTTGTCCCATTCTGGACAAATAGCTGTCCAGTCTTTTCTTGAAAACCTCCAATGTTGGAGCACCCACAACTGAAACGTAGCTCAAGCTTGGATCTCTCCCTGTATAACTTGCACCCACTAGTTCTTACTGTACCCTCAGGCCTAGGGAGAAGAGATTGACTCCCTCCTCTCTGGGGCAGCCCTTCAAGTATTGGAAGAGGACCACCATGTCTCCCCTTCTCCTTTAGGCTAAACAGACCCTGTTTTTTCAACTGCTCTTCATAATTCCAGCCTCCTAGCCCCTTACCAGCTCGGTGGGGTCTTCTCTGCCTTCCTTCCAGTTCTTTGGCATCCTTCTTGTATTGTGGTGACCAGCGCTGGAACTGGGCCGGCGCAATGCAGGGCAGTACTATCTCTTCCCAGGTTTGGCAGTCTTGTATCCTCCAGATGTTTTGGAATCCAAATTCCATGAGCTAGGATATCAGTAGTCGTGGATTTTGGGAGCTGTAGTCAAACACCTCAAAGGCACCATCTCAAAACAAGTCTCAGCAATCCTGATTTCCTTAGGTACTGCCTACTGAAGTCCCTTTTTAAAAAAACCCAAAACTGTCCCATTCCTTACAGGACAGACAAAATCTTGAACAGCCTCTCTACTCTCACATTTAATGCAGAATATTTGATGACCACAGCTGCCTGTGGCTTTGCATGAGTTATGCCCTGATACCTTTTTTTTAAAAGAGAGAGAATGCCAGTGTGACATTAATGACTCTTCATACATTTTGAACTGAATTGGGAGTCAAATAAGTCAAGGTAGTTCCTGCAACCGCATGCTCCTTTTTATGCTAGTTCTGCCATCTTGATTTTTTTTACCTCCACCCTCACCCATGCCTCTTTCCCCCTTCCCTGCAAGGCTGTTTGTGGCTTCCTGTGCTGATGTGGCCACACTGCGCAAAGCCCAGTGGAGGTGCTGAAGGAGAGAAGCTGGCCGGAGGAGTGGCTGGGTTGCAGCACAGGCTCCCCAGCTGCTGTGACCTTACTGGAGCCCAGCACAGTGGTGTGTGTGTGTGTGTGTGTGCGCGCGCGCGTGAGCGGAAATGCTCTTCCCCTTGGATGCAGCGGACACTCTTGGTCACCCAGGACCATCAAAGGCAGAAGGAGCCACAAGGGTCCTCTCTGCTTTTGGGTTTTATTCTGAGCGACAGGCTTTCAGCCAAGAGAACGATGCCCCAAATGGATCTGGCATCTAAAAAAGAAAAATATGCTAAGACTTGTAAGGAAAATCCAGCATTTGAGTAGAAAAATGAGATCTACTTAGTTATGGAAATAGTTGGGGTTTTTTTTTTCAACTTTAACTGAATATTTGTCATTTCTTCGTTGAATGTCCTGTATTTTTCCTTACCATTTCTTTCCAAACCATTCTTTCTTTTTCCTAGAAAAAGCCTCTTCTTGCAGTCACAGAGCCCTCAGCAGCTGGTCTGGGGAGTGAGGCTGTCAGGGGGCAAAGGCTGTGTGGGAGCTTCTCTGCGCATGGCTGGGCAGGGCAGGGCAGGGCAGTTGCGGCTCCCCCCCCCCTCCCAGCCGAATCCCAGTTTGTGTTAGAGGGTATTAAAGGGGTGGGCTTGTTCCATGCAAAGAACCCAGAAGGAAGAGAATCCCCCACTGCTGCTGGCCCCACCCATGCCTGCCATTTGGGCCTCTTGGAGCTGTGGCACCAGGGACTTTGAAGGGGTTTGTGGTCCTTCTCCTTCTGGGGTGCGGTGAGCCATAAGCCCGCTCCTCTTGCGCACACATTGATGTCTGGTTTTCATGAACAGGTGGTGAAAACGATCGGCCTTCGAGAAGTTTGGTTCTTTGGACTCCAGTACCAGGACACCAAGGGCTTCTCCACATGGTTGAAATTAAATAAAAAGGTATGGAGGTGCCTCTCGTTTTATTTTCTGCTTCTGTGATCCCCATAAAAAAGGGAGTTTGCTTTCTTGGGCAGGGAAACAGGTTTGCCTTTGTGGGGTTGCACCCCCCCCCCCCGCCCCCGGTCAGTCTTTGTTGAATGAGAGTCACAGACGATGCTCCCGTCATTCTCTGAGGCAGCTGCAGCCCCACGTCGGAATCTGGAGCCCCTTCCCAGCTTTCCTTCCATCTAGCAGGCTGCTAGGTTGCAGGCGGCCTTGACAGTCCACCTTTGCTTTGTCCACCTGAGCACCTTCTAGGCGTCGGACGTTTTCAGCAGTGGCCGTTCCAGAACTCTGGGAGCTGGAAGGCTACAATGCTGGGCAAAGGCCGAGTAGAAATACTAGGTTAGATCAACAAACGGTCCTTGGATTTAGGGTCGGCACTGCAGCCTGGGCCCCACAGCTGGGTCATGAGTCGTGGATTTAGAGGGCCTCCTGGCTTAATAGCCCCAAGGACACTTTTTCAAAAGACCACTGGACTTCCTTTGTTTTTCCTTGAAGACGTTTTGCTTCTCACCTAAGAAGCTTCTTCAGTTCTGACTGAATGATGGCGAATGGGAGGATTTATCTTC
>JAOYMU010000020.1:28446258-28459745 GCA_025802295.1 Psammodynastes pulverulentus
GTTTTTTTAGCGCGCGACGGGGGGAGCGCGGGGGGAGCGTTCCGGCACCTTTTGGTGCCGAAAAAAAGCGCTGTCTAAGACCATTTTCCCATTTATGACTTATGGCATTATGTGCAGGCATCCAGCTTACATTCCATAACCATAATGAGGACAGATTTATATATTTTAATGATGGCTGGATGATGCTATAAGATGCAAAGTTACAATTGAGGAAGTTACATACCTATACTTCTGGACGTTCCATATGGTCCCTCATCCAAGTCCTAACCCAGTTTTTTAGTTGTTTAGTTTTCTAGATAGGACAAGCTTGGCTAAGTGCTTCCTACTCCATAGCAGGAGGTTTTTCCCAACCTGGTGCTGTCCAAACAAGTTG
The DNA here is from genome assembly GCA_025802295.1 of Psammodynastes pulverulentus. Classification (NCBI taxonomy): domain Eukaryota; kingdom Metazoa; phylum Chordata; class Lepidosauria; order Squamata; family Psammodynastidae; genus Psammodynastes; species Psammodynastes pulverulentus. Next base: position 28,446,632 of record JAOYMU010000020.1, read on the forward strand.
GAATTACGATTTCCAGAATTCTCAAGTGTCTACATGGGATAGCAATTCTTGGAGTTACTAACACATTTGTGGGCACTAAGCTGATGGAACTGCAGCATAGAACTCAGTTACCAGAAGAATCACTAATAAGAATTGCTCCATTTCAAACTTCCCAAGATTTTTTGGGGGGGGGGTATTAATTTTTCTCAGTTATGGGTTTTGACATATTGGGAGTCCATGTATAATTGTGGTTAATAGAAATTTTAGGTTTTACACACTAAGGTTTTCCTTTAAGTGTCTTATTTAAATAAAATAGCTCCCCCTTTTTATTTTTCAAACTAATTCTAGTAATCTCAGAGCACTCGGAACAAAGTGGCAAGTAAGAAAATAGGTCAGCTCATGATTTGAAATTGTAGATGAACATGTATTTGCAGTGTTCCTAAGATTTGTTTCCTTAGAGTAAAGTTGGCAGGTATGAGAGGAAGTTAAAGATTTATTTTTGGTGCTACTTACCAGATGTCATACTTGTTCTTCTGAGACAGTTGCTTTCATCCTCAACAGTATTAGTTCTAGTAGCAATGAAAACATGATTTCCATTCCATTTTAAGCAGTATAACACACCCTGTTCACATGCCATTAAAAGTGGGGAGTTGAATTGTCTGAGAGGTTGCATGCAGAGAATTAGCTGTCATTTGAAAACTAAACATATTTATACCAGCTTTCTTGACTTTGGAAGAATCATTAAGGCATCCTTTATTCCCAAGATGAATGCTGTCCTTATGTATTGTTTCATAGGTTATATTTTCAGTATAACTGACAGGCTAAGATCTCTGGGTAGATTAATTAAGTAATCTGAAGAGAGTAAAAGGTATACTGTGAAAGCTACTATCCCACTGCACTCTAACCATTAAAAGATTTCAATATGAGGGAAGAATGAAGTCTTTGCTTGGCACTGAAAATACCTCTTTATGGGGACTAGCCTGCCTCCCTACCTGGGAAGGCCATTCCACCAGCAGGGCCCCAGAATTTAGAAGCCTCTGTCCTTAACATTACATGGTATGGAGTATCTGGAAAAGGGCCATCAAGAATAAACGGAATACCTGGGCAGATGAGATGAGAAGTTTCTCATGATATCCTGGCTCTGAAACATTCAAGGCTTCACATTTCCAAACTGATGCATCAGAGGGAGAAAAAAAGCACAAAACTGGCAGCCAGTGTAGCTGACAAAGGACTGGCACCCCAGGGATCAGAGCAGCCGGTCTCTGTTAATAACCTAGCGGCTTTGCTTTGTACAAAGTTTTTGAGTCACCTTCAAAGCTGGTAGAACGCATTGTAGTAATCCAACCAGAAAGTTACCAGAATATATATAACTGATGCTATATTAACCCTGCCCGAGAAACTTTGCAGTTAGAATATTAGCCTAAGGATATGAAGCCCAAGATACTTAATTGCCTGAGGCAAAGTATAAAAGGCTGCCATTTTGTTCTCCCATTCCATAGCAACAGAACAGTATTCATCTGAAAGCTGTTTCAAGAGCGCGGTAGCATGAAACGTAGCCTCCTAGCATCTGCCAGTTAAAGGACTACCTCAGTCTTTCTAGTGTCAGGGCTGGCCTTCAGAAGAAAGAGGTTCTCTTCTTTGGACATCTGCACACAAAGGCTGGGTGGTGATCTGTCCAAACTCTTTTAGCAAATTCTGCATTCATGACAGCTGACTTCTGACATTTCTTCCAACTTGCAGGAAGGACTGTACGGAAAGTCTACAGCTATAGGTATGTAACTTCCTCAGTTGTGACATAGCATCATATAACATCATCCATACATTATTAAACTAATATAAATCTGTCTCCAGTATGCTTCTATTAGTGCAATAGCACTTATATACCACTTCACAGTGCTTTATAGCCCTCTACAGAGTCAGCATATTGACTCCAACAATTTGGGTCCTCATTTTATGCACCTCGGAAGGATGGAAGGTTGAATCAACCTTGAGCCTGGTGAGATTTGAACTGCCAAATTGCAGGCAGCCAGCAGTCAGCAGAAGTAGCCTGCAGTACTGCATTCTAACCACTGGGCCACTGCGGTTCATGTTAGCACATTGTGAAATGTGCAATATTAATAGTGAATTCTATTACCAACCGAAGCTCTCTTCAAGATAAGGCCCAAGTGAAAAGACACAAGGACTTCATTTGAGCAATCTATTACAGGTGCCAAAATGTAGAGAGCCATGGCTATTATCTGAAGATATCAGGTCTGGATCACAAATGTCTGGCATTAGAAAAAGCTTTTCTCTTGCTTACCGCCAAATAACTGCTACCAACCTTGACAAAGGAGAGCCAGAAAGAGAGATGATAATGGTTTCTCCTTGCATTGCCCAGTGTTGCCTTGGGAAGTAAGAGCCATTACTACCAACAGATTTGGTCCTACAAAGTTGAATGGAGCTTCCTGCTTTCCTCTTCTCCTGTCTCACATAATCAGAGGGGGGCTGTCCCTCAAAGTTGGACAGTCATATCTCCCTCTTTCATAAACTATCTCATTCCAGTTATAGTAGTAGGCCCGTCCTCATTTCTGAAGACAAATGTGGCAGCAGGAAGATTTAGACCCAATAGTAATAGGTTTTACAGTGAAAGAAACATGTCAGCACCATCCTGACTTGGAATGATCATTAAATGATTGGTCATAAGCCAAGGGCTATTTGATGAGATGGACACAATATACTGATGGAACAATGAGAAAATGTAGTTGAAAGAATTGGCATTATATTATATCAGGCATAAGCAACCAGGTCCACATGTCAAGAATTCAGTTGGCTAATTTATTGCTCAAGCCTACACATAGGAATATTCTCAGACTGATGGTTTGCCCCTGGGTAGGACTAGATAAGGTTCAATGGCTGGACTTTGCCCTCTCGTACCAGGTGGGACTCGAGACTAATTGCCCACTTGACTCCTCCCCCTGGCTTTGCCAGTCTCTCTCCAATTATAATTATAATGTTATCATTTAGAAAATTTCTAAAATTATGTACCATTGGTATATGACTCTGGAAAATGTGTGTGTGTGTGTGTGTATGTGTGTGTGTGAAATGTGGACAATATAAAGGGTCATTTTACCTTGCCTGGTGGACTTGTAAAAAGCCAGAAATTTCTGGGATCAGGTAGATAAAAACATACAAAAGATTGTAAATATCAATGTTCAACTAAAACCAAAACTTTTCTTGGAAAGTCAATTAGAAAAGAGCCATGGAAGGTTATTTTTATACATGATTGCTGCTGTGAGACTATCATACGTGCATAAATAGAATGATTCTGAAATACCTACAATGGTTGATTAAGATGATAGAACTAGCAGAAAAGGTAAAATTAATTTGTTTGATTAGAGAAAACAACGCAGCGACTGGAAAACCTTTATGGACTTTTTGCTGAAAAAAGAGAAAAATGAATTTGAAGATTAGAAAGGTAGCTTATGGAAAAAAAGGAGAGAGAAGAAAAAATATAAATATATCTATCACACTATTAAGAAGGTCGTGAGTCACCTCTTTTTAAACATTCTTCTTCTTTTCTATTTACATTTTCTTTTTTCACTATTTACTATTTTTCTTTATTCTTTATTTATCATATTTGTATAGTTCCCCTATCCCATCAAAGTGGCTCTGGATGGAGCAATTTTTTTATTTTTATTTTCTCGTGGTTTTTATGTTGTTAAAAAGTTCTTCAATAATTTTTTTTTTTTAAAAATGGGACTCAGTCTCTTTTGTGGACAGATTGAAATGCACAACTAAAACTGCCCTACAATCGGAAGTATTAGATTTACTAATCAAATAGGTGACTATGCCTACTTAAAACTAATCAAGGAGAGAAGCAACCTGGAGCTAAGGAGAAATTTCCTGGCAGTGAAAACAATTAACCAGCAGAGCGACTTACCTCCAGAAGCTGAGGAGGTTTTAAATAAGAGATTGGACAACCGTTTGTTTGGAATAGTAGACAGTCTCCTGCTTCAGGAGGGGATTGCCTGGGATCTGAATCTTAAGCTCTGTTTCAACTCTATTATTCTGTTAAAAGTGACCTTAAAATCCTGTTGTTCTCCATGTTAGTAACATCATTTTTAAATAGCAGATTATATGTCAATGTTTGCAGCTGTGCTGTTTTAAAATCTGTAAGCAGTGAGGGCCAGAGAAACAGTGCTGTAAAACAATCATGAAAAGCACTTTAAGATGATACATCACTCAATGTAGAGCAATGAAGAAGAAAATCATCCTATGGAACCTCACAAGAAAAGCTCTGGTCATTGCTGAGAGTGGATAGCCAACTGGGATGCCCTCAGAGCAGAAGAGCCAGGATGGTGCCCCCATGGAACAACAGTTGCCCTCATGGAAGCAACTGTTGTGAAACAGTCTTCTGGGAATGAAGAAGTAGATCCGGTCCATATTTTGAATGTGACTTGGACAGGATAGGTGCATAAAATGTTAGATCTGGTGTAGCTTTCACTATCTTGAGTTGAGTTGATCTTGAGTTGACATCTTACACACTTTGATATAATAATGTCAAACTTTTCCGTTCATCGGATAGCTTTAGCAGCTGTTGGCCTGCACTGCAGAAGGACTTCGCAGTGACTTTGCCCGAGTACAATCACTTATAAGCCCAAGTAGATGCTTCTTAGTTTCATGCTAGGCATGGCCTGAAGCCTGTGTTGGAGACACAACTTCTGACCCTCAATGAGATTTGTTGTTCTGTGCAGACCTTCTTACCACTGGGGCTAAGTCATTTCTCTTAGCAGCTCCTCTGATGTCTTACTACTTAGGAAAACACTGCATGGCTTGAGCAAGAAATAGCTCACTGCTGGGAACAGAGGAGCAAGGAGACCGAAGCATTGTCCAAGGAAGATCTGATATATTTATTTGTGGAAGGGAGGATATGTTTTATTTCCTAACTTTTAGAGTTGAGCCTGGCCTATAGATGGATCAGGCATGGATGGTGAGGTCAGAAACTCACCTGCTGTGCCCCTTACCCAAGCAGCTCCCACAGCAAGCATGTGTATGTGTGTCTGAGCTCCCATCTGTACAGAAGCTACTGTGCATGAATCCCAGTATATGTAGGCTTTCTATCTCTGACCCGCATCCTACTTTTTCTAAATTCAAATAGTCATGCTGGGATCAATGGGACAAGTCACCACAAACTGAAGCTCCACTGCAGTGATTCCAGTCAGCCTGGCTTGGTTTGGATCCAAACCGTTGGCCCTCTAAAACGGGAAGGCTCTCAGGTCTGCCATTGCATCACTTCAGCCCTGTTTCCCTTCGATGGCATCCTGCCATAAAAGAGGATCCAGGGAGCGGGGGGATGACAGGATGAGAAGAACCAGAGGTGCCAGCCTGGAACAGAGCTTGAGAGATCCAAGGACACAAGCCTGGGAATAGAATGCAGAACAAAGAGGCACCAAAAGGTGGAAGAAGGGGCAATACAAATGTTGCCCAGCACAACCATAAAGGAGCCTGTGAACCATTGGTTTGCAGGAAGTTTACTTTGCTCATTAGTTGAAAACTGGCTTCCATTCTTCCCACGAATGCTGAGTAATAACTCATTTGCCAGGCAAAACTAGGCTCCTGGGAAGACTCAGGAGGTCCTTTTCCCACCTTGCTCTCCAAGCCTGGAAACTCCCTGGGAGCTGCCTTTGGTGCCTATCCTCCTACCCTTTAGAACCATAGGTAACATGCAACTCCTCCCCGCCCATTAAATCACAATCATTTTATGGTTTGTGCCTTAAACTGCTTCTATTCTGATTCTAATATTCTAACCTCAGCTATCATCTAGTCCAACCACCTGCTCGCTACATGATCTGCTAGAATATTTTGAATAGATAGCTACCCAACCCTGTTTGAAGATCTTCAGTGAAGGATAACAGATGTCATCCCTGGTCGGTAGACCACACCGAGAAATCAACTCCAGGCAAAGGCTAAAACTACTTCTGTTGAGATTGGATAGGACATAATTTTCCAAGCCCGATTGTGCTGTAGCACAATCCATTCTTACACTCTTGTGAATTAGGAAGGTATCTATCTGTGCTGCTTACCAACACAATCTGCCTTTTGTGGACTTAAGATCAGTTTCTTCCTCATTTGGTCTCTGTCAAGACTGTCTTCCTTGGTCACTAGAGCAGACCACATCAGGAGGTAGACTCTCCAGCTGGTTGGCAGCTCTTACTTCCACGAAATGTCTTCTAATATATAATTCAAATCTATTCCCAGAAGTTTCAGCTCCTTGGTTCTAATCCTGTCTTTGGGGCAATAGTGAACAAGACGACAATCTGGGCAACTGGTTCCACCCTGGCAGATGATTTCCAATGATGAATGTGTGGCCTTTTTTTCCTTGCTACATCAACTCTTTATAGCCATGACCAGTAAATCTCAAGTTGTCCGTGCTCATAGAATAATTCCAAATCTTTCAAGGGAACCTCCCGTTTATTACTGAGAAATGTTGCAGATCACGAGGAGAGATCAGAAGGATTTAATTCTAGATCTTAATTTGATGGTTTGGGAGACAGCTTAATCCATTTCACACTAATTCAGAAGCTGCCCAGCTTGACTGGTGGGACACACTTGAATTCACATCAAGAAGTCTCCTCCCTCCCACTGAAGAACCATGCAAATTAGAATGCAATTTTACCAAATAGTGTGTCGATGTGTTTTTAACAAATTAGATAAGATATGCAATCAGAATATGCCCAGATTGGCAAAATGAAGCCTGCCAAATATCTGACAAAGAGGTCCAACATGTTTTTGTATGCAAATAAATTCAAGATTTTAAAATTTAATTATTCTTCAGGAATTTAAAAAATGGTTTAAATGAGCAAAAGACATAGAAAGTGCAAAAGTATAACAAAAACTCCATTGGCTAATGGATGTGGAGCAAGACAGCAAAATATTTGAAACTGCAGCATTTACTTCTCATCCTTGATCCCACTGACTCAATCAAAATTGTCTAATGTTCCTATCAATTATGGGTTTGATAGATTTATATCCTTGCTCTCCTCCAGGATCTCAAGGCAGCCTAGAGAGGTTTCCCTCTCCACTCCTCCCTACAAGAACAATCCTGTGAGGCAAATTGGGCTGATGGGTGATTGGCCTCAAATCCCGGGGCATTTCGGGAGGTGAGCCTGAGTCTCCCAGGGCCCTTTCAAGAAGCAAATTACTACACCTTAATGCCTAATATTAAGCATTGGAAAAGTCCTGACTGGACTTTGCTAGGAGGCTAAAGGCTTTTAATGGCCAAGAGATAGACTTTCTCTGTGATGATCTGTCGCTTACCTGGTCCTTCAGGTATATATTCAGGTACACTGTTTGCCACCGAATCTATCACCTGTGCTGGTGGTCGTCCTCTTCTCTATCCTTCCCACCTTTGTCCTCCTAAAAGTCCAAGAGCAGCAGAGCTTTTTCCAGAGTTCTGTGTCCAAAGCGGGATAATTTGAACCTAGTCACCTATGCCTCAATTGAAAACCCCGAATTGCATTAAAAACTAAAACAGGTGATCCCAGGTTAACATCCCTCCTTCCGCTTTCCTCACCTTCAGGAAAAGAAATATTGGGAGGAATCTTATCAGTTTTAATAAGCACCTGTCCATCTGGCTCTTTCCATCACCAGCAAAGCTCCAAGAAAGGTAAAGTCTGAAGTGATCTATTTTGGAAGCCACCCACTTTGGACCAGGTTCTTCCGAATGTTTCCAAGTGAACTTGATCAAATGTGACTTTCTCACCCAATCCAAACAATGTTTGAAAGCATTAGAACCCAATGCTGGTTGGGGGAGCAATTCCTGCTTGTTTTCCAGTCCTGAGAATTTTTCTTTAGAAGCTTTAGAAGAGAAGAGAGGTGATTAGAGCAAGCACCAAAGGCCATAAGCTGAAACACACAGATCAAACATTCCTGCAATGTGCCAAGACTTCGGTTATCAGCATGCTTTATTTTCAGCACTACTGAGCTGTAAATGACACCTCATGGGTACAATTAGAGAGGAAATCCCTGGACAGGCTCATGTTCCATCTTTGCCTATTTGGGATTTGTTTTTTGCGCTTCTTCTTGGCAATCTGGTAAATACTATAAATTAGCACCCTGAATTCTAGTGCAGAACATTGCTGAGAAATATTTGCTGTCCACCTGGGCAATGTTTGCCTGTGAAAAATGTCCTGGGTTTTTGGGCCAGCGAAAGGAAGGAACCCTGCAAGCTGAATAAGGCAGACGCCATCAGTTGGTCCCCTCATTGCACAATTGCCACAGCCGAATCAGGAGTGTAACCGCTGCTGTGCAGTATGGTTCACATTCCCAGATCTTCTCAAGGGGCGTAGGATGGGGGTAGGGGCTTGCGGGTCCCCTTTCTGTGTCCTGTTGTCTTGGTGACAGATCCACATTTACTCAAACACACTCGGAAAGTGCTTGAAAACTTGCAACACTGCACTGTGTTTGTGCATTAGTCATCCCAAAGCTGCCAGTTTCAGCGTTGTGTTTCTTGGCATAGCGAAACCTGAGAGCCCGAGAGCCGCGTTTCAAAGCCATGTATGGCCTGACACTATCAGCTTGGCTCAGCCAAGAAGGCCAGGATTCCTGCTTGGCCACGAGCCTGGCAGAGGCTGAGGTGTTATTATCCAGACCATTAACTGAAGACAGAGCACAAAACACCCCAAATCACCTGCCGCTCTCTGCACCAGGGACGGTTTCTGTCTGGCACAATGGAGTAAAACAGACGTCAAGTGCAAATCTGCTTTTTGTTACTTTTCCCATGAGCTTGCCCAGAGTCAGGATTCAGGGATTCTAACTGAGATTAGGTTCATGCTTTGTATGTACCGAACCCTCTTCCAGTCACGGGCTCTAGAGGCGCTCATTAATACCCTGGGAGCAAGATGGGGGCAGGGGGGGAAGTAAGAAGCCCAAAATTTCATCACTGTGTCAAGGACCCATCCCTACCCTCAAGGGAGGGACTCTGGGCTTGTGGAGACAAACCGAGGAGAATCCCCAAAGCTGAAGGATGCCTGGTCTGGTAGAGCAAGGTGGCATTCCTAACCATGGCCAACCATGCTGTCAGCTCTGCCCAGGGAATGCTGGCAGTGAGATGGCCATTCAGAAGGAGCAGCCCTGTGAGAACCATTGTGGCATCCTAAGGCATGCTTTGGATGCAGAGGCTGATGTGATAGTAAGTGTGCTAGACTTTAAGATGCCACAAGATTATGTTCCTTTTGCTACCAGACAAGAAGACATCTATGTTTAAGATGCTATGGTTTCTTTACATCTTGCCTGCAGGCAGTGATCACAGGCGATCATTCAAAAGATAGCCAAAAGGTGATTCACTGTGGGAGGCACCTCCAGATGACGGGACAGGTCAGGATTTGGGATACTGTCACCCATTTCAGCTGTTCCTGGGCCAAGAAAAGGGTGAAGACAGATGATGCAGGTGCCATAAGGGTTAACCCTGGCTTGCTGTTCTTGAAAACATAGAAGAGCACCCAGCCAAGGATTGGTTCCTGCATGCAGATCAGTACTTTTTCTTTTTTTCCCAATGGGTCATCCACATCGCTGATTCATTTATGGGATCCTTTGCAGGATCTCTAGCACAGTGATCTTCTTTGTGCTTGAAGGATTGATTTGACATCTGGCCCATTCTGTCATAAGTTGTGCTCTGCATGTTTTTCTTCTAGCCTATTCAATGAAATAATTTATTTGCTTTTCAAATTTCCATCAAAGCAAAGAAGAATGTTGATGAAATTTTTGGAAGTAGAATGGAGTATTCTTGGACTTATTTAGTGATGAGATAAGGAGTCTCTCTGTTGCTCTGTGTGTGTGTGTGTGTGTGTGTGTGTGTGTGAGGAAGGGAGGGAGGGAGAGAGGGAGAGGGAGAGAATATGTTTCTCTAGCTTTCTACATTTCTACTGAATTCCAAGGGAATATATTGTGATGAAATTTCTCCTGTGGTCCTTTATCAGATTGGGAAGTGAGAGAAACCAGAGATATTTCAAAATGATCTAAAATGTGTGACCCAATGCAGCTGCACCTCCTCCATCCCTACAACTGAGGGAATTCTCAAAATCACCATCCAAAGACACTGGACGAGATTCTTAGGTGGCCCAAGAACAACTGAGCACTCTGGAGGCAGCTTTGTTATTAATTTAAACTTTTAAAGAGTCTCCAAGGATCCTTCTCTCATAACTTCCCAAAACAGATCCTGACTGCAAACACAGGGAGCTAAAATAACCTAAAGTCAACTGTAAAACAATGAATGAAACTTAAGAAAAAAGCTGACAGGAGATGACATTAGTCAACATGCTTCCTGTCAGTGTTTTAACCTCTGGTTTTTGCACAGCTTTTAAGGAGGCAGCATCTTCTCATGATGCTTGTGCATTAGAAGTCACTGGAATTATTTTAAAAGGCCTTACGCAAAAATCAACACTTGGCAGTTTTGGAAATTATCTTGGGGAGGCCATACTAGGCAGCAACATATAAACATTTTTCTTAATTGTCCTATGGATCATTTAAAAAGAAAATTTGGGGCATTATCTGTTTCCTCTGTTTTTGTTGTTTTGGAAACAGAAAAACATTTAAAAACCATTGGGAAAATATATTCCTAATTATGTTTTCCCTTACTGTCTATCTCCAGGCTGATTTCATGCAAGGGGATACTGATATTAGAAATCCCACCACCACAAAAACCGGGCCTTTCCAGGGTCTCCTCGGATTCCTTTCTCTGGTCCAAGTGAAAACGGCATCTTTATTATTGTATTTTCTATGGAGCATTTAGGCCTTGGCTTCCCCTTGGACTATTAGACATGTTAAATGAACTTAACGGAAAGGAGAACTGAGGTCGTAGCATCTTGTGGTAGGAATCCAGTTTCAAATGGAAAAAAAAAATGAGTAGAAATGTTTAACAGAGCTACCCTCTTTACTTTCCTAGCGTTATTCTCGCAGATTCAGGGTCCGCTTTTCGGATTGGGAAGCACCATCTTGCATGATCAATGCAGCCTCCAAGTCCAACTGGGCAATGTTCATGCTTGCATTGTTGGGGCCCCCTTTGCTTCAGCCTTCCACGCAGGCACTCGCCATCTGCCTTAAATTGGAAGAGGATGTGGGCAAGGGGGGGCGCTGCTCGTAAGACGGGGATGACCACTGTTTCTCCCACACTTTCTCAGGTCTTGGCGCAGTGCCCATTTGCTGCCACACTGGGTCATTGCTGGCATGGTCAAGAAGAGAAACACCTAACGACCAACAAAGCAGGCGCAGCTACACTATAGGCTGGCAAACATTTGTGATTTGAATTTACTGGATATTTTTATGTTTGTTTTTCTGATGATACAACAATTCCAAATATTTCTGAAAACATACAGGATCTGAAAGTACTAAATGATGTCTGAAGGACATTCTGTGTTGGAAAAAGCTTTCTTGTTTCCTTCCAAGCAAAGGCTGGTTTTCAGGTTATTTTAAAATGTTCTCAAAAAAGCGGACCAGGAACTTGTCTGCCAACAACTGAGCCATTTGTTATTTGATTTAATTCGTTTTTGTTTTCCTGTTTCCAAGGTTTGGCTATGTTAGTAAATGACAATGAAAACTAATAGGAAAAAAAAATCTTAATTATAACATAAGATTTTGTGGGTTGTAGTTTATCAAACACAATAAGCGCAAAGTTAGTATCCCCCCCCTCCGCTGACTCTCTGCCCCCTCCACCCATTAAGAAGATACATGGACACTCATCTTGCATCTAAAATACCAAATTGTGGCCCATAATAGCCCAGGCCATCCGTAAATGATCTCTCATGAGTAGCACCCAACTTATTCCTTTGCTTAGGATACCAATGTTATCCTTAGAATTTCTGAAAGGAGAAAAACTGATCTTCAGATACGGACCTTAAGAGGTGGATTTCATGATAGCTGAAGAAAAAGGAAGCCAGGGTCCAGGGATCTTCTCCCAAGGAAGCCAACAAAGAGAGAAAGGGCTCAGTCAACCACAAGCTACTGAATGCCTCACCGCAAGTGCCGAGATCTTCCTTCTCTCATGCCAGAGAGGAGCTGACAGCACAGCTTGCCTAGGGGGTGGGGTGGGGGGCTGAATTGATGAAGGACCTTTCTAGCAGCTGAACTTTGTCCTGTGGGGGAGATGTTTCCTTGCAACAGAGCAGCCAGGGTCACTAACACTGTTCACCTCTGGCTCCAAATGGCAACCCTTGGGCTTCTGGTACAAAACAAGAGGAAGCCCATAACCCTGGTGCTGCCTTTCTATCCAGAATAAGGTACCAACTCCAGATCATGTAAGATCATGGCATTCTCATTTAATATAATGATGCAAAAGAGAGAGCGACAGATTGCCAAACCACCTAAAAAGTACAAAACAAAAATGTCTGACAAACTTTTTCCAGAACCAGCAGACATGCAATCAAATGCTTTGTCTACAAAGCCCGGGTGGCACACCATGCAAATATGAATTATTGTTGTTTTAGGTTAGTTTTTGTGTCTGGATATCTATTTCACCTTTTGTTCCAGAAAAGACTTCAAAGTCAGTTAATATCAAACTAAATACCATAAAATTAAATTACGGGAGTGGTCTTCTGATCCAGGGGGCACTTTTCAGCCTTAACCTCATTCTGAGTCAGGATGGGATTCATTGTTTTTCATGTCCCTGCCATCACACTCTCTGCCCAGGGGGTGGACTTGCTCTGCCCAAGAGAATTGTGTCCAAAGAGCAAGCAAGGACAGCAAGTGCCCTCCTTCAGCCCCCTGCCCCCTCAATTATTTCCCCTTCTCCTTTGCACCATCCACTTCATTGAAACTGGGCCATGAAGTTTCAAGGAACACATTATAGGGAGTTCTGGATCAAAAGCCATTTGTTTAGTGCAGGGGTGCCAAACGCAATCCGGCCCACAGAGCCGCCCTAGAAATAGCCAATGACCGGCCTACGTTGCCTCTGACAGCGAAAACAGAGCTCAGGGTGCTCCATTTCTGCTGGCAGAGAGCTGCAGGAGGCCATCATGGCTGAAAACAGAACCTTGACAAGTGGCACCAAGCTGATCACGCCCCCTGGCTGCACCCACCCCAGCCACACTTATAATTGTAAAATGTACAGGTTCAATGACAGTTATTGCTTCCCTCTAATGTGTTGGGAGTGGTAGTGTATTTG
>JAOYMU010000020.1:28486589-28497353 GCA_025802295.1 Psammodynastes pulverulentus
CAGGAGGCGGGAGGACCCACAGTGAAATTATTTAAAGTTCCTTGGGCGGCCCGGTACCGTTTGATCCACGGACCGGTGACCGGTCCATGGCCCGAGGGTTGGGGAACACTGCTATACACTCTGTCAATCACTCTGACTTTCTTTCAATAAACGGTTCTGTTGAGTTGTGGGTTTGATAGAAGAAGACGAGCCAGTAAGTGAACAACAGCTTTATTTAACTCAACAGCAACTGAGAACACACTACCTGCTGCAGGATCTGACAGCTCCCTTTTATAGGGAAGCTGTCAGTGTAACAGCCAATCAGAGGGCTTCATTTTCCCGCTCTTTTCCTGGGTTTGGCAATTGGTATTGCTTAATATCTAATACCCCTCCCCTCTTGGTTCATCCCATATTAGCATACATAGGTGGGGCGTGTTCTTACCCTACTTGACCTATGCGGTTCATTTGGCTTCGGCTTGTTGGGCAGAGAGGTTGGGTCTTTTGTCTCTCCGCTCTTATTGGATGGAAACGTCTGGAACCTCCCTGTGGGCATGCTTGGTTCTTGCAGGGCCGGGTTCCCGGCAACCTCGAACCTCCCCATGGGCAACCCTGGTCTATTCTGGGATTTGTTTACTGCCTCTTCTCCCTTGTCTTCAGGTAAGAGATCGGTTATTTCGTTTGGGTTTGCTATTTCTACGTTTTGGTTGGATGGTTTGGGGTCGTTTAGTTCTGGGTCTTTGTGGATTTCCTGTGGAGGTGACTCATTTAGAGATGCCTCTGGAATTTGTTTTGATCGGGTTCTTAATTGGTCAATGTGCCTTTTCCATATTCTATTGTCGTCTAGCTTGACTTTGTACGACCTAGGGCTGGTTATCCCTGAGATTTCCCCGGGGACCCATAGGGTCTCCCCTGCGTAATTCCTGGCATATACTGTGTCCCCTACTTGGAATGATCTTAGCCTGTGGGTGTTATCGTTGTTATTTTGGCTGTCCCCCGCATAGTCGGGATGGAGACGGTCTAGTGTGGATCGAAGCTTTCGGCCCATTAAGAGTTCTGTGGGGCTTCTATTTGTGGCTGCACTAGGGGTAATATGTTGTACCAGGAGGAAACGGTCTACCCGGGCCTGCCAGTCGCCTGGGCCCATCCTGGCCAGGGCTTCCTTGGTGGTCCGTACCATTTGCTAGGCCTGTCCATTTCCCGCTGTTGCATTAGGCGTGCCTGATGCCTAATTCAGTCAGGATGGCCTTGAAATTAACGGCCGTGAATTGCGGCCCATTATCCAAGACTAGGACATCAGGCAGGCCATGGGTTGCAAATAGTTTTCTGAGTACCCTAATGACCGTGTCGGTTGTGGTACTTGTTATCAGGGCTACCTCTAACCATTTGGAGTAAGCATCAACCAAAATTAGAAATACTTGTCCCTGGAATGGCCCGGCAAAATCAATATGTATTTGGGACCACGGTGCCCTAGGGGTTTCCCACTTATTGGCTGGGGCCTCCGGGGGTGCTGGTCTAGAGCTTTGGCATGGTTTGCAATTCCCTACCCATTCTGCAATGTCAGCATCTAGTTTGGGCCACCATAGGTAACTCCTTGCTAGGGACTTCATACAGACTATCCCTGGGTGCCCCTAGTGTAGGGTCTCTAATACTGCCATGCACAATTTGGGAGGAATAACAACCCGCTCGTCCCACAATATACATCCTTTAACCACAAACAATTCATTTTGTCTAACAAAATAAGGCTGAAATTGCTTATCTATTGGCCCTTTGGGCTACCCCCTCCATACTCAGTTCAAAATGTGTGCAAAGGTTGCGTCGTTTGCGGAATGGGCGGTGATGTCATAGGTGGATACTGGAAGAATGCCGTCTGCGTCTATCAACAGTATGTTAGTGTCGGAGGCAAAGTCAGGGCCGGTGACTGGCAGGGGGCACCGGCTGAGGCCATCTGTGTTGGTCAGGAGCTTCCCGGGTCGGTAGATCAATTGGTATTTGTATGCTGCCAGGAATAGAGTCCATCATGTTAGCTGAGGGGATAAGATGGGCGGAGTAGGGCCCAGCCAACAGTCCCAGTAGCGGCTTGTGATCTGTTAACAATTCGAAGGGCTGGCCATATAGGTATCCGGGCCCTGCCACAATAGCCAGAGCCTCCTTGTCTAGCTGGCTATAATTTCACTCTGCCGGAGACAGGGTGCGGCAGTAGTAGGCAATAGGTGCCTCCATGCCGTTTGGTAGGTGGTGGCTCAGGACAGCCCCCAGCTCGAATGGGGAAGCATCGCAAGCTAAAACAATAGGTAACAGTTCAGAAAATTGAACTAAAACGCTTGAGGAAGACAAAAGTTCTTTAACTTTGTTGAACGCGGTTTCTTCAGCCCGGCCCCAGGTCCATTTAACTGACTTGCCCAGGAGATGGTGAAGTGGCTCAGCAATGGTGGCTTTCTGTGGCAAGAAAATGCTGTAAAAGTTAAGGAGTCCCAAGAAAGCCTGTAACTCCATCTGGTTCCTGGGGGTGGGAGCTTCCCTGATTGTCTTAACTTTGTCTGGCGTTGGGTGGATGCCCGAGCTGTCAATGCGGTAGCCGATGAATTCTACTTCCTGGGCTGCCAACGTGCATTTGTCTCGGTTTACTTTGAGCCCTGCCGATTGGAGTTGGGCAAGGACCTGTCTTAAACGTTTAGTCAATGTGTTTTGGTTTGGGGCTGCGATCAGGACATCATCGAAATATGGCACAATTCCTGGGATGCCTTGAAGCAACTGCTCCATTAGGGATTGAAAGATCCCGGGGCCCGTGCTCACGCCGAATTGCAGCCGGTTGCATTTAAACGCCCCCCCTATGAGTCACAATGGTTTGGGCTTCTGCTGTAGTGGTATCTACAAATAATTGTTGATAGGCTTGCACCAAGTCTATTTTAGTAAATATTTTCCCCCCTTCCAGGGAGTGCAGCAGATGCTGCACAATTGGCACCAGATAGGCGCTCGATTGTAATGCCTTGTTGATGGTGCATTTGTAGTCCGCGCAGATGCGGACAGAGCCGTCAGATTTTATGGGCATTACGATTGGCGTTTCCCAACGGGCAAAGTCAACGGGCTCAAGGACCCCCTGTGCTATCAATTTATCCAGTTGTTGGTCTATCTTTGGACGTAACGCAAAGGGAATCCTTTGAGGCTTTAAACGGTTAGGGATGATAGAGGGGTCCAAACTAAATGAGATAGGGGTCCCCTTATACTTGCTGAGAGTCCCGTCGAAGACAGCTGCAAATTCCTTGACCAGGTCATCGTCGCTCTCTGCGGTGGTAGCGTGTAGACCGGTTATCCCCAATCCTAAGGCCTCAAACCAATCCAACCCCAGGAGGTTGGGCAGGGTACCTTCAGTCATGGTGACAGGCAGCTTGCCGTTGAATCTTTTAAACTGGACGCGGAATTTGCCTCGCCCGATAATGGGGATGTGGTGCCCCTGATAGTCTTTAATTCGTATCGGTTGGGGTTTCAGTTGGCTTCTAGAGATGCTTGGTATCAGTGACTTCAGGCTGGCCCATGATATGATGGACATGGCCGAGCCCATGTCAATCTCCATCTGGCATGGAACGCTTTCGATCTTAACGCTGATTTGAATTTTCTGTACCGCTGGGAAGCTGGCGTGGTCCACCATGGTCTGGTAGATTTTCTTCTGGTCACTTGCTTGTCTCCCTCGTGTGTCATTACTTGGGGGTCGCTGGCTTGTGCCTGGTTGTGGTTTTGGCAATATGCTGCTGGTTGGCTGGCCTGACAGACTCTAGCAAGGTGACCTTTCCGGTCACACCTTCGGCACACGGTATCTTTGAACCGGCAAATGGCTCGCAGATGGTTGCCCCCACAGCCGGCGTACGGAGTCAGGCGCCCTTCGGTGTCTTGTGCCCCTCTAGGCCTTCCTGCCTGGGTGCGGTGTATTTCATCTTCCTCGTCCGATGAATCACCCCCTTCGATGCTCTCGTGGTACACGCTGACTGGTTTCTGGGTATTTTTTGAGCTGTCATTTCATTGGAGTGTGGATGCCGCTCTTTCTGACAGTTCGGCTGCTCGGGCCTCTGCTAGTGCTGTCTCCAGCATAAGGTTCATCTTCGCTAGCAGCCTACGCTGAAGGCATAAGTCTGCTATGCCGCACACGAGGCGGTCGAGCAAGACTTCGTCTAAATTGCGGAACCCACAATGTGTGGCTGCTTGTTTCAGTGCTGCAATGTATTGGTTAATTGACTCTACCCTTTCCTGGTTCCTGTTGTTAAATTCGTGCACCGAAGGATTTTTGATTGCGTCGGTGCGTAATGGGTCTTGAGGGCTATTTTGAGTTCATCCCATGGAACCTTTTGCACTGTCTTGGGCGCTACCAGCGACTTGCTTGTTTCGAAGACCTTCGGCCCGCAGTAACTTAGGAATAATGCTTGCTTCTGGGCTTCTGTGAGAGTCTGGAGGTCGTTGGCTTCCATAAAACATTCAAATCGAAGCATGTAGGAGTCCCATTGTTCTGCGATTGGATCGAACGGAGCGGGAGGCGTGTGTGCAGACATCTCGGTGCTTTCAGCGTTGATTGATCAGCTCTTTTTATTTCTTCAGATCCCACCTTTATCGCCAGTGTTGAGTTGTGGGTTTGATAGAAGAAGACGAGCCAGTAAGTCAACAACAGCTTTATTTAACTCAACAGCAGCTGAGAACACATTGCCTGCTGCAGGATCTGACAGCTCCCTTTTATAAGGAAGCTGTCAGTGTAACAGCCAATCAGAAGGCTTCATTTTCCCACTCTTTCCCCGGGTTTGGCAGTTGGTATTGCTTAATATCTAACAGGTTCTATAATTGAATAAGTACTAGGGCAAAAGATTCATCGAGTGAAGGCCCCACACTAGAAATTGGGAGGCGATGCTTCTAGACTCCAGGCATGAAAGGCAGCTGGGTGACTTTGGGCCATTTGCCCTCAGTCCAGCCCATCTCACAGAGTTGTTGTCTGGGGAAAACAGGGCAAGGAAGAAGTGTTAGATATGTTCACCATTTTGAGTTACTTATAAAAACAAAGCCGGATGTAAATAAATACATAAAATATGAAAAGAAACCATGAATGCCACTGAATGGGAAATGTCTCTTCTTCTTCTTGAAGTTACTTATTCAGATGTGAACACCTGGATGGGTTTGTTCTTCAAGGTTGTTCCCCAAAGAGAGAGGCAGGCTAAAGCCATGGTACTGACAGCTAATGATGAATTAAAGTAACTAATCTATTGTGGCCTAAACTCTCAGGGGCTATGTTCTGGGTCTCAATGGTTATGGATGGGGACCGTAGCAAAGTCCAACATAAATCAATGTCCCAAAGCAAAAGCGATAATTATACTGGGATATTTCAGAAGTAAAAAAAAAGAGTCTGGTTTGAACATATGACTAAACATGCAAAAAGGTAACTTAATGTGGGCCAGACATTTCTCGATGGGATTGGAAACTGGAGATGGAAGGAAGAGAAATAAGTAAAGGAAATGAATGTGGAAGTAAAAAGAGGAAAAGTGCTGTATAAAAGTGTTAAGAGTTAGATTAATCTCCCAACAGAATGAAAGTGAATATATGTAATGATGATGTAGAATTTTCTCGGGAAATAGAGAAAGGAATTGTATATATCAGGGATTTTTGTATCATCAATAACTTGCATGGATCCGAAAGTTAAGGTATCAAAGATCAAATTAGTAGGCTTTAAACAGTGAAATGGGCTGCATAATTGCACATTATACATGGAGAGAAAATATAGAGAAAGTAGGTGAATTTACTTACTATGTTTACTTAAGACAGAAGAACAGATGGAAAACATTTAAGAAGCATGCATCTGCTAGTAGAAAAGGCATCGTATGTGTTCTGTTGTGAAGAGTGAAGGTTTATCAAAAGCGAAAAGAAAAGACAAATGTGGTTGTTAGCAAGTGGAAGTGAAGGTGGGGTGCAGTGGGACTTAAGAAGGGGATATAGTTTAGGATTAGCACAAATTCAAATAGGACAATTTAAAAATTGATACCTGGTCGTATTTAACGAGAGCCAAAATTCAATTAGTGCTAGGCTAGCCCCGGGGTGGCTGAGATGTGCACTTGTGCACTTTGGGGTTTCAGACCTTCCGGTGCAAAATGTGGAAAAGGAGGAGGAGAGCTCAACTAAGAAGAGGGGCATTTTGCAGGAAGCAGGACACACTTTGGATATGGGATTGCTTCTTTTACAGTTAAGCCTTGACTTACAGCCACAATTGCGCCCCAAATTCCCATTGCTACTGTTAAATGAGTTTTGCAAAATTTTATGACCTTTCTTAATGTCAGCGTTCCAAGTAAATTTTCCAGACAATTCAGAACTCCGAGACAAAGTCCATCAAAGTAAGAATTTATTAGAGAAGTCATGTTGGCACATCTGGGGAAAACCCGAATCTGAATTCCCCTCCACACTAAAACTCACACCCTGTCCCACTTAGTGACTCCCAGGTCACATTAGCCAATCAACCTCCTGTCTCAGCTGCTGCCAAATTCCAGCCACTCCCCTCCAGCTTGTCCTTGATCTCTGGCGAAAGAATGTTGTTGTGGCTCTACTCCCTTCGCTACTCTCCCGTTCCCACTTTGCAGCTACTCTGCAGTTTTTCTCCTGAATCCTCCCCAACCTCACAGGGTAAAAATGCCAGAGCAGGAAATGCAGCTTCCTTGCCCTTGGAAAAAATCTTAATCCCAGGAAAAGTGGAGGCTCCTTGTATCCTCCAAAGTAGGTCAAAGTGTGTGCAAAACTTACAATGCAGAGCAGGTCCCAATCCTTTCTCTGCCCCTCAGCCTTTCCCATTTATGAGCTCAGGGGCGGAAGCAGAGCCCAGGCCGACAGGCTGAGCGGAGGGAGGATTCAGGAAATGTCTTTCCGCTTAAAAGTATGCAGTATGAGGACCCTCCCCATCCACCGCTTCCTCCCCTCGCCCAGAAATTGAAAAGGCTCCCTGAACTTTTAGGAACTGAGTAACCCCTTGCTTAGCCAAGGGCACCTCTTCAACAACAAGAAAAGATTGGAGGCACTTTCTCTTGGTGCTTGCAACCTCCACCACCTGAAGAAGAGTGGAAGAACCAGAGGTGGGATTCAGCGGGTTCTCACCAGTTCTGGAGAACCGGTGGTAGAAATTTTGAGTAGTTTGGAGAACCAGTGGTAACCTTCCCCCAGGAGTGGGGTGGGAATGGGGATTTTACAGTATTCTTCCCCTGCCACGCCCACAAAACCACACCACACCCACAAAGCCACACCCACAGAACCAGTAGTAAAATTTTTTGAATCCCACCACTGGGAAGAACCCAAGTGGGAGTGGACCCTCCACCCAGCCTACACCTGTGGGGGTATTTGTATCCCAGAGCACAGCCCCTGGGAAATCTACAGTAGAGATGAGCAAATGTCTCTTTTGCAAACTCATCAAGTCTGGTTATTCTCCATACTTTATGCAAATCTGTCACATTCACTTTACTGAATGCCTTTTTAAGAGCCCTGGGTGTAAAGATGCTTCTTTCACAGTTTCTAAGAGTTGGGCCTTCGTGATGTCACTGTGTCTTCTCCCTAGTTTGCTGCATCAGAGCCCAGCATCACTTCTGGCTGCTCCTCAGTTCCTCTCTTTGGGGAAAACAGATCTTGCCATACAAAGAGTGGGTGATGAAGTGGGGGGAATCCTTGACAACATGCCTGAAAGCTCCCTGTTGTCCTTCATCTCAACACCTGTCAGCCAGGATGCTTTGGACATGGAAATATTGATCTTCTGGGAAACCAGCATTGTTGGGTCAAATATCTGTCTGTCTGTCTGCCATCTGTGGCTTTTTCTACATCTTACTCTGCTGATTCACATTTCCTGGATTATGCACACCCTAAACCCCCAGCCCACAAGAGAGTGTTTGATAGCTGTTTCTCACACTGGTTGGTGATCTTTGCAAGGAGGAGAAATGAAGCTCTGGAATCCAGAGGCACCTGGGATTGCAGGAGACAGATTAATTCCTGTATTCTTTTTTATTTATTTATTTGAAATGAATAGACCACTTGTCAAATGAATATTTTCAGAGGAATTTGTTGAAAAATAACATGTAATAAAATAAAATTGATATAATCCAGAGCTATTGGTATAACTGGCAACAAGCAAGGCCAAAGACTGATGATATTTCCAAGCTTTCCACTTAATTTATGGAGAGAGAAATTCTACAGAAATTCTCCCAATTCCTTGAAAAGAAGAAATGCTCAAAGAATGTCACTGAAGGGCTTTCCCTCTTAGCACTGAGCAGGCCAGAAAAAGACCAAAGAGTGTGTTTCTAGTAAAGTCCACTCCTTGCATTTAAAGAGACCAAGCCAAGGAGGCTTCAACCACTGGAGGAATGGTTGTTTCATTATCTGCACCCTCAGTGTAAGGAATAAGGAAGATGACTGGCAGAGAAATGCAGGATCTACTGCCTAGATAAAGGGGGCTGAAGCATTTGTTAAGTCCAGAAGGTACAAATAGCATTTGGAAGTGGCTCAGGCAGATGCCATCTTAATTCAGTGAAGTATAAGAAGAAGCAGGAGATATATAATCACACTTATAGGATTCTGTTATTACAACCACTGTTCTGTGCTCACTACACGTTACTCTGTGTGCAGCTCAACATGCAGCTAAACCCACCTATCCTCCATAAAACAGACCATGTGCGTAGATCTGGATGCTTCATTAAAGAATAGTATGTGGTGAAACTGGGGAAAATAGGAATACATACAATGAGAACCAAATGCAAGAGAGGCATGCCCCCCGCCCCACACATGTGTGCATGAACCCCCTGCATGTGCCCCACCCCCTGTGTATGTGCGCATAGCCCCCCATGCAGCCCCTGCTCATGTGTGACAGAGACCCAAAGGCTAGCTGACCAGCAGGAGGCACGCGCGCATGCGCATCAGAGCTGAACTGGGGCGATGGCTTGCATGCCATCAGAGAGGGTGGTTCTAGAACATTACTTAAAGGGCACTAAAGATGAAGATTGTTAAAAGTAAAAGGGAAGAATATAAAGTTGGTTTATTTGATCAAAATTAAAATAAAATATGTTATCTCTGATAACCCAAATGGATTTTTGTTGATCATAACACTTTCAATTTTTCCTTTTTTTCCTTTTTTTAAATTTGTGTTAGTTTTCTTTTTTTTTAACTGCAATTTTTAATAATTTTTTATTTTTTCCCTTTTTTCACAATCTACAATCCCTTTATTTGGAGTAGATTTGGGGTGAATGGATGGAGTCAAGCATTTACTGACTGGATGCCCTTGCTGACACCGACACAAAGTTTATAGTAGATGTTTTTTCTGTGTGCCCTGGGAGAGAAACGTGTGCTCCTACCTAGGATCGAGCCCTTGACCTTCCGAGTAGGAGGTGAGTGTCTTCTCTGCCAGACCACTGAGCCACTGAATAAAATTACTATTTAAAATATGACAAAATAATGGCAGGGACATCACTCCTTAGTCAAGACAATTTTTCCTCAAATAGCATACCTATGGAAAGAAATTCTCAAAGCAAATTATTTCACCAAGTACCAAAATGCAGGAGGATTTATAGATTAACAGAGTTGGAAGGGATCTTGTAGGTCATCTAGTCCAACCCCCCGCCCAAGCAGGAGAGCCTACACCATTTCTGACAAATGGCAGTCCAGTCTTTTCTTAAAAACTTCCAGCGATGAAGCTCCCACAACGTCTGAAGGCAAGTTCTGTTCCACTGATTTATTGTTCTCACTGTCAGAAAATTCATCCTTATTTCTAGGTTGAATCTCTCCTTGATCAGTTTCCATCCATTATTCCTTGTCTGGCCTTCAGGTGCCTTGGAAAATAGCTTGACCTCTTCCTCTCTGTGGTAACCCCTCAAATATTGGAACACTGCTATCATGTCTCCCCTGGTCCTTCTCTTCACTAGACTAGACAAGCCCAGTTCCTGTTACCGTTCTTCATATGTTTTAGTCTCCAGTCCCCTAATCATCCTGGTTGCTCTTCTCTGCACTTTTTCTAGAGATTCAATATCTTTTTTATAGTGTGGTGACCAAAACTGGATGCAGTATTCTAGGTGTGGTCTTACTAAGGCTTTATAGCAGTGGTGATTTTCTACCAGTGTTGCCACCAGTTCACTAACTGTGTGCATGTGCACACGCACAAGCGTGTACATGTGCACATTCCCCCCTCTGTGCGTGCACGATGCGCTCCCCCGCCCTTCCATGTATGTGTGTGCCTACTGATCATCTGAGAGGACTTTTTGATCTTCTCAGCTGACCGGCGCAATTTTGTTTTTAAAAAAATTGGCTGCCGATTTGGCCCGGTTCGACCGAACCAGTAGTTTAAAAAAGTGCCAGTTCGGCACTGATAAAAAAAGTGCGCTGATCAGCTGAGAGGATCAAAGAGTCCTCTCAGATGATTGGTGTGCACATGTGTGGAAGAGAGGGGGGAGCACGTGTGCACAGAGGGTTTTTTTGCTACCTGTTCGGCTGAACCGGTAGCCATTTTTTGCTACCAGTTTGCCTGAATGGCAGCTTTTTCTGCTACCGGTTCGCCTGAACTGGTGCAAACCGGTAGAATACCACCTCTGCTTTATAGAGTGGTAGTAGCACCTCACTTGATATTGATTGTATCCCTCTGTTAATGCAGTTTATGATTGCATTGGCTTTTTTGGCTGCCGCTGCTCACTGCTGGCTCATATTTAGCTGGTTGTCCACTAAGACTTCAAGGTTCCTCTCACAGTTACTGCTATTAAGCCTGGTTTGACCCAGTCTATATGTGTACTTTTGGGTTTTCTTGCCTAA
>JAOYMU010000020.1:28805013-28815566 GCA_025802295.1 Psammodynastes pulverulentus
GCATGGCTTGGTGGGCATGGCAGGGGAAGGATACTGCAAAATCTCCATTCCCTCCCCACTCCTGGGGGAAGGTTACCTCTGGTTCTCCGAACTACTTAGAATTTCAGCTACCAGAACTGGTCAGAACCTGCTGAATCCCACCCCTGGGTATCTTCCATTCTAATCCTGCCTCCTTCTTAGTCATGTGACCCAGGACACTGTGTGAAGCCTGCCTGTGTTCCTTGATATAAACACAGGCACCAATGCAATATATGTCAGCCTTTCCAGTTAGATCAAATAGGAAACACAACCACATAAAGTAATCCTACTTTCTTATAAAGCTTATAAAGCTACATTAACAGAATCTTGCAAGTGAAATTACAATTCTCCCGCTGTCGCCTTTACTGACACGAGCACATGGGGAGGGTCCCTTCTGAGTGTCTTGCTCTTCCCGTTATGCAGCTGAGGGCTATGCTGTTTCTTATCTGACTATTCCCTAGGTCCGTAATGGCGAACCTTTGGCACGTGTGCTAGAGGTGGCACGCAGAGCCCTCTCTGTGGGCACGCATGCCATCGTCAGCTGTTCTTCTGGTTTCTGGACAGCTGGTCTTCACAGGCGCTAGCACAGACCTTTCGGGAGGCCATTTTCAGGCCAAAAATAGCCCAAAAAGTGGTTCCGAAAATGGCCTGAAAATGGACCCCAAAACAGCCAAAAATGGCCAAAAAAACAGGCATGCGTGTACCGGCCAGCTGGTCTTCGGGTTTCCGGTGCTCTGCATGCACATGCACACATGTTCCACTTTGGACACTTGGTGGTGAAAAGGTTCACCATTACTGTCCTAGGTAGCATGTCTTCTCTTCAAGATCTTTCTCACATACCATTACAAAATAGTTAAGAACACAAATACAGAGACATAACACAAAAGACATAATACAAAAGACAGTTCCACAGGTGGTAAAGGGGTTGGGAAAAAAATCCAAAAATGATAATATTCATGCTTCTCATACTTTTAAAATTAGGATAAGAAAATAGAAATAAGGAAGGAAAATTTAATGGGTGTATGCAGGAACTTTGATCTAGGTAAAGGGGCAAAAGCATTTTTAAAAAAATTCAATGTCACAAGGGAACATTTAATTATATGGTCTGGTCTACCTTGGACAGACAGAAGCTCACTGCAGTGAATGAACCAAGCCCATTTGAACCATCAGCTGACCAATTTGTTGTGCAAATCCAGAAAGCAATGAAATGTGATAGTTGGATTACAGGATACATGAATGCAGCCTTGAACATGTTAGACCACACTTGGAATACTGCATCCAATTTTGGTCAACACAATATAAAAAAGATGTTGAGAATCTGGAAAGAGTGTAGAGAAGAGCGACAAAGATGACTGGAGGAGTGAAGGCTAAAACACGAAGAATGATTACAGGAAATGGGTTTGTCTATTCTAGTGAAAAGAAGAACGAGGGATGACATAATAGCAGTCTTCCAATATTTAAGGGGTTGCCACAAAGAAGAGGAAGTCAACCCATTTTCCAAAGTACCGGAAGCAAGACAAGAAGCAATGGATAGAAAATAATCAAGGAGAGAAGCAACCTAGAACTAAGAAGAAATTTCCTGACTGGGAGAACAATTAAATCAGTGGAACAACTTGCCTCCAGAGGTTGTGAATGCTCCAACACTGGAAGTTTTTAAAAAGATGTTGGATAACCATCTGTCTGAAGTGGTATAGGGTCTCTGCTTGAGCAGGGGGTTGGACTAGATGACCTCAAAGATCCCTTCCAACTCTGTTATTCTGAATTTTATATGTTAGAAGTCTCTGTACTGTTGATAGTTGATGATTATGAAGTTTTCAGCTCCCTCCTTCACCTCTTGACCTTCTGTGCCAAAAATGGAAGGAGAGAAAATAGTGCAGAAAAAAGAGCTTCTTATTTCATGGTCATGATTAAAAGATAAAGGCAGGCATGGAACTCCACAGATCATCCATCTGTGGATCTCATCCCGATTCTCAATACAACAAAAAAAAACTTTTCTGTGTCAAGAGTATGAATTGCCTTTTCCTAGGAAATGTTATTGCAAAAACGCTGAGATGATTCACAGGACAGTAACTATAACAACCCAGCTCACCACTTGGCTTGAATTAGAGGTGCTTGACAAGCAAGTGGAGAAGAGGCTTTGTTTACCTTGAGAGCTCAACAACCTGAAAGCAACAGAAAAGGATACCTGAGGGGAAGATGTTTTTGCAAAAATGTCCACCACATTCAGACTGAAGAAAATAGACTGATTTGATTTTAACGTCTGAGAGAAGGTTCAAGGGCTAAATTAGGGTATGTGAGAAGTGAAAGGTCTGAATTGTTTCCTGGTACTCTTTAAAAAGAAAAGAAAAATATATATGGAGAAACAGAGAATCCATGAGGGAAAATGTCAAGGGCTGAGGTGGGGCTTTCTTATGATGTTGATTTTATCACCAAGGCTAGAGGTAGAAAACCAGCTCTTCAACCCAATCTTTTCTAAATCCTTTTTCATTGAAGATGTTAATCTTCCAGTCTTGAAATAGTTGAGGATCTGACTCTCTGTAACACTCTCTCGCCCATAATAGCTCTTTCCAGACATTAACATCTGTGGGAGAAGCCATTCTCAATATAGCCTCTCTGTAGAAGACTATCTATCAGCACACAATAGAAGAGTGTCTCTTTTGTAAGTAACAAACAAGTTTAGCTTCAGGAAATAGAAGTAAAACATATCCCAGCTGGAGAATTCTGGGAGTTGAAGCCCACACATCTTAAAGTTCCCAAGACTGAGAAACATTGATTTAGTAAACTTTAATGGTAGGTATCAATAGTCTTTTTAATCTTTTCCACCAAATTACTGGGTGGCAGAATTAGTTGGGCAATTTCATCATGAAAGACAAATTGACCCACTTTTTCAAGAGTTGGTTGTCTCCTCAAGGACCTGAAAGAACTCTTACTTTCCACCCATAAGAATTTCTCAAAATGCTCTTTTTTTCTGAAATCAATTCCAGGAGCAAATTCTTAACAGAATAACAGCTGGAAAGTTGAAGGGCTTCTAATCCAACCCCCTTCTTCATTTCAGACAAACAGCTGTCCAATCTCTTTTATAAAGCCTCCAGTGATGGAGCACCCACAACTTCTGGAGGCAAGTTGCTCCACTGGTTAATTGTTCTCACTGTCAGGAAATTTCTCCTTCGTTCCAGTTCTTGCTTCTCTCCTTGGTTAGTTTCCATCCATCTTTCCATCTTTCATTAAATTCAATAAGAAGTTGTAAAATACACACATACAGGAACAGTTCTTGGTGCTATTTTAAAATGCAAATTTGGGCACTTTTGAGGATATTTTCTTTTAATTTCATTTGACTTTTGTAGCAGCAAGGCAAGATGACAGATGGGGAGGTTACTAGTATAGCTGCTTCCTTGCCCTTAAGGTAGACCTCTCTTAACCTCTCTTGGGAGTGTGTGAACCATTCAGAAGGGTCTTCTCAAATCGTCAGGGGGGAGGGTCTTCTTGATGGCTGCTTTGAGAGGGCTTCTGTTTATCAGCTAAAGGGGTAAATATATTTCTGCTGGAATTGGAACAAAAATGAAAAATGGAGGATAATCAAGGGGGCCAAATTGGAGCCATTATACTTTAAGCAGTGGGCTTGGACAAGGATCTTTATAAAACCTCTCCTTTACCTCCCCCTTTTTGGCTTATGATTTTAGCAGCCATCAATGTGTACAAAATGATGCTAATCAACAATTAGCTCTTAATGGGGTACTTGGGGATCCTCTACTTCTATGTAACTGTGCCTATGCAGATAAACCCTCTTCCTCCTCCCCTTCCCCCTTCCTTCCCCCCTTCTCCCCCTTCTCCATCTCCTCTCCAACTCAAGGCAGCAAGCATCATGCTTACATCTAATCTGACATCTAATATTTGTTTCTCAAATATCCCTGTATGTCAACTTCAGCTAGGGATATACTGTCTGCATCCTTTTCCATTTCATTCACATTTTGGGGTCTATATTAGGACTTTGTCACCACTTTTCCTTTGGGAGGTCATGTGGTGATTCTAGTAAATCCAGCATCTTGGAACAGCCCTTGTAGGCTTCCCATATTAAGTTATTGAGCCCAAACATCAACATACCCTCTAAGAAAAATCTCTATCACGCCCAGCTCAAGTTGATTAGATTAGTTCTTAAGGTCTCCTGCCTTTGTTTTGGATATTTCTACCAAGTCTTACTCCAATGACACTTGCCAAATTTACCCCTAAAATCCTTATATTCAGGGGTGGGATCTTACCAGTGCAGCTACCAGTTTGGGATCGCATGTGCGCACTGGAAAAACGTGTGCATGCTGCTTTTCAGCCCCCAGCTGGGGCTTGCAGCAACAACCAGCTTGAGCTGATAAAGACCAGGTAAGAATCAGGTGGGTGGGAGAGCCCAACATAGATTTTTTTGCTTCCTGTTCCTCTCCCTGGAATGGAGGCTTCAAGTAGCTACCAGTTCGCCTGATCCCATCAGACCCGGGAGGACCCCACCCCTGCTTATATTTCTTATTCAATCACACGTTTAATTCTTTTCCAGGGATAATCATGCACGACGTCCAATTTACATTCCTTTGCATTCTTTGAATGACTTGTACACATGAGGTTAATGACAGAATTAGCTTTGTTTTGTATTATTTCTTTATTGAAAGCTAAACGAGGGATTTTAAAAGGTTGGATTCTATGCTTCTAACTGGAGCTCATTGAAATGGTTACAAATTGCGTATCTCAAATTTGACAAATTATAAGACACAGTTTCTTAATCTAAAGAGGAAAACACAGGAGGAAGTAGGGCAGATCTATTTAAGAGTGGATTCAAGTTTTTTCAATATCCATAGAGTCATTAGGAGGGAGGGTAAGGAAGCAGATGACCTTGGAATGTCTGGTAGGCAGGAATAGAGTTAAAACTGCTCCTCCTTAGCAGTTTCCAGAATATATCTATAATTATGCAGATAGTTGCTTTAGTCTGGCAAGCTTCTGCCTTTAAGTGAAGAAGAATAAAGGAAACTACACTAAAGTAATTCCATGCATCATTCTTGGGACCTGACATTAAATACTGCATCAATCTCTCTGAGAGAGGATCTGGTGAAGGGAACAATGGGAATTCAAGAGCTAGTTTTTCTTCACAGAAGGCAAAGTCCAGAATCTTCTTCCTTCCCTTCCTGTGATGTCTCCCTGTTTTCAGGATTAGGATATAAGAGGTCCCTGTTGAGGGTTGCTCTTGCCTGAGGGAGTTTTCAGATAAAAGAAGCGGTTGTGGGAGGCCACAGCTGCATAACAGGCAGAGAAAAAAACATAGAAAGGATCTGCCCTAACCTATTTAGAAAAAGAGATGGCAGGAGATTTGTACTTTCAGGCATGCAAGACTCTGTTAAAGTAGTCTTTACAGCATCTACAGGGACTCACTGTATAAAGAGGGCAAAATATCCTTTCCTCAGTGTGACTTTGGGGTCCCACACAGGTGTGGGATCTAGCCGGGTCTGCCTGGATCAGGTGAACTGGTAGCTACCTGCAGCCCCCGTCCTGCGGAGAGGAACAGGAAGCAAGAAATCTATGTTGGGCCTTCCCCTCCTCCCTGGTCCTTACCTGGTCTTTATCAGCTCAAGCTAATAGGTGCTGCAAGCCCTGCAAGCTGGGGGCTGGGAAGCAGTACATGTGCATTTTTCCAGTGCGCACGCCTGCTCCTGAACTGGTAGCTGCGCCAGTTACATCCATCCCTCGTCCCACTTTGTGACCAGCTGTAAACTGAGGGCATATGCTGGTCCAGGATCTGATTTTTTTTCATATAAATGATGCTGTGCTTCAATGGTTGGATGACCTAAACATTGGTATTTGAACATGGATCTTTTTAACATGCATATTCTGTTGTGTGTGTTTTTTTAATCCAGGTGAAATATTAATATATATTTGCAAGTCCATGTATGATGCCATATGTTAAATAATAAAGTAGCCTTACACTAATGTAAAATTAGCTCATCTGGTGTGGTTTCCTACCAGTCTACCTGGGAAGACTAACAGGTGCTGACCTTGTTATTTTTTCCCTCAGTTTCCTAAACATGGCATAACCTTGTCCTCTTTTTCCAAGTGTTCCGTTTGCATCAGCATCTTGTGTCAATTTGTTTGGGAACTGCTGTTAGCTGTCGTCTTAGTGGCTTCCTGTCACCTTAGCTGCAACATCTGAAAGAGCACAACAATAGCTCAAAGGCAGGAGGGAGGCTTATATTACTGAGGCAAAACAAAATAAGTGGTTCATTGGGGAAAGCTGAACTCCTTAGTTGAACATGTGCATATGTGGAAGTGTGGGCTATGACAATGTCCCATCTGATCTGGAATTGTCTATATCTTTGCTTTTACCTTTTGTC
This sequence comes from Psammodynastes pulverulentus, assembly GCA_025802295.1. Taxonomy (NCBI): domain Eukaryota; kingdom Metazoa; phylum Chordata; class Lepidosauria; order Squamata; family Psammodynastidae; genus Psammodynastes; species Psammodynastes pulverulentus. The sequence continues at coordinate 28,811,394 of JAOYMU010000020.1, forward strand.
TCTACCCCAAGTCTTGCATCTTTCTCTCTCCTAATGTTCAGTCTTACTAGCTATTGAACAGAAAGCTCATGATGTGTGGAAGGGACTTTGGAGGTCTTCTAGTCGAACCCACTGCTGAGGAAAGAAATCCTATACTATTTCAGACAGGAGTGGGATCTTCCTGGTTCTGCCTGGCGATCCGGTAGCTAACTGAAGCCTCCATTCTGCGGAGAGGACCAGGAATCGAAAAATCCATGTTGGGCCCTTCCACCCACCCAGAAATCTTACCTGGTCTGTATCAGCTCAAGCTGATTGTCACTGCAAGCCCCAGCTGGGGGCTGGAAAGCGGCATGTGCATGTTTTTCCAGTGCGCATGCACGATCCCAAACTGGTAGCTGCGCCAGTTAGATCCCACCCTTGATTTCAGACTAATATCCAAAAACCTCTGGTGTTGGAGCACCCACAACTTCTGGAGGCAAGCTATTCCACTGACTAATTGTTCTAACTTCAGGAAATTTCTCCTTAGTTTTAGTTTGGTTCTCTTCTTGATTAGATTCCATCTGTTGCTTCTTGTCCTGCTTCCTGTTGATTGACAAGGAAAGAACAACTTGGATTTGAGGTCCTTATTTTAGTATTCCATGGCTAAGGAATATGCTTAGGAGCTCTTCATTCACTCAGGGGAGAAAATCTTGGATCATATAAGTTGAGGTTCTCCAAGTGTTTTTAGCTACTTGAAGCTCCATATTCTCTTCAGCAGTACTGTAATATAATTGCTTAAAATATCAGTAAAAGCCCATGAACGTGTCATCTAATGCTCAGGAGACATTTGTTCTGGTGTGTTCTGGGGAGAGTACACGTTGCAAGCTAAGGTGATATGGGTTTTTTTGCCAAAAATATAAGAATATGATCTTTCGCAGCCATCCTGCTAATCCTCTACTACTTAGTAAAGGACATTTCCATTGTGCAGTATTGGCTCCCATAAATCCAGTCATTTGATTCTGAGAAGCTTGTTGGCAATGAATTGTTATTACTGCATGCAATCAGTAGATTTTCTTGCCTGCTAGTCTGCTTGCTTCTCTTGGTTTTCTGCAATGATACAGAGGTGACAGTTCCAATATCTAAGGGGTTGCTCCAAAGCACCTGAGGGTAGGACAAGAAGCAATGGATGGAAACTAATCAAGGAGAGAGCCAACCTAGAACTAAGGAGAAATTTCCTAACAGTGAGAGCTATTAGCCAGTGAAATGGCTTGCCTCCAGAAGTTGTGAATGCTCCAACACTGGAAGTTTTTAAAAAGATGTTGGATAACATCATTTGTCTGAAGTGGTGTAGGGCTTCCTGCCTAAGCCGGGGGTTGGATTAGAAGATCTCCAAGGTCCCTTCCAACTTTGTTATTCTGAAAAATTGAGAAGTCATGGAAGGTGGAGACTATTCCAAGAACCCTTCTCCAAAAGAAGGGCGTTTTCTTCTGTCCCTTTGTGACTGTTGCTAGCCAGGACACAGATTCTATTCTTTTCTTCTCAGCTATTTGTATCATTCCAACTTTCAATATGGTGGAACTGGGAAATGTTGACACTTGGCCAGAGTGCAACCTAGTTTGGCTTACAAATTTGGGCAAATGAAGTAACAAATGGAGCTTTCCACGTTTCAGAAAATTGAAATGACATTGATGGATGACTATGGCTGTGCTGCAATCAGGATTCAAAGTGGGTGCATATATCACGCTTGTTAGAAGCTCTTCAAAGACAGTTGTGTCTTTTTCTGAGCTTGAGTTCCATTTCAGGCAAGATAACCAGTGCAACCTGCCTGTCAAGATAGTTTTTCTTCCAGTGAACCTGAATAACTTCACTTCTTACAATATGATTTTGAAAAAGTCACAGTCAATCCCTACATTGCTGGTCAAGATCCAGGCAGCAGTAAGTTGGTTTCAGAAAGACCTCCTGAATGCAAATTTGAGTAATGACGGAATCCTGGAAATTAGAAGATAAATTTGTAGCCTTCATTTGCAGTAGTGCTTTTTTCAACTTGGCAAGTTTAAATGATGTGCAATTCAATTCCTCAAATTCTCCAGCCACTATGATAACATTGAAGTCCAGACCTCTTAAAGTTTCTGAGGTGGAAAAAGACCAATATACAGTGAGTTTATTAAGGTGGGTTTTCTTTGGATAGCACGAAAGACTCTTTTTTCTTGGGTTCTTTCTGCTGCTTGGTCCATGTTTACTATTTCTGAGATACTTTTTCAGTCACCTGATATTTCTTCCTTCAGGTCCAGCTGAATAATATAGAAATATTATGCATAGCAGGTGAAGAAATGTAATGGATTAGAAAAAAAGAAAGGAAAGGAAAGGGAAAAAAACTTACAAGAAGAGACTTTACACTGGAGAGAACAGGAAACAGGAGGTGCCTTCTTCATCATAAAGAAAACATAGAACCCTTGCTAGTCTTATTACATTTGCTACATCTGTCCATGAGATATAACCAGTGGTGGGATTCAAAAATTTTCACTACCAGTTCGGTGGGCGTGGCTTGGTGGGCGTGGCGTAGCCTGGTGGGTGTGGCAGGGGAAGGATACCGCAAAATCTCCATTCCCTCCCCACTTCTGGGGGAAGGATACTACAAAATCCCCATTCTCTCCCCTCCCCACTGACCTGCTTTCCAGCTCTGTTCTCCTGTGCAGGGCAATAAAAGAAGACCCAGCCGATCAGCTGGGACTTGGGAGGCAGAGAATAGATGGGGGCGGGGCCAGTCAGAGGTGGGATTTGCTGGTTCTCCAGAACTACTCAAAATTTCCGCTACCAGTTCTCCAAATTACTCAAAATTTCTGCTACCGGTTCTCCAGAATTGGTCAGAACCTGCTGAATACCATCTCTGAGTTCTGGAGATTTTCAAAAAGTAAGCAATCCATGGGAAATGGGATGGGGAGGAGTTAGGGGAATTCTGGATGCTAGCAAAGCAGACCTAGTCTGTGTGGACCCAGTGGGGCAGGAGGGAGGAAGTACTTGTGGGGACCCCAGAGGAGCATGCAGTATCTCAGTGGATTGGGAGAGGCCTTGAATGGCCTGCTCCAGCACTAGGCCCCACATGCTCTTCCCCACTCTGAGATACCACATGAGCATTTAATGACCTGTGCATTCGATTAACAAATGCATTGGGGAAAACAGGGAGTGATCATGTTTATTTAATGTGATTCAATCAAATGAATCCTCAGGTTACAAATGTAATTGGCAGGCTCTATTACATTTGTAACTTGAGGAGGTGCTCCCCCAACTTGAGTCCCGTGTCATGCTCATTATGACCATGTCCACCCTGGCCATGCCCACCATGCCCACGCCCCCAGGCATGACCTGCCCCTGCCTCTCCGAGATCAAACACAACCCTGATGCAGCCCTCAATGAAATCAAGTTTGACACCAATGTTTCAGACTGTCATCTTCTGAATGATGTTGACAGAGTTGTTTGCAATCTAATGATCTCTAGCATAGAATTTTATCATTTTTACATCTGTCACACATTGATTCAATATTCTTATTTTGCAATCCACTATAATCCTACTATTGCTATCCTAGTTATTAATAGCCCAGCTTTGTGGCTTCACAATCTAAATATATGGATTCATCATTAGATCAATAGACAAATCTTTCTGGTATTTTCTGTGCAACTTTATGATATTTTAGGGACCTTTAGATCAACTTTCCTCATTTTTCAATGGTACTGATTTTTTAAAAAGATGCAGGAGGAGGAAATGGGCTGCATGAATATGTAATATCTATCCCAATGGAAACTCTACTGGCTGCATTAGTTTTCTCAGGATACATGCTAAAGAGCAATATCATTACTTATTTATCTATTGTTGCATTTTTTTAAAAAAAGTTAATATGAGAGCAGGATAGCCTGTGCCATTGTTTTCCAACCATTTTACAAAGAATGCATTGTAACTGTAGAAAAAGCAGAGAGCATGATGTAATGTTCTACTCCAGTAAAACTTCACTTGGAGAACTAAATTAGCTCACAGTAATATTCTGTAGCACCATAATATTCTCCTTTGAAGGAAAGGGAAAACTTATTTCATTTACATTGTAGTTATTCTATTGTATTTTCTTCACTAGAATTTTTCACTTACAACTTTTATACATTAATATGTATAAAATATGTCCTGATTTCATGATGACCTTACAGAAGTGCTAATTTGTTTATTTA
>JAOYMU010000020.1:28822901-28836164 GCA_025802295.1 Psammodynastes pulverulentus
GTCAGAAATGGTGTAGGGTCTCCTGCTTGGGCGGGGGAGGTTGGACTAGATGACCTACAAGGTCCCTTCCAACTCTGTTGATCCGTTAAATGTCTTTGCATTTGTGTGATGGCATCTTACCTCCAACATCAACTGAGTGAACTCTTCATTGCTAAGGAATGAGGGTTTCCAATCCTCTCTAATTTCACAGGCTTCGGTCTGGGCTGAGATTTCTAAGAGAGAAAAGTAAAAAACGATGCAGAATTAAGGATGGAATATGAGAAACAAAAGTAATATATTTTTTTCCCCCTGCAGGAAATGATCTTCCTCTAGGAAACCGTCCTGATTTTATCTTACTACTGTAACTGAGAAAACAGGGAGAAATAAAACACACCACGAATGCTATTAAGTTTAGTCAGAAGGAGGCATCGACAGATCTATAAAGTTACGTGCAAAAGAAGAAATAAATTTAAGAGTTTTCCCCCCTCACTCATAGAAAAAGATACAAAAGGTACCTAGAAGTAAGGCAAAATTTCCTGATAGTTAGAACGATGAATCAGTGGGAACAGCTGGCCTCCAGAAGTTGTGGCCCACGTACCTTTTTGCTTCTGTAAAAAGTCGATAGTCCTCTGTAAGATTGTGGACTTGTCCATCTTGAGAGGATGTCCATGTCCTTGAAGCATCGTGCACAGTTCCTTGATGAGCACATTGAACTGATCTCTTCTTTTCTTCTCTGATTTGTTGCGGGACGCCCTGGTCAAAGGAAGCACAAAGTCGCCTTGAAAACTTCACTCCTCTTTCTGCACCACAAATCTACAAGGGCCAGGACGTCCTTCACGAGAGACGTCCAAAAATGTCAAAAATGGTGCGTGGCAAACACAAACAAGGTTCCACCTGGTTTTATGTACACCACAAGATTGAAAGAAGGTGGAGCTTTGATCGCAGCATCGTAGCGACCACCTTGATGTTTGAGGTCCCACGGATACGTCTCAACTGTCTTGTCCTCATCCAGCAAGATGTTTGGCTTAAAGGTCTAAACTCTTTAACCAAGTTTACATATTTAAGGCCTGGTTGATTTAGCTACACTTTACGGTGTAAACAAGAGGTTGGAGTTGCGCAGTGCACACAGCCCTAAAACCAAAGCTGAGTTTACACACTATGCAAAGTCGAAAGGCCCACTTGATGGATTGCACGGTGTTAAAAGATCAGCCCTTTTCCATTCTTTGCCTTCTCCTACATGGGGAATTCCTGTCATTTTCCACTTCCTGAATGGAAACAATGAGAACTGTAATCCCCTCCCCCCCCCCAAAAAAAATTATAGATAGCCAGCTCCTAAATAAATAAATATATCAAGCTGTGTCCTAACTCTTGCAAGAACAAATTTTAGACCAAGGTATTGTTGGGAAATTGGCAATCTCCAGGATGTGACAGAGGTCAGAAATCTCCAATCTCACATCCTGGAGATTGAGAAGTTCGCTGAGGATGGGCTCCAAATTAAATTATGAGCCTCAAGCCAACCTTCAAAAGAAACCCAATTATTTATTAGGAGCAACATGTCGGCACTTTCCCAGTTGAAGCCAACTCTGCTTCACGTAATTTATGGCCCCTCTATGACCCTGTTTCCTCCCCTTCCCTCCTGGGAGTGTCATAAATCACATTCTCCAGCAGAACACCTTCACAGCTGGTGTGTCATAGATCACATTCTCCAACAGAGGACTTTCACGAGCTCTAATGATCACGCCCTCCAACTGGATCTGGGATATAGACTTGATAAAAAATTTTGAGGAATGTACTTCTGGTTTTGATCGCATTGCTGCTCCTTTAAATTCCCTCCCTTCCTCCTTATGGCAACGCAAAAGCAGGCCAGGAAATGCTTTACGAGTCGACAGCAACATTATCCTGGGACCCGAATATTTTGCCTTCATTCGTGATATTGTTCTGTTGCTGTTATCGGAAACGACACAATCAGCGCAAAATATTGTACCTCTTTGCCCTGTCCTTCTCATCTTCGTCCATCAGCTCGTTTACACGACACGGAATTCTGCAATGAAAACACACAACAGTCACTTTTCGGTTGGCATCACAAACGCTACTTGGTGCTACTTTGTCGCTTTTGCGAGACACGCAACTATATGTACATCCGATAGGCAGATAAATAAATAAGCATCATAAACGGATGGTTGGATACTGAGGTTCTCTTTCTTCCCTGGTTCATTTAGGTGTGTGGTTTGTGATACCCAAGAGTTAGGGCCAAACAATTATATTTTAAAAAAACCTATAAAGTTGCATCAGTTATCCAGTTCTCTGCCCGGAAGTGAGGCTGATTTCCTCGCGTTTCTAAAATACGGTAAGGAATAAGAGTGGAGAATCCTTCAACATTGCAGTTGGGTTCAATTTAAATAAAGCAATAAACAATAGTGATAATATCACCGTGGGTTCCAGACAGAGGAGCTGCATTCGAGGACTGGTCTAGCAAAGGTTTTGTATGTTCTAGTTAGTAGTTCAATATTACCAGAGAAGAAGCTATGCGGGATTAAGTTTACAACTCTTAATGCCTTAATGGCTCCACCAGACCTAGGCACAAAATGTCTCCTGGAACCTCATCCTCCATCAATCAGAAACTAGGCGCTCGATAAAATTTTTACCGATGAATCCAGGACCACACCTGGTGCCCTAAAGGTATTTTTACATGGGTGCAGCCGAATATTTTTAGATGCACTCCAATACGTAAGAGAAATCTCCCGCGTGGTGTGTTACGCCCACGTACGTTGTCTTCTTAAGTCACCTTTGTGTATAACCAGCAAGCCAAGATATCTTCCCAGGAGGGATGTTATTTTGAATAAGAAAAAAAACAGTGAAATTGCAGCCAAACGTTGCTTGCAAACAAACCTAGTTAGACTCCCAGCTAGTCAACTCTTACAATTCTTATCTCCTGTGTTTTTCTCCTAAATTTGCTTGTTTTTATCCAACAAGCACCTGATATTTTGCATCCACCTCACTGGATACATCCTCAACACATATTGAAGCAGATCGGTCCATACAGGTCCCCCCAAAAATCCTTGACTTACAACCACAAGGGAGCTCGGAATTTATGTTGCTAAGTGAAGCAGTTTTTAAGGGAACTTCGCCCCATTTTATGTTTAGATTTTTAGCAAGACCTTCTGTACCTAACTGAGCAACCTGAGTTATTCACAATCACCAAAAGAGAGCAAAAAAAAATCAGATTATGGAAATTACCTGTTTTATCCTGTAGATTCATTAGTCCAGGATGGCAGAGGGTGGTAAGGATATGTTATTGTCACCATGAAAAGAAAGGGAGAAGTGATCCTAAAAAAGAAGAAGTTTCAGAAAACTGTCAAACTTTTTAGTCTTTTCTTTTTTAACATATTCAGCTCAATCACCAAATATTCATCGACCGCCATGTTTATACACCTTGGCAACTTTAAAAAGGATGGACTTCAACTCCCAGAATTCCCCAGTCAAGGGAATTCTGGGAATTGAAGTCCGTTGATCTTGAAGTGGCCACGGTTGAGAAATACACGGAATTACAAGGAATAGAAGAAACATATTAATTACAAACGTCTAAATATATGTCATGAATGGATTATCGACCTGCTTATCGTCATTATAATTGCAAGTTATATTCACAGTCATTACAAAGGCATTAGCGCTTGCTGGGGAATTCTGGGAGTCGGAGCACGCACATTTTTAAGGCGCCGAGGTTGAGCAAAAATGGCTGATATTTTATTTGTTTACTTTCGTTTATTTATTTAATCCAACACACCTTCCTCCTGCTATTTTCCATAGAACAATGACCCTGTGAGGTGGGTTGCACTGAGAGAGAGAGAGAGTGACCTAAAATCACCCAACTGGCTTTCAGGGCTAAGGCAGGACTAGAACTCCCAGCCTCCTGGTGATTGGCCCAACGTCACCTAATCAGCTTTCATGCCTATGGCAGGACTAGAATTCAGAGTTTCCTGGTAATTGGCCCAAAGTCCTCCAGTTGGCTTTCATGTCTAAGATGGAACTAGAATTCTCTTTTTCCTGGTGATAGGACCAAAGTCACCCAGCCAGCTTTCATGCCTAAGGCAGGACTAGAATTCATAGTCTCCCACTTCCTTTTAGTTGAGGGGGTTTTTAGTTTTAGGGTCTTTTAAATTTTTATGGAAATTTTAATGTTTGATTTTTTTGGGAATTTTAAATTTTAATTTTTTATCTCATTTAACTTGTTTTATATATTGTTGATTTTTTATTGTTGTTACCCGCCCCGAGTCCTTTGTGGAGATGGGGCGGGCTATAAATATGATTATAAATAAATAAATAAATAAATAAAACTGCACACTACAGTAGTGACATTAAGATGGGTGGTTTTTGTGTTGTTTTGTTTGATAAATTGGAGATGAACATCCACACACATCTTAGTGAGCAATTGTTTCTCTCATCACTACAATCTTACGAAGGGGGGGGGGTGCCTAACCACCCCCAAGATTGCACATTACACTTTGATCCCTACATGAGTTGGCAGGTCCAGGTATTCATGCTCTTCTGGTATTGGTTTCCCCCCCCCCCGAAAACCTAGATCAAAAAGAGGGCTTTTATTCAGAGTCTTTTTTAAAAAAGACTGGGAAGAATAAATGTGATTAGTAGACTAATTAACAAAAGGAAACATTTGAAGGGAAAGACAAGATTGATCTTGTTGTTTGCATACCTTCTATCTGAGCCTTGTCCTTACAATTCTTGCAAAGTCTAGGAAATCGCAGAACAAGATGTACTGTTCTTACTCCCGTCCTATTCTGGAGTAGCATTGCTCACCACAATCCTGCTTCTTGTAAGAAGTACGAAGCCATCATATAGCCCGTTAAGGGCACAAACTGTTTGTCTGCGTGCCTGCCTCAAAGCTTCTACGAAGGTTACAAAAAGCTATCAAGCCACGATTATAATATGATCCCTGATCGGTTGGGACATAGCTGTAATTATTCCAGGAAAGTCAGAGAAAATGGCGTTATGTACCTGCTAAATTCACAAGTGGATTTCTGATGTTTAATTATGCTGAAACATCAAATATTTCAAAGATATAGTGCTCCACTTTTATTTTAAAAATATGAAAATGAAAATGGGACAAAACACCATCTATAAACATAAGGCTGGACTTTGCCATCTGCTGGCAAGTAAAAAATCTTTACCTGTTTCTTAGCTGCTTTACAGTTTCAAAGCTGCAAGAAATCCCCCCCCCTTGTGTTACTCAGGTTGGGGGGAGGGGAGGTGCAACCTCATTTTATCTTCCCAGCAACCTGACCAGGGTTTTTTTTTGAAGGGGGGTGGGTGGGCTGAGGCTATAAATTCATGATGTGTTTTGCTGGGAGCTGATCTGATTTGGCGCCTGATTTGAAGTGATTGCAAACTTCTGGAATTAGGAAGAGATGAATTAGCCTAAGTATCCTTCTTCTTATAGGTTTGAAAATCACCCAATGTTCTGTTCACCTATTGGCTGATAGGAAAATATTTTTCTGAGAAAAATCTTGGAGAATCTGAAGGAGATGATAGTGCTGGGATTCACATTTCTTGAGAAAGATGTCTGATTTTGACAAATCCAGACATCATGCTTTGTAAATGTCTATGGAGATTCTCAGTCATCCAGATCATTGTTTTCCCAAAGGTGTTTTTTCAAAAGGCAACTGGACTTCTTTGGTTTTTCTTTGAAGATGTTTTATTTCTCATCCCAAAAGCTTCTTCAGTTCTGACTGAATGATGGAAAATGGAAGGATTTATATTCCTTGTAGCCATCTGGTCATTAGCACTCTCTCTGAGAGTCATTGAGGCAACATGGAGATTGAACTGTGCTGTCATGCCCCCTTTGGAGTTTGAATCTGAGGGGGAAAATGAACAGCTGACAGAGCAGGAGAGGAAACTGGAGAAGGGCAAAGTCAGGCTGGGCAGAGCATGGAAGAGGTAGAATAAGGGAGAGGAGGTTCAGATGAAGACCAAGGCCCACCCCCTCCTCATCCTAGGGCACATGGGGAAGAAGGAAGAAGAGAGCAACGTGGGTTGCATGGCTTACAAGGAAGAAAAGGGCACTGATTCCCTTCACAAGGCACACTTGGGAATGGAGTGTAAAAGTGAGGCAGCTTGGGAGGGGTGATTGTCAGGAACAAACGCTGAATTCATCTAGTGCTGACTGCTGTTATCTAAATTCCTGACATTCCTCCCAACTGTTTTGATTTACTGCCATGCCACTTCTCTTCTTGGACTCCTTATCTTACCTTGCCGGATTTATAGCTTGCAGTCATTCTGCTTACAGTGTTTGGACTGTATCTGCAACCACAGACTGGTTCGTTGGAGAGCTTTTCTCCAGACCGGAGAGTAACCGGGACGTTGGGGGCAAAGTTGGAGCAAATAAAGAGACTCATACTTATTCTCTGACTCTGTTGCCTTTGTGCCATGTCCCAGGTCATCACGTGTCCTCAGGATCATCTGAATAGTGTGCATGGCACAACATAAGAGAACAAACCCATCAGGATAAGCTTCAGCAGTCTATCTGCATTTGAAAGACAAAAATCACTCTTTGGAAGACAGCAAAGTCCACATTCTGGACAGAGAGGACCATTAGTTTGAGAGAGTGGTCAAAGAGGCCATCTATATTAAGATTGAACAGCCCTCTCTCAACACCATCTATCTTCTGTTTACAACACAGCCCTTTCAGCAGTTCCGATAAGGCTCTACGTCCATTTGCAATATTCAGATGACCCTGAGGGCGCAGTCAAAACTCCAAGTGGTCTCAATGAATCACAGAAAGAGTGCCAATGACCAGATGACTGCAAGGAATATAAATCCTTCCATCCTCCACCATTCAGTCAGAACAGAAGAAGCTTCTTGTATGAGAAGGGAAATGTCTTCAAAGAAAATCAAAGAAAATTCAGTTGCCTTTTGAACAAAAGCATCTTTGGGACATGCTCTGTAAATCACGTTTTCTAGTTTAGTGCAATGAGGAACCAAATCGCTTATTGCTTTTCCATTAATCCACTGCTAACCAAGACATGGCTTTATCCAGAAAGTGAATTTTCTAACAAATTTGTGATCACCTTTGAGACTGGGCAACCTGAGGTGGACCATGAGCTGGTTTCAATATAGTAGTATCATATAGTATCCTGTTCTGTGTTCTATAAGGTTAGAAATTCAGTTGTTTTAGCTGGGAATTATCCGACTATTATGATTTGCTCAAGAAATCATGATTTAAAATTTCTCAAGCTAGAGAAAAGTGGGCAATATTGTCTCTGCCAAATCAAGAAAATGATTAAATCTTCCTACAAAATGGTGGTCCTCGACCTACACCCATTTGTTTAATGACTATTCAAAGATAGAACAGCATAAAAGCAGAAACTTTTATTTGGGATTTAATGGAAAAAGGCTTGGGGAAAAAATTGGAACTTTGATGTTATATATGTTGAGTGCAGCAAGACTACTTTATGCAAAAAAAAATATGGAAGGATATTTAGATTCCCACCATGGACAGATGGCTGCAAAAGTTGATAGAGTTAGCAGAGATGGCTAAATTGACTGTTTTGATCAAAGAAAAAAATCTACTTTTGTTTCTACTTGGAAACTGCTTGTGGACTTTGTGCTTTGAGTGGAAATTTATTGATTAGATAAATTTGTTGTTATAGAAACGGCTAGTTTATAACAGTATGTAAATGAAAAAAGTTGAGGTTTGATGTTATTATCCCAAGCCAGTAAATACTGTAACACAAAATGAGTCCCAAAAAAGTATCTTATTTTAATGGCTGTGAATTCTGTTCATTCAAAACAGATAAATAAAAGTCCAACAGAAGCCTGTTACAGTCTTTCGGGAGAAAGCTGATAAGCGCCCACCTTTATCTCCCTTGAAAGGCTGCTACGACCTAATTTCCAGTTGCTGTGAAAAGCCAAACAGAACAGAAGTCGACACGGAGCTGCAAAGATGAATCCAACTGAGCATGAATGAAGTTGCTCCCTGCAAAGAGCATCTGACCCAGTACTCCTCCTTATAAGTCTTATGGGAGGGGCCAATCATCTCCAAGCCTTACTCCTGAATCACTCTTTCAACCCCAAGTGTTCTTGCCTTCTGGCAGCTCTGTGCATGCACGCACTGACAACATGGGGAGCCTGTTCCTCTGCCTCACTTATGTCAGAGTCTGGAGGCTCCAGAGTTCGCACATAACTCCCAGATGGCCCTGGCTCCATCTCTGTGTCGGGCACAGAGCCCTTGTATAAGAACAATCCAATACAAGTGGATATTTGGGCCCCAACTGATGCAAGCTTACACTTTGTAAGGGTCGCCCCATGTAGAATGCATTGCAGTACTCAAATCAGTTGCCTTTTGTATGGACTCAAATTATGACTCAATATACAGTGCAAACCGAGCTTGCAAATTGCTAAGAGAGCATTACAGCTAAATGACAGAGCAACCCTATAGTCCTTTCAGAGAGTATTTTTCTGTTGGAAACATTTTCTGCCCCATCCAACTCTATTTTTAAAGTAATGAATTTCCCACAGGGGAGCCTGGAGGTTTTCTGTTTGCCTACCAAATTTTATCCCAGCAAACTTGTAAATTAGATTGCTCCAAGATCCTCAGATAACTCTGCCTTTCAAGGAGCCAAGACTGCCAAGAAATATATCTATACAATTAAGTGCTAGTGCTCTTGCTATGCCCGTTTCTGAGCTGGCTGAAGCAGCCAACAACTTAGTACTATCTATGCCAGCAAGCCAGACACCAATTGACACCCTGCATGCAGTGATAATATGGGGCAACTGTTACCCTTACATGCTTTTCTAGAAGATAGAACCTAGAATAATAGGGTTGGAAGGGATCTTGGAGGCCTTCTAGTCCAACCCCCTTCTCAAGCAGGTGTCCCTATACTATTCCAGACAAATGGCTGTCCAGACTAATCTGGAAAACCTCCCGTAATGGAGCACCCACCACTTCTGGAAGAAAGCCATTCTACTGGTTAATTAAACTGGAATTAGAAAATAACAGAACAACAGAGTTGGAAGGAATCTTGAAATTCTTCTAATCCAGCCCGTGCTCAAGCAGCAGACCCTACACCAGGGGTGTCAAACTCATTGAGGGCTGCATCAGGGTTGTGTTTGACCTCGGGGGGCCATGTTGGGCATGGCCAACATGATGTCACCATGTGAGGGGATGCCTATGATGGCCCAAGCACTCTGCCAGTGAAAATGGGCTCCTGAGCTCCGTTTTCAGCTAGGACAGCCTCCTGCAACCCTCTGCCATCAAAAACTGAGCTCAGGAGGGCCACGCACGGCCCTCGCGAACTCAGTTTTCACTGGCAGAGGCACCACAGGCTGGTCCTTCACTGTTTCCAGGGCCGTCCTGCGAGCCAGATCTAAGCACCCCATGGGTTGAATCCCGCCCCCAAGTCTTGACTTTGACACCCCTGCCCTAAAACATCCTGGACAAATGGCTGTCCAATTGCTTCTTGAAAACCTCCAGTGATGGAGCACCCACAACTTCTGGAGGCAAGCCATTCCACTGGTTAATTGTTCTTGCTTACTTCTAAGTTGGATCTTTCTTTAATGATCTTTCACCCATTACTTCCTGTCAAGTGCTTTGAAGAATAGCTAAGTCCCTTTTCCTCTGTGATAGCCCCTCAAATACTGGAAGACAGCTTTCATGTCACCTCCAGTTCTTCTTTTTGTCAAAGTAAACATAGCTAGTTTCCTTTATCATTCATGATACACTTTGATCTCCAAACCCCTTATCATCTTTGTTGCTCTTCTCTGCCAACTTTCTAGGGCAGTGTTGGGGAACCTTTTTGGCACCGAATGCTGAAATGGGAGCGCATGCAGGGGGAGCACCGGAAACCAGAAGAACAGCTTCCTGGCATGCATGTGCATGCCAGAAAGCTGAGTTTCCAGTTTCTGGTGGGCACACGCATGCCAGCCACCTGGTCTTCCAGCTTCTGGGGCACATGCATGTGCAAAGACCAGCACAATGGGAAGCTGCTGTTCTGGTTTCTGGTGCTCCAGTGTGTGCAAAGAACAGCTGGCCAGCACGCATACGTACACCAGAACTCAGAAGAGCAACGGGTGACAGCTGGTGTGTCCGGAGAGATGGCTCTGCATGCCACTTACGGCACATGTGCCATCACAGTTCTAGGGTGTCAACATTTGTAACTACATACAGTAAATACAGTAACTGCTATTACTATTACCAGTAGTACTTGTCACATTTAGGCTTGACACATTTAAAATGTGTGAGCCATATAGTAGGGCAGAACTTAGTGAATCTACTTTGAAGGTATGCTATGCAATTATTTCGTTATTGTTAATTTTTAATGTAAGCCTTTCTCTTCAGAGTTCTGGATTGCCAACCTCATTTTCCCCCTTTCAACCCAGGACAGGTTATATGTGACCAGTGGAAATCATGCAAAATCTCATGCATGGGAAAATGCCATAATGTAACATCTGTATTTCTCTTCTCTGACAGCTTAAGGGCTGTACTTACCTTTTTTGGCTGAATAAAAATATAATCTTCTCTATGCTTTAAAGGGGACAGCATGGTGCCTCAGTGGTTGAGACACTGGGATTGTCGCCTGGAAAGCTGACAGCTCAGGTTTGAGACCTGAGCTCCATGCAAAAGGATGAGCTCCCATTCTCGCTCCAGTTCCTGCCAACCTAGCAGTTTGAAAGCATGCAAACGCGAGTAGATAAATAGATACTTTGGTGGAAAGGTAACAGTGCACTAAGATGTCATGCTGGCCACATGACTGCAGAAATGTCTTTGGACAGCGCTGTCTCCATGGCCTTGAAATGGAAATGAGCATTGCCCCCCCCATAATCAGCAATGACTAGCGGAATAAAATCTTCACAGACTCCGTTACCTTTTACCTTATGCTTTTTAAAGTAAATGCTGGCTTGATGGAGGTAGTCTTGGCCCTACCATTAAGGGAGACATGTGGCCCTCTAGCAAGAGGATCCAACATTTTCAGAATAGTTAAACCATCTTTTTGAAGTGCTTAGCTAAATATCTATGGAGATTCTCAGTTCCCAGAGCTGAAGAAGCTTTTGGGATGAGAAGTGACATGTCTTCAAGAAAAACACAAAGTCCAGTTGCCTTTTGGAAAAAAGCACTTTTGGGACATCTTTTTTTTTTTGGAAGATTTAAGGATTCTTTTATCTTGCAAAGGTTGAAGCCATTTTGGCCCCATCTGTTTTTGGAAGTCATCCATCCACATGACATAAGTATGGTGGAATGCTCCTTGTGCATTAAACACCTTGAAAATCATGGTCCCAATCAATAGCTGCAAAGAGGTGGTGATAGCCGTTTCTGCTGAGCCTTTTTTGCTTGGTGGAGCTTATCCTTCATGTCCTATTCTGGGCCGCTGACCCGATGCATGGGATCACAGTTATCTAATCGTCAAAACAAAGTAAATTTTAATTTTAATAGAACCGGGAGAGATAAGCCAAATTTAAAAATGTCCTTGAATGCAGAACAAACATGCAAAGACTCCCAAATAGTTTACTTGAGGTGAAAGAGATTCTTAGAAACTGTAAGGTTTAAAACTGAGTGATCTCACCGGTATGCATGTTAAGACTAAGAATTGCCACGCTTGGAACTTTGATGCAACTGGCACGGATTGGCAACCTCCATTTCTCTCCAGGTATTGCTGAATCCATCTACTTGATTATTAGCCATGGTTTGTTTGTTTTTTGTGTCATGGCAAGCTGTAATTCCACAAATCTGTAGATTGATATATTGAGAGATATGAGAAGATGTAGGCATTTAACAGGAAATTATCAAATGCAGGACACTAGACGTCAGGCCCGAAATCATAAATGATACATGGAAATTCTTTCAAAGAATCAGACAGAGGCCGAATTTATTCAGAATCATAGGGTTTGAAGCAGTGGTGGGATTCAAAATTGTTTACTACCGGTTCTGTGGGCGTGGCTTGGTAAGCATGGCATGGCTTGGTGGACGTGGCAGGGGAAGGTTACTGCAAAATCCCATTCCCTCCCAACCCCACTGACCTGCTTTCCAGCTCCGTTCTTCTCTGCAGGGCAACAAATTAAGACCCAGTCGATCATCTGGGACTCGAGAGGCAGAGAATAGATGGGGGTGGGGCCAGTCAGAGGTGGTATTTGCCAGTTCTCTGAACTATTCAAAATTTCTGCTACCGATTCTCCAGAACTGGTCAGATCAGAACCTGCTAAATACCACCTCTGGTTTGAAGACACCTTTGAGGTCTCCTAATGCAACCTCTTCTTGGAGAAATGGCTGTCCCATCTCTCCTTGAAAACCTCCCGTGTTGGATCACACACAACTTCCGGAAGCAAATCTGGTTAATTGTTCTCACTGTCAGGAAATTTCTTCTTATTTCCAGGTTGTATTCCAAGCTGACCTCTTTATTGTTGCACACCTACAGACAAAATTTTGCCAAATTGAAGACTCTATTATGTATAATATGATGCAATATAGTCTGTATATTTTATAGTATACTATACTATATAATTTAACCTGTGGATTGCTAGTGAAAGACTGTCTTCACCCTTTTTCTCTGACACATGATTGTGTCATAAGATGAGTTGCCTCTTAATCTTCTGGAATACATCCCTTTCCTCCAGAGATCCACCTCTTCACTAGATACTATCACACTAAACTTTTAAATCAAGAACTCTCTTGAGAGCTGCAGGACACCAGGCTTGTGGGTTTTTGTCTTTTTAAAATGTATAATATAGAGTTTCAAGGAATTCTGATCTCTTTGCAAATATCAGCTCTGTTGGCACAACCTACTTCATTTGACCACCTTGAAGCGTGATAAGAGTTTTGAATGGCTTAGCATGTTGTTCCAACTCAATCCAGTTAGGTTATGTTATGACTCAGTGAATTGGCTGAAGTCAAAAATGGATTAACTCCACAGTCAACTTCAGTGTCCAGGGTGAATGAGGTCAGTAAGTCTCTTTTTCACATTCTAAGAAGCTATTTGCAAGTTCATGCCACCATGGAAATTGAATTGGCTGTCAAAGTCAAATCCATTTTGGGTACTTTCCTGGATCAGTTGGAAGGACGAAATATAATTTCTGCATCATAAAAGCAGAGAGGACTTTTCTGTGTTGGAAGAACAGATAGTGTGTGTGAACCCTGGGGTTTATTAGAATTTCATTTTCAAAGAACTAGAGCAGGGGTCTCCAACCTTAGCAACTTTAAGACTTGCGGACTTCAACTCCCAGAATTCCTCAGCCAACCAGCAACTCTATTGTTGAAATTCTTGCAACAGGCTGAGAAATTCT
>JAOYMU010000020.1:28969217-28992032 GCA_025802295.1 Psammodynastes pulverulentus
CTTGAGCCTGGTCAGATTCGATCTGCCTAATTACAGGCAGCTGGCTGTTAGCAGAAGTCTTGCAATTACTACAATCATCCCTCTGCGCCACCAAGGCTCTTCCAGTGATTTGAATTATATATCACCCAGATCAATTAACTATATTAGGTTGATTTATCTGTCAATTAAACCCATCAGTCTCTCCCAATTTATCAACTACCACTGTAGTTTGGACAACGTCCATCCTCCTCCCCTAGCTGATACAACAACCATGCTGAGTGGCTGAGAGCCAGTTTGATCCAGTGGTTAAGGTTAGAAAGCAAGAGACTGCAAGTTCAAATCCCTCCTTGGCCATGAAAGATGGCTGGGTGACTTTGGGCTAGTTGCTCTCTTTCAATCCACCTTGCAGGGTCGTTGTGGAGAAAACAGGAAGAGGAAGCTATGTTCTGTACATTCGCTGCCTCGAGTTATTTGAAAAAATAATAAAAGTTGGATACAAATAAATAAATAAATAACCAAGTGTCTGGACAATATCAAACCAGGTAAACGTTGTACTACAGATAATCCTCGACTGAGAACCATTGATTTAGTGACTGTATGAAGTTACAATGGTGCTGAAAAATTGACTTATGACTGTTTTTCACACGAGTATTGCAGCATCCCCACAGCTACGTGATCAAAATTCAGACGCTTGGCCACTGGCATGTATTTATGATGGCTGCAGTGTCCCGGAATCACTTGATCCCCTTTTTGCGACCTTCTGACAAGCAAAATCAAGGGGGAAGCCAGATTCAGTTAACAACTGTGTTAGTTACTTAACAACTGCAGTGATTCACTGAACAATTGTGGCACGATAGGTCGTAAAATGGGGCAAATCTTGCTCAGCCATGGAAATTTTGGGCTCAATTGTGGACAAAGTCAAGGACTACGTGCACCTGTTGCAATTTGCAAGACTGCCAATTTTAGCTAACTACATAAAATCCTCATCTCGTCCACAGCACACATTGTACGGTGGATCACACATAACAAAAGCAGAAGGCAAATGATCGTTGCCGCTGTTGCTCAGGTTGAAGCATGAAATTCCATTCCTGCAATGCCAGAATTGCAAAGCAAATACTTCATTCGGTGACCCCCACGACTGAACAAATCTATGTTCCAACAGTGTTTAGCATGAAGTGAATATGCGCTAAAGGAGGAACCTTTCCTGTGTGTCACGTGCTCTGCTGCAGAATTGCTTTCCCTGAGGGTTTTGGGTTTTTTTTTTTTAAAACAAAACAAACCTCAGAGCAGCTCCAAGGAATATTTCCTGCCAGGAAAGGGAACGGTTCATTTTTCTTATCAAAAAGAAAAATGCTATTTTTCACCACAGCTGTCTTTTTTTCCTCCTCCATGCTCCTCGGGGAGAAAATATATTAGTATTACTGCAAAGTCTGGAAAGCAGCATTATTAAAATTGGAAAGAGGCAGACTTGTAACTGGATTATTCAAGCAGTCTATAATCCAAAGCTCAGGATAACTGAGGAACTTACGCCTTTGCCTGGCCTAGAGCAGGTAGAAGCTCAATCTTCTTTTGAGTATCTGACTGATATTCAAAAACTATATGGAGAAGGACAGATAGTCCTCGACTAAGGACCACAATTGAGCCCAAAGTTTCTGTTGCTAAAGGAGACAGTTGTTAAGTGAGTTTTGCCCCAATTGGCCTTGAGTTATTAAGTGTATCATTGTACTCATGAAATGAATCTGGCTTCCCCAGAATCAGAAGGTCATAAAAGGTGACCACATAACCCCGTCATAAATATGAACCAGTTATCAAGCATCTGTATTTTTATCATATGACCATGGAGATGCTGCAACAGTCTAAGTGTGAAAAATGGTCATAAATCCCTTTTTTTTCCAGTGCCATCGTATCCTTGTCACTAAACAAATGGCTGGAAGTCAAGGACTACCTATAGTTACAGCAGATGAATCCCACAATTAGAGACTACACAGAAAGAAAAAGGAAACAGCAAATTACTTCCATCTTGTTACATAATTATGTCCTGACAAGTCATCAGGAATTCAGCTGAATATCTTTATCACTTTAAGTTATTCAGGGCAGTGCGGGGACTCAGTGATTAAGAGACTGAGCTGGAAATGGCTGGAAATGGCTGGAAAGCTGGCAGCCCAGATTTGAGACCCGGGTGCCACACGATGGAGGCGAGCTCCCATCCTCGCCCAGCTCCTGCCAACCTAGCAGTTCAAAAGCATGAAGCAAATGCGAGTAGAAAATAGGTACCACTTTGGTGGAAAGCTGACAGTGCTCCATGACTGGCCATGTAACCACAGAAATGTCCGCTGGCTCCATGGCTTTGAAATAAAGATGAGCACTGCCCTCTGTAGTCAGCAACAACTAGCGGAGTAAAATCCACAGGGACTGTCTTACTTTTACCTTTTTAAACTATTCAAAGGTTATATTAGATCTACAAAATCTTTTTGTTTTGATCTTGTTTACCAGACTCTCACTGCACTGGTAAAGAATGAGTTAATTGTGCTTCTTTTCATTATTATTCCATTAGCAAAATGGTCTAAAATGAAATAAAATACAAATGTTATCATTAATGAAGTTAGTACTAGAATTATGCCATAAAGAGGTAAAAAAAGAGTCAAAAAAATCAGGCAGATAAACCAGATTAACAAATGAATCATCATGTTGACTCAGTCTTCCATCCTTCCAAGGTGAGTAAAATGAGGACCTAGAATGTTGGGGGCAATATACTGACTCTGTAAACCACTTAGTGAGAGCTGAAAAGCACTATAAAGCGGTATATAAGTCTAAGCGCTATTGCTATTGCTATGCCTCAAAACAGGCCATCCATCACTCTGGCTGAATGCAGGGGGCAAGCTACGGTATGAATGTATAGGTGGTAATCCTTTTCATATGATCACAATTACGACCAGAATTTCCACTGCTAAGCAAGGCACTTAAGTGAGTTGCACCTTTTTTTGCCACGGCTGTTAAATAAATCACTGCAATTGTTAAGTAAAACACATGGTCATTAAATGAAGCCAGCTTCTTCCATTGACTTGGCTTGTCAGAAGCTGGCTAGCCAAGTTTCCCAGTAGTGATCACATGACACCAGGATGGTGTAAATACATGCCAGTTGCCAAGTGCTCAAATTTTGATCATGTGACCGTGAGGATGCTTCAATGGTTTTAAGTATGGGGATCAGTCAAAAGTCACTTTTTTTCACACTGCTGTAACTTTTACAGTTGCTAAGCGAATGGTTGCAAGTCAAGTACTACCAGTACGTATACTCTAAAAAATAAACCTAGAAAACATTTTGAAAGTATAGGTAGTCCTCAACTTACAACAGTTCATTTAGTGACTGTTCAAAGTTACACTGGCACTGAAAAATGTGACGTATGACCTTTTTGCATGAATTATGACTTTTGCAGCATTCCCATGATCAAAATTCAGATGCTTGGCAAAAGGTTCATATTTATGACCTTTGCTGTGTCCCAGAGTCACGTGATCACTTTTTGTGATCTTTCTGACAAGCAAAGTCAATGGGAAAGCCCGATTCACTTAACGACTGGGTTACTAACTTATCAATTGCCGTGATTCACTTAACAACTGTGGCAAGAAAGGTTGTAAAATGGGACAAAACTCACTTAACAAATGTCTCACTTAGCAACAGAAATTTGGAGCTCAATGATGGTCGTAAGGCAAGGACTACTTGTAGTGAATTTGCCATGCCGAATTTAAGTTGGTGACGCTTAACTCAACCTTCTTAAACTTAAAACAGACAGAGACCAACCGGTTGATGAGGAGTCTGCAGGCATCTGGCGCAGATCGTTCCTCTCTACATCGTTGTAAGGCAGAGGTGCTGATGAATCAACCACAGAGACTTGCTCTGAGTAGGTCTGGTAGGTTTCCACATGAGGTGGTGGAGACGGTGGTTGCTGTACATACATCACAGGGTTCCAGCAGGTCTGGTGGTAATACTAGCACGATTCAAGGCAAGAAAACCAAATTTTAAATAGGTGAGTTACTTCTGCCCAGACTGACAAAGTAGCTTCCAGTTTAGATCTACTTAAAGAAGTGCCCTGCATAAATCAACTGTTTTACACAAGACACTGGATCAAGGGCAAAACACAGCTTAATCCTAGCCAGCAGACCATTAACAGGGGTGCTTTGTTCTAAAATGTGGTCAAGCTGTTTAGTGGCTGCCTAAAACCTAATTCTTTCCAGACTGAATTTTCTTCTCTTTAGCAAGATTTATTTGAGACGGAAGAGGTAAGGTTACAGGAATTCCATCAATAGAGCTGTTTGCTGTTGAGAGACTGTTTAGTTACAGTATTACTTAAAACAACCACCAGGGTGGCACGGCGGTTAGAATGCAGTATTGCAGACTAACTCTGCCAGGAGTTCGATCCTGACCAGCTCAAATTGATTCAGCCTTCCATCTCTCCAAGATGGGTAAAGAGAGGGCCCAGATTGTTGTGGGGCAGTGTGCTGACTCTGTAAACCGCTTAGAAAGGGCTGTAAAGTACTGTGAACTGGTATAGAAGTCTAAGTGCTATTTAAGTGCTACTACAAATCTGTACAAAGATGACCATCCAACAACTGAAAGAAGCTGTGCTTGACAGGGTATCATGAAGAGCACCTGCCTATAAAGTCGCCAAGAGTTGGACACAACTAAACGGTTAAAACAACAACAATCTTTACAAAGGAGCAGAAATGATTTTTCTGTGCACAAAGCCAATAATACAGATGAAGAATGGGAATCTATTTCTTTTGTAAACATTAACAAAAAAAGAAAGTGGGTATGCTCTAAGGAAGTAATGTAACTCTTGTCATGCCCATCAATGCTGCTTCTCTTACAGTCTGCTTGTCAGCACCGGCAAATATTTACCCAGCTAGAGAACAGCAGTTTAGGAAGTCAGCATGGATAAAAGCAATATATTTATAATCTTTTAAGAAAAGTTCCAGGTCTCGTGTAGACTTCAAACAAAGGACTCCCTGTCAGACTTCAGAAAATTCTGAAAAACATCTGCATCTACCAAAGACTGACATCCCCCTCTCACAAAAGGTGGTTGTACCACTAGGCTTTTATAAAGCACCTACCTGCAAGCCCAAATTAAAATAATACTGCAAAACCTTTGGATCTAAAAAAAGAAAAAAAACCTTGGTCACTGCATTTCATACACATCCTAGAAGGTGTGAATACTTGCATTTTTCTCAGGTTTGTCCGTCAATTTGTATAAAATGACTTTACAGATATTTTTTCTCATATAGTTAACATTTAAATATTAGTTGACTAAACAACTGTGGTTATGAAAGGAAAGTCAATTTTAAAAGAATCCATTAGTTGGATTAATTCTGCCCTGGGAGAGCATTGGGGTGTTTTTGTAGCTGTACCTGCAAATACAGGTAGTCCTTGACTTATGATCCCAATTGGGATCAAAATTTCCCTTGCTAAGCAAGGCAGTTAAGTGCCCGATTTTACCACTGTTTTTGCCATGGTTGTTAAGTGAATCACTGTAATTATTAAGTGAATCCATCTTCTCTCTTCAAAAAAGGGCAGATGTAGTTCAGTTCATATACGACTTACAACCACAATTGCAACCAGAATTTCTGTCGATAAGCAAGGCGGCTTTTAAGTCACGCCCAATTTTGCTATGATTATTAAGTGAATCACAGCAGTTGTTAAGTGAATCATGCAGCCATTAAGTGAATCCAGCTTCCCACGCTGACATTACTTGTCAGAAGTTTGCTGGGCAGGTCGCAAATGAAGATCTGGGGACCCTGGGATGCTTCAACCATCGTAAATACATGCCAGTTACCAAGCAACCAAATTTTGGTCACATGACCATGGGGATGCTGCAATGGTTGTAAGTGTGAGGACCTGTCATAAGTCACTTTTTTCAGTGCTGTTGTAACTTGGAAAGGTTGCTAAATGAATAGTGGTAAGCAGGGCTTTTCTTCGGTGCCGAAAGGTGCCGGAACGCGCCCCCCGTCGCGCGCTAAAAAACCCCGGAAGTGATAGCGCGCGATTGGTCGAGACGCGTCACGTGATGCGGACTTGGAAAAGGTGCCGGAACGCAGTACCGCTGAGTTCCGGCCGAAAAAAAGCCCTGGTTGTAAGCAAGGACTACCAGTAAGAGAGGTATCCATGACATCAGGTGAACCAAAATCTGCAATGTGTATCAAGGAATAAAAACAAAAAAAGAAAAGAAACGTGCATAACACCTAGAAAAACAACTAAAACTACAGCTAAATCTCCCAGCTAGGTTTCTCACAAAAATTATTATAGGCCAACTGTTAGGACAGATCACAGCATGGGAAAAATACATTATTGAGTCATCTTTTTACAATCTATTTCATCTTTTCTTTTGTATACTTTTAAACCACTGAATGTTAGAACTCCTTGTCCTAAATATTTTTGTAACACCACAAATTAGCAGAAGCACAACAAGAGGGAAGCTAGAAACTGAATAGCCCATTTTCCTTTTTAAGTTGTTGTTGCCTATTTTGCTTTTTGTGTTATTTGCTGTTTCTTTTGCAACATGCACAAGCAACAATAAGGAACGATTTAGTGGAAATCTTAGCATTAAATATTCAGCTAGAAACAGAAACCTTTGCTGCACAATACATATATTGATGTCATTTGCAGCTGCTAGTTTTGAAGATAAAATCTAACTAATTATTAACATCAGCATTTCAAAATATGGTTAATACTGTTATACTTTTTAAAAATTTAATACAACACACAACATACATTCTATTTGCAAATTATACTTAGGAGAGATTCGACAACCATTTGTCTGAAATGGTATAGGGTTACCTGCCTAAGCAGGGGGTTAAACTTGAAGATCTCCAAGGTCCCTTCAACTCTGTTATTCTACTTATATTTATTAACATCAATATTTCAAAGCTTGGTCAATACTGTTACATCCTTTAAAAAATCTAATACTACATTCTATTTGCAAATATAGAATTGAAGCAAGCTTCCAATTTATTTTGATTACAGCCAATTCCTGACCCACTGTGTACAGGTAATCCTCAGTGTACAATGGCAATTGGGATCGAAACCACCATTGCTAAGAGATATGGTTCCAAAGGATGATATCATGTGAGCAGGCTGTTTTTAAGCAAGGAGTGCGTGGATTTTTAAGTGAGGACCTCATGTGAGTGCAACTTTTGACTTTCTGTTGGCTTCCCCATTGACTTTGCTTGTGGACTGCTCTCAGGGAACATCAGAAATCACAGTTATGTAACTGTGGGGATGCCACAAGAGTCAAAACTCTGACTGGTCATAAATACCAGTAGTTCAGAGCTATTGTAACTTTCAACAGCCGCTGAACAAATGGTCATAACCAGAGGACTCCCTATTTGCAAACTTCAAATGAAATACAACTCTGAAGTCAGGGAGTTCCTATTAAAAACCTTGTTTTCTTTGCAAAACAACCTCAACATTTTCTTTCTGCCATAGTGGATTACGAAAAGGAAGAACTATATAATTAAACCACTTTCCTAATCTATTCCCTCTTGTAATGTGTTTGATGTATAGCTCTTTAACACCAGAGAAATTCAGATAGTGCCAACACCAGAGACACACAAGCAGTTAGTCAATTTCAAGCTGTATTCCAAAAACTTGGATACATCCATGATTATGTTTTCCTTGTCACAGCAGTTAAGCAAAAGCACATTTAATACAACTACATATTTTTAATGCATGCTCTCACAAAAATATGCCTTTAAAACATATTTTGAAGGATTTGTCCAAGCCAAAATAACTGAATCAGAAGTTTCTGGCATTCAAAACATGTTAGATAATGAAGTCCCACATTGCACTTTAATCTGGATAGTCCAAACTAGTTAATGCATATAATAAAATGTAATTCCATAAGCATCTCTAAAATTGAGTCATTTTATGCAGCTAAAATTACTCCCACGCATCAGAGAAAATGATATCTTACCTCTAGGCAGGTCACTTCCACTCGGATCACAAGAATAAGGGGGTGTAATACTGCCATTTTCCCCCACATCACTGACAGGAGGAAGGGGAGGTGACTGATACACTGACACAACTATTTGAAAAGTGGGGAGACAAACATTAAATTAATTTTGAACGCAGTGGAATCCACAAAACAGACCCTAAAATTTATGCAATGAATCCATTGGGGAAATTTAAGTAGTCCCACTCAGTGTTACCAAAATAAATTTAACCTGGGTCAACAATCCGAGTCAAATTGAGAACCTAAACAGATCTGATCTTACTGCCTCTGCCAAGTATTTTCTAAAATATGGAACGAAGTCAAAATTTTGCACACATAGATGAAAAAACACAGTATAACCAGCCCTTTAAAAGGCTCCACTCTGAAGGATTTGACTTAGAAACGTATGGTTGAAAGGGGGTTTTCTGGTCCAATTCAACTCAAGGTAGGAGACCTCATAACCATCTCAGTGAAATGGTTGTCTAGTCTACTCCTGAAAATCTCCGGTGATGGAGCAACTACAAGCTATTCCATTAATTAATTGTTCTTCTTCCCTGTAACTTTATTGCCTAAATACATTTGACTCCTCCAGAAGATCAAGTGAACTTACTTCAATGTATTCTATTTCTAGGGGCTAAACAATCATTCTGATTCAAAAACCACCTGGTAGTCAGGAACCATAAACTCCAAGCATTTCCCAGAAATACTTCAAGTGAAATCAATACTCCACCTGGCCTTCCTACAGGAGAGGTTACTAAGATCGGTGGCATAGCATTCTGGGGAGTAGATGCAGTGATAGTGACTTGAGTTGAAGCACTGCAGCTGGAAGAGAAAATGGCGGCTGGAGCTGTGTTCACACAGGAAGAGCTGGATATAATGGCAGAGTTTACCATGACCTATGAAAGAGGAGGCAGAAAGGTCACCAAATGGTGACATTCAAACAAAACACAAGGCATCCCAGAAACAAATGATTTTGCAGTATCTTCTGATGTAATTTAAGTAACCCAATTTTAGTATAACAATAAACTATAGTTTAGCATTACCAGCATGCATGCTGATAAAATGAGCTGTGTATAAATTTAATAAACAATACTTATAATAAACTAATAATTAATGGGAAAAAATCAATGCTAAGCCTCTTATCTGAATGCCATACGGGCCTAGTGACTTTAATTTTAAAACATCCTAAATTTTGTCAACCCCATAGGGTATGAGTTTTCTGAGGCAAATTACAGATATCTGCTGTAACAAAGCATCATTTGCAATGAGATACAAAACACTAGCAATTTTCCTATTTTTCTTCAAACTACTCTGGCCTTTAAGAAGCCACCTTGATTGTATAAATGACACAGCTTTGAAGCAGCTGGGTTGGGGGCACCATTGAGGCGGAAGGAACATACTTTGAATGATATGGAAGAGAAAGTAACTGAATTGGTCTTTGAATGATTTGGCAGACAGAGTAACTAAATACTGTGATCAATAAAAGTAGTGTGATTAATCCCCTTGAATGTAATAACTTTCTCCTAAAGTCACATTGAACACTGGAGCACTGATTCTCAACCTCAGCAACTTTAGGAGGTGTGGACTTCAACTCCCAGAATTCCCTTGCTAACCAATTTTAAGGAGTTGAAGTAACAGAATAACAGAATTGGAAGGAACCTTGGTGGTGTTTTAGTCCAACCCCCTGCTCAAGCAGGAGACTGTATACCATTCCAGACAAGTGACTGTCCAATCTCTTCTTAAAAACCTCCAGTGATGCAGAATCCACAACTTCTGGAAGCAAGCCATTCCATGGGTTAATCGTTCTGTTAGGAAATCTCTTCTTAGTTCTAGGTTGCTTCTTTCCTTGATTAATTTTCATCCGTTGCTTCTTGTCCTGCCTTCAGGTGCTTTGGAGAATAGGTTGACCCTCCCTCTTCTTTGGGGCAGTCCCTCAAATATTGGAAGACTGTTGTCATGTCACCACAGTCCTAGTTGCTCTTTTCTCCGGTCTTTCTAGAGTGTCAACATCTTTTACATAACATGGTCCACATATCTTAAAGACGTTGAGGTTGCGAAACACAGCACTGGAGTTTGAAGACAACTTTGGGAGAAATTCAATAGTGAATTTCCATTTTAGTTAATTTTGATAAAAGAAATGAGACATTTAGCTAAGTTAAAATGTTTGTTTCACAAACACTTTTGAATCTTCAAAACAGTGAAACTCTTCTTGACACCAAGTTCTGTCCTCAGAAAAATTTACCTTCTGACAATAACTGTAGGAGGTAGCTGCTTCCTGAGAAGAGACACAATTTGCTCCTGCATCCTGCAGAGACTAGACAATTCATTTTAAAGAGAAAGAGCAAGAGAAATGTGAATCAACCTTATGCTATGTTATTAAAGGGTCAGTGGGCTAATGAAAAACAAGAGCTATTAAAAGAGTTTTCAGAGAGATGAAAGCGGCTAAGTCTTTGAATATAAATGTTCTGTGCCAAACTCTGGATTTTGAATCCCATTATCCAAATCCACCGCAAGATTTATGTCCTGATATGCAGCTACTTCCAAACCAAACTTTCTGTATTCTTGTTTTGGTCCAACTGGTGCCATTCAAATGTTCAGGACTTCAGGTCTATGATTTCCATAAAGCATGCATAGCTAGAAGGCAGCAGATCAATAAAGTCTAAGCCAAGAAAGTACATCAGTAGGCAGTTCCTGTGGAGGTCTTTGAAATATGTGGGCTCCTTGGTGCTCTCTGAGCTTGTTTTCTTGCAGACATTTCATTATCCGAGCTTGATAACATCATCAGTGCTGTGCTGATGATATTACTGAGTTTGGGTAATGAAACGTCTGCCAAAAAACAAGCAAGCTCAGAGAGCACCAAGGAGCCCTCATTTCAGCCCTAAGCTACTAATATTCTCCTTTGTTTGTATCTTTGAACTATGGAGCAGCATTTCATCTCCATCACAACCCAATGGTTATCTTTTTGTGCTAAACATTTCTCATGTGAGTTAGCCCTGGAAGCCACGTGGAGGGAGGAAGAGCAAGAGATATCCGTTTTGGGCTTAGCCACAACTGGACCTCTTACTTATTTGCAAAGAGAAAAAAACAGAGACAACTTTTGAAAACATTCAGAAAGGTGGACATAAACCCTCACACAGTAAGTTAGCCAGCAACAAAATTGTTATTATATAAGTACCGGTAGTCCTCAACATCAATTAAAAGTAGTTGATCCTGGAATTACAGCCACAAGTCTTTGCTGTTAAATGGGTTACCATGTGACAATGCCCGATTTATAACTGTTTTTGCAGCGGTCATTAAGTGCACATGGCATTCGTTAAGTGAATCTGTTTTATCCACTAGACATTTTTTTCCTATGTTCCTATGTTCTTTCCCTTACATTGTTTAACACTCTTTAATAGATGAGGAAACAAATTTCCGCTTCATAATTACACATAGAAACCATCTGGCTAAGAAACAAATGAGTGTTTAAAGCTGTATGATTAAGATCCTACAATTGCTAACAAATCCAATAACCACACAGAGTCTCCCATTCTGTAAAATGTTAAAATCAAATTATCGTCTGCTCCATAAGCTGGACACAAAAGTGCGAGACCAATAATAAAAATCTCCAACAAACCAGGTCCTGCTTACTGGAAAGGTAGCTAAGGATACCATGCTGCTATCTTTAAAGCAGGCAGTGAGAAAACAGGATTGTTTATGGTCTGTACGGTCAATGTAAGTTGGTTCCTTGGCCAAGATGTCTTCTAACATGGAATAGGACAGCTTGGTATGGTCAGCATGCCTCTGCCAACTCATCATTACCAAGTTGTTACAGAGGACAGCTCACCAGGGGTGGCTGGAGAGAGAACCAGGCTGGTGGGCGAGTGAGCAGGTGCGCAGTGTGCAGAGCAGCAGTGGTGGCTAAGGGCTTCCCACCAGAGGGAGAGCCAGATGGGTGAGTGAGTAGTATGGGCACAGCGCAAAGTGGAAGTGGTGTTCAGGGCGTGCAGCAATGAGTTGTCCCCATGGCAAATTGGCTGTGTTGAATTGTCCGGCGACTTGCAATGATGAACTGGCAGAGGCGGCTTGGTGGTGGTGAGCTGGTCGCATTGAACTGGCCATGCCGAGTTGTCCTTGACCCCTTCCAACATTAGCAACTGAGCCACTACAAAGTAGGAAAGCTGACAACTATTTTGCACACCCACCTGAGCAAGCACTGTTTTCATTACTTTGTGCAAGCTGGTAGAAATGTATACAATTCAAAGGCTACTATCACAACAGGTATTATATGACAGTGCCAAGGCTGGAAATTGCTTTCACATCTCCTTTGAGGTTCTAACAGGCTCTGACCATGTAATTTCAATGTTCTTAATTAAAGCTTACCAAATTTGCAGTAGATTCAGCTGCATTAAATACTGTGGTTGTTTCGCACTCTGGATCTGGAAAGCAGGGAGAAATGTGAAGTTGAAAGCAGCAGCTATTGAGTATAACTGTTTACTACAAAAACCATAAAGTTGTGAAGTAGACGTTTAGGGAAATACTCTAGTCTCACCTGGAGGAGTATACAGATAATCTTCATGGTATTCTCCTTGAAAAGCAGAGGGTAAGTGCACTATTAGAGACACATAGCAGAAGTAAATTTCATGTAAAATAAACTATTCTTAAGATCTGGCTGTGTAAAACTGGCTTAAATGATGGAATATGGTAATAACATTCGTCATATTATTGTATTGTTTGGTTAATCTATGCAAAACATTAGTCAGATACAAAGTCAGCAAAGTTCAAGTTGCTAGACTGGTATCTGGTTAGTCTATATAAAACTCCACAAAAATAACTAGATGTAGCTAAAAGTGTTAAGGCAACATACTTTGCTGGAAGGAAGAAACCTGTTCTCCAGTACAGGTAGTCCTCTTGACTTACAATCACAATTGAGCTCGAATTTCCATTGCTAAGCAAGATAGTTGCTAAACAAGTTTTGCCCTATTTTATGATTAGTAGATCTATCTTTATACATTTATACATTATACAATCCAAAGTCCCCTCTTTTTTTGGAGTCTTGCAACATTTTCAAACCTATTCTTGCTTTTTTCCCTAACCAAATATATCTTAACATTATTTTATTTAGTTCTTCAAAATATTTTTCTCCAATTTTATTGGAATTGTTTGGAATAAATATAATAGTCTTGGTAAAATATTCATTTTTATAGTAGCTATTCTTCCTGTTAATAATTGCAGATCTTTCCATTTCTCCAAATCTAGTTTAATTTGTTGCATCAGTTTCATTTAATTATCCTCTTTAATTGTTGCACCTTTTGCTGTTAGTTGTATCCCTAGGTACTTCACTTTTTTGACTATCTTGTATATCAATTCTTTCCATCAACACTCTTTTTTGTGTATCTGTGAAGTTTTTAACTAAAAATTTTCTCTTGTCTTTGCAATTTCCCCATAGTCTTCTATCTTTCTAATTCACTTCGGTCCAGTTTCTAATGGGTCTTGCAATATAAAGACCAAATCATCTGCAAACACCTGTAAGCATGTATTTCTCTTTTTTAAATTTCCATTCCTTTTATTTATTTTATTTATTTCTTCATCTTGTCTAATATTTCTGGCTAACACTTCCGAAGTCAGTATAAATAGCAAAAGGGACAGTGGACATCTGAACATTAACATTCATGCTATGCCAGGTCTAGATTCTAATTGAGAAACACATTTTTTAAATAATGAAAAAAACCACTGGTGCCTGCCATTGTACCTACTGAAATTTTCAGATCACATCTATTCTGAAAAATAACAGCATATTCAATTTCAAGCCAGGAGACTTCTGCGAAGAATTTTTTTAATGACTTTTTAAAAACTCCTAACCAATATCCCAAACTCTATAAAGGAAATGAATGACGCAGTAGACCTGGCAGAAGGCATATTTTGGCTTTAACGATTATGGGTTGGTATAATTCACGAAAATTCTTTTGAAATTTGTAAGTTTAAACAATAGGATTCCTGACTTACAACTGATTGCTTAGCAACTATTCAAAGTTACACTCTATCTATAAAAGAGGACTTACAATCTGGATCTGAAGATCCGACAGTTGCCCCCCCATGTGATCATAAGATTGCACTTTGGGGGCTCGGCAACACAGACATTTGGAGTACCCCACATTCGTGTGAGCATGTTTCACAACAGTTTTGCTGAAAACTGGTAGTTACTGGTAGTTCTCTGAAAAACTATGCCTATAGTGAACCATCAGTTTGCTTAACAATCATGGTGTTTGCTTAACAACCATGACATCTGCTTAAAAACTGCCACCCAAAATGATGCAAAATTGGAAGTACATGTCATTTATAGCCATCACGACTTACGGCCATAATGGGACAGCTCCATTATAGTCATAATTTGAAGACTTATCTTTTGTGCGCATCTTATGAAGCAGAAAACTGGTGGCGCAGTGGTTAGGCTACTTTTGCTGACTGCCAGCTGCCAGGAGTTCAATCCTAACCAGCTCAAGGTTGACTCAGCCTTCCACCCTTCCAAGATCGGTAAAGTGAGGACCCAGATTGTTGGGGGCAAGATGCTGACTCTATAAACCAGTTAGAAAGGGCTGCAAAGCACTGTGAAGTGATATATAAATCTTAACACTAATGCTATTGCTAATCTGTGTTTATCCTTACCAGTATCAGTTGGTTCCTCTACTACTTCTTCTGAATTATTCAGCCCTGCCTTGTTTGGCGGGATGGAGTTTGAAGTCCTTCTTGTCACCCAGAATCCTGCAGGAGCAGGAACTATTGGAGCTGGGGTACCCCGATTCTGAGAAAGAAGTCAGATTATTTATTAACATAGCCTTCACTTTATTGCAAATATGCAGCATTTCCTTCTAACTCTGATGGTATGGAATATGCATGCTGGACTTCAATAGATATTAGATGCTCTGAAATATACTGCATGATTCTAAAAAGAAGTTTACAAAGTAGCTTGCTAGTCTTTCCAAATTTGGATGAGAAAAAAAATGTTTATGAATAATTAGAGCTTTCAGAATTTA
Source organism: Psammodynastes pulverulentus (assembly GCA_025802295.1). NCBI lineage: Eukaryota > Metazoa > Chordata > Lepidosauria > Squamata > Psammodynastidae > Psammodynastes > Psammodynastes pulverulentus. The sequence continues at coordinate 28,984,189 of JAOYMU010000020.1, forward strand.
TTTTTAAAAATCAGTGTATAGAGAAGGGCAGAAAGCAAGCATTAAAAAAATATTCATGTACAAAAACCTCATTTTCAGGTTTCTGACATAAGCAGAAAATTTCTTGTTTTGGCAATTTTGAAATCCCTAAATTCAATTTTATGGCAGCAGAAGTTGGCCTGAGGGTTTTATTTTTTTCTCAGAATAAGATTTGCCAACATACATTTATACCTTTGAAAGATACTGTTAAGTTAGCAATTCTGTTCCCTTTTTATAATTAACCCTTTTAAACAATTTTGTTGTGCACCGCTCTATTAATAAATTTTAGTCCCATGAACAAAATTGAGAGCCGGAGGCTTTGCAATTATATTTCATCTGTGTAGATTGATCTTTTCCTATAATGATTTAACCAAACTTGATTATTCTTCCCAACAGCCTGCTAAATTAATTCCATTTAACCCAGCACTGTCTAATCCCAGGGGTCTCCAAACTTTGCAACTTTAAGACTTGTGAATTTTCCCCTTGCAGTTTTGTCCACCCTATTCTGCTGCCTACCTGTAAAAGATTTATTCTGGCATTTTTCAACTTAATTCAGCTCAAGGACTTACAGGTAAAGCAGGAAAATTTGCATCATCCCCTTCTTCAATCTCATAAAAAGTCATCGTTTCTTCTACACCTCGAGGTTCCTCCCCATTCTCAGGTGAATATCCATACTGGCACTCTTTATTTACACATTGCATCTGTCTGCGACTACGGCTGTATGAACTTCCAGAACGATCAATAGGTTAAAATGTCACCACCACCACCACCACCACCGTATATTCCAAGTCTAAAACATTTGGAAGAAAATGCCTACAGCTGCAACTACAGGACCAATGGACATTTGTGCCCAATTGTTACCAGACTGGCACTTTTGACAGTTAAAGATTCATGTACTGTGGCATTGGTCTGCTGCGTCAAGAAAGCAATAGTTTGGAATCTGAAAGAAGCAGGGATCCTGGGCTTCTCTGAGAAATGTCTTGGTTGGAAACAGTTTAACATTGCATCAAGGATACAGAAAGTTGCATCCCTGGAACTGAAAAGCTTACAGGAACTAGGACAACAGTAGAAAAGTATTTTACAGGTAGGAACTTCACAGGTCCCATCCCATGCATGTAAAGGTTGCCATGAAACCTAGCTAGGGAAATAATTTTGTTTCACAGCGACTGGAGAAAGTGAACGGATAATCCACCTCAGTACAGGTAGTCCTCGGCTTACGACTACAACTGAGCCCCAAATTTACATTGTTAAGTGAGTTTTGCCCCACTTTACGACTTTTCTCGCCACATTTGTTAAGTGAATCACTGCAGTTATTAAATTAGTAACATGATTGTTAAGTGAATCTGGTTTCCCCATTGATTTTGCTGGTCAAAAGGGAAGCACAAAACCTCAGGACCCTGCAACTGTCACACGTGAGTCAACTGTTAAGCAACCGAATGTAAATCACATGACCTTGGGGATGCAGCACAACGGTCATAAGTATGAAAAAATGGCCATAAGTCACTTTTTCAGTGCCATTATAACTTCAAACAGTCACTAAATGAACTGTTGTAAGTCCAGGACTATCTGTATAATGTAGGTTCAAAAATTTCTCCCAGTGCTATCTTTTCACCAAGAGAAAATCTGAAGTCTGAAGACAACTGACTCCAAACGATAGCTGAGGAATAACACTGTCAGCCTAGTGTGTTGGATTAAAACAAGAGGGTTACAGTTACTTACCGTGATCTATACGAGAAGTTATCATAGCTCTGATAACATCTCTTTCCTGGACTAGGATAAAATGCTATTTCTGGCCCAGTGATGTTGTTCCTGTTTATAAATCGGGCAGATCCCCTACATTTCAAAGGATAAAAAAGCAAAGTAACTACGAATTTAGAAGGCTCAAGGTGGACTCTTAACTAATTCCAAGTACCTCTGTAAACATGTCTGTAAATGAAGAAGCTGCAAAGCAGTTCAGGCTCAGCTATCGTTTGGCATTGTGCAAGTGTGTGCAAATTGTGCAGGGTCCTGCCTTTCTCTTCCATCCAGCATGTTACTTTTTAATTGCATTTCCCAAATGTGCTTTTTCACAAGGCAACTGGACTTTGTTTTTCCTTGAAGACCTTTCACTTCTCATCCAAGAAGCTTCTTCAGTTCTGGAGAAGTGAACTGAAGAACTGAAGAAACTTCTAGGATGAGAACCAAAAGGTCTTCAAAGAAAAACAAAGTCCAGTTGCCTTTTGATAAAGCACCTTCGGGAGAACCAGGACTTGGATGACTGAGAATTTCCATAGATATCACATGTCAAGTATACTAAGTCTCACTTAAGTAAAAGTCAAGAACCCCTTCAAGTCCACCTTGACTGCTGATGACTTGGTAAGACAGCCATCCACAGACATGGGGAGTGTAGAAATTTAATAAATAAATATGGCTTTCTTGGCAGCAATACAGAAAGTATTTGCTGGTGTTGCTGCCTTTGTATCTTTTCATCTCTCCAATTGGTTTGTAGCTCTAGGTCTTCCTCGATGAACTCAGTTGTGTAAGTTTCTGGGTTTATGAGTCTATTAAAGAACATGGGGTGCTATTCCTGCGTAGATCATATTAGTTGGGCAGGGGGAGAGAATGAGAGCATTTTATTGCCATAGTTACTTTAAATTAAAAGTTCTCCCAGTTTAGACATAGTATTAATTTATAGAATGCAGTACGGAAGTATGAACCTAAATCACAAATAAATCAGGTGTTGAAATGATGACTTGGTGGGCTAGCAAATTCTCTCTCAAATTTAATTTTCTGTTCACCACTACATTCTCGCTTAATGATAGTAATTGGGACCAGGATTGCTTACAAAGTGGGACAACACGTGACTATGGGGAGGCTAAGATGGACAGAACTTCAAGGACAGGCCATAAGCCTTTTCATTCAGCGCTCAAATCAGTGTGATGCTGGTGGCCGAAGTCAGCAGCGCAATCATCTCTGAACTGCTTGTCAGTGAAAAGGGTGGGAGCAATTACAAGTCTCTGTACCTCGACATTCCGTATCCCCGGCCGGTTCTCTGCGAATTCTGAAAATGGTAATTATCATATGGATTTATATGTCCATTTGGGGAGCAGTGGACCAAGGACGAGCGATCTGATGTGAGGCTGTGCTGAAGGCGAGGAGGCAGGATAGGGTGGCCCCTGCTGTAAGCGACAGTCATGTAGACTTCCTTCCCATGCACTTTCTTGAACAGTCTCTTCCGTGTTTTCATGTCCAGGTCTGGAAGGGGAAATAAGAATAGGAAGACCAACTGAAACTTTGGCTAGGATTAATGTACAACTGGATCAGCTTTCTTATTTTTTGCAACCGGGGGCTCTTTTTTGTTTGTTTGTAGTAAGCAGTGTGGGAGCAGGAGGGGAGAAATTTAGAACAATCTTAGGAAAAGTTGTCATGGAACAGTTCTTTTTCTGTTGTTGTTGTTTGAGTTGCTGGACTATCACTGCCATATTTAAGCAATTATAAGGTCAATGCTTCCTGAAGTCAAACTTGATCTCTGGAGTAATCATTTTAAAACACTTTATTTGGCTAAAAAATTCCCCTCCACGTTAATTTAAGAGAATCAATTTTGAAACCTTTTTTATTATTCAAGCATCTCAAATCATTTTTATTGTTTATGGAGCTGTATGTGAATTCTAGTTTGATGTTTAATACGTTATTTTTAAAGAATATTTTTTCTGTTATTTGGAAATATCCTGGTGAAATACAGGCTTAATGCAGATTTAACCAGGTAAAGTAAAACTGATCTGAACATGGATAGTTACAATGACCCAAAATCATAAAACTAGGTGTATGTTGCAACGGGAAAAATTGAATACTTTCCAGACAGAAATGAAATCAATGTTCCAATTATTACACGAAGCCATATCCAAGAATCATGATCACATGATGTACAGAATGCAAAAGATGAAGGATAAAGTGGATAACATCCAACAAATAATAACTAAAAATGAACAACGGATGCAGAAAGTAGAAGAAAAAACAGAACAAACAGATAAAAAAGTGGAAGAGATGGACCACAGACTTACCCAGGCGGACAAGGATCTTGAGCGAACCATAATTATGCTGGAGATAGGTAGAGCAGAATATTTTTTGATATTCCAGAATATTGAGGAGGAAAAAAGGGAAGATCTCACTTAAAAGATGGCTGAGTTGTTGGCAGATGTGTTGGAGGTGAGCAAACAGGAATGTTTGCTGGGATGGACAAAATATTTAGGATGCACACAAGCTACACGAGAAGGAATAAACTCCCTAGAGAGGTACATGTGAGATTCTCAAAGAAGGCAATAAAAGCAGAAATACTTCCAAGAGCAAGAGATGAACCATTGAAATATAAAGGGAGAGAAATAATCCTGAAACAGATACCCAGAAGAGTAAGAGACACAAGGAAGCAATACCAATTTTTGACAATACAACTTTTTAAACGTGTAGTAAACTTCAGATGGTTGACACACAAGGGAATGTTGGTGACTTGGATGGAAAAAAAACACAGACTGGATACAACAGACAAAGCAGACCAATTCTATGAAAATACTGCAAGCGTGAAAGGTAAAATGTTTATTTTTCCTCCCTTTTATAACCTTCTGAGTCAAGGATGGCCTCCTGGACCACTCTGGCAGCTACGTTTTGTGCCTGGAAGGCCTCCTGGACCACTCTGGAGGCCCTGTTTTGGCCCTGGCAGGCCTCCTGGAGGACTCCAGAGACCAAAAGTGGCTGCCGGGAGGGAGGCGCATGCGACCTGCCCATAACCCATTTTTGCTAGCAGAAGCCGCACAGGCTGCTCCTTTGCTATTTCCAGATCTGAGCACCCTGCCGTTTGACCCCGCTGTGCTAGACAAATTTTTGTAGATGGAGATGGGAGAATATTGATGGTGGAGGTAACAATGAATCATAAGCAAATATGGTTGATAGCGATATATGCAGCAAATAATAAACAAGAAGAGTTTTATGAAAAACTCCATAAGAAAATTATACAATTGTAATATGAAAACATTTGTGTGGTAGGAGATTTCAATGCAATTGTAGATGCAGAATTTGATTATAAGAGTAATAAAACAGGTAAAAAAGCTAGGAAAACACTCCCTAAAACCTTCTTTGAAACGATGGAAGAAATAGTCATTCAAGATGTATGAAGAGAAACACGTCATACTCATTTTACTTAAATAGACATAAGTCTTGGTCAAGAATAGATATGGTATGGATGTCATCAGAATTGAAAGCTAGTGTGCAAGAGATAGAAATAGAATCAAGTGCTTGGGCAGATCACAAACCAGTAAAAGTTATATGGAAAGGACAAAAGAGAAAATTAAGATGGACATTGAACCAAGCAATATTGAAAGACAAGGAATTTATATAAACTATGGAAAAAGAACTGGAGTTTTTTTTTTTAAAAAGAGAACAGAACAGAAGAGACCTCCCTGCAAATTGTATGGGGTACTGCTAAGGTGTATATTCGGGGATTAGCCATAACCCACATGGGAAAGAAAAAAAAGAAGAAACAAAATAAAAAATATTAGAAGAGCATAAAAGATTAGAATTAGAATTACAGAAAGATATGCCAATATGACAACTGTAATAAAATGGAACTTTGAGGAACTATTTGTCTCGGAGTTTATTGGTTTGGAGTTGGTCAGTTAGAATACTGACAACATACATTGAATTTACTAGAAAAAGAAGAACTGGCACAAAAAAATCAAAAGTGTGAAACAGAACTTTTTTGAAAATGCAAATAAACCAGGAAGATGATTGGCATATAAAGTGAAAAAAGAGAAAAATGACTGATACATCAACTAGTAGACGAGAAAGGGACTCTTTATTACCATAGATAAAAAATTCAGGAGGATTAAGGGAAACTGTATGACCAGGAGAAAATCTCTGAAAACAGAATAAAACAATATTTGGAAAAATCTGAACTTCCTAAAGTACCCAAAACAGTTAAGGCTATTTTGAATGAATGAATAACTATGATGGAATTGACAGAAGTGATTAAGAGTCAAAATAATAATAAAACACCAGGGTCAGATGGGTTACCAGCAGAATTTTATAAACATTTACAAGATACATTAGGCTCAGTTATGTTGGAAGTTTATAATGAAGTCTTGTTAGAAGTGAAAGTACTAAATTCATGGATGGAAGCAAATATTACTCTTATACTGAAAGACGATTCAGATGTAATGCAAATAAAAAATTATAGGCCAATATCCTTATTGAATGTGGACTATAAAACATATGCTTCAATAATAGCAGAGAGATTAAAAAGGGTTTTGAATGAATTTATACAAGTGGATCAGAATGGATTTCTGCCAAAGAGACAGATTAAAAACAATATGAGAATGATTTTAAACACACTGGAGTATTATGAAGCACATCCTGGAAAATAAATGGCAATGATTTTTCTAGATGCACAGAAGGCATTTGATAACATTAATTGGCAATTTATGTTATTACAATTAAAATTCATGGATTTTGGGAACAGATTAATATGATCAAGGCATTATATCCTAAACTGCTAAGGTGGGTGATGGTAAATGGGGACATGACAGAGAATTTTGATATAAAAAAGGGCACAAGACAAGGATGTCCACTATCCCCTTTACTATTTATACTGACTTTGGAAGTGCTAACTAGATATATTGGACAAGACAAAGAAATAAACGATATGGAAATAAAAGCAGAGAAATACAAGTTACAGGTGTTTGTGGACAATTTGGTTTTTATATTAGAAGATCCGCTAGAAACTGGACCTAAGTTAATTAAAAATAAAAGAGTATGGTGACATCACAGGACAAAAAACAAACAAAGAAAAGGCTAAAATACTAGTTAAAAATCTTACAGATACACAGAAAAGAGAGCTAATGCAAAAAACAGATACAAATAGTCAAGAAAGTAAAGTACTTAGGGATACAATTAACAGCAAAATGTGCAACGATTAAAGAGGACGATTATACTAAGCTGATGCAACAAATCAAATCAGATTTGGAGAAATGGAAAAATTTACAACTGTCGTTGAAAGGAAGAATAGCTACTATAAAAATGAATATTTTACCAAGACTATTATACTTCTTTCAAACAATTCCAATAAAGCTGGGGGAAAATATTTTGAAGAATTAAATAAAACAATATTAAGATATATTTGGTTAGGGGAAAAAAGCAAGAATAGGTTTGAAAATGTTGCAAGACTCCCAAAAAAAGAGGGGGTTTTGTGTTGCCAGATTGAGAGTTGTATTATCAGGCCTCAATTCTTACATGGGTGAAAGACTGGATTAATTTGAGGTATAAAAGACTATTAACTTTAGAGGGACATGATCTTCAATTGGGTTGGCATCAGTGGTGGGATTCAAAAATATTTACTACCGGTTCTGTGGCCGTGGCTTGGTGGGCGTGGTGTGGTTTGGTCGGTGTGGCTTGGTGGGCATGGCAGGGGAAGGATACTGTAAAATCTCTATTCCCACCCCACTCCAGGGTGTAAGCATTCTGTAAAAATCTCCATTCCCACCCCACTCCAGGGGAAGGATACTGTAAAAACTCCATTCCCACTGGTTGGAGACCTCTGCACTAAATGTTGGAAGTGTAACCAGACACCTGGTTCATATTATATATGGTGGACATTCCCAAAGGCAAAAAAATATTGGACAAAAATACATACTTGGTTGGAAAAAATGATAAAGCAACATACAGATTTGAAACCAGAAGTATTTTTGTTGGGCATCCTACTGGAAAAGTATGACAAAAGGAATATACAGTGATACCTCGGTTCACGAACGCTTCTGTTCACAAACAACTCGGTTCACGAACAGAAAAGTTCATAAAAATAT
>JAOYMU010000020.1:29065814-29082558 GCA_025802295.1 Psammodynastes pulverulentus
TCACGTGACGCGGACTCCGAAAAGGATCCGGAACGCCGTTCCGCCCCGTTCCCACAGAAAAAAAGCCCTGACTATATACATAAACCCTGAGAGAAACGTTGTAGTAAATCACCAATCCTTGATATCTTATGATATTTTATCATAGATTTTAGTTGTTGTTTATTATTTTATACTAGAATTTGTAAAGTATATATTTACTGTTTTTACTTGTTCTGGTCTCTGGCCTATGACTATAATAAATTGAGTTGAAGTCCTTGTTAACAATCTTTTTCAGTTGAAATAGGTGATATTAATCAAAAAAGACAGCAATTCTCTTTCTATCACTGATTTTAATGGCCTATTTCAAACTATTGTTAAGAATGTTAACAGAGTTGCAATACATTTCTTGAAGAATGCTGATATCTTTTGCATTTTTTTTAGGAATATACAATAAGTGAACCATAGAGTCTTAACATAGAGCAATATTTCACGCAAGGTATGCATAGTCTGTGGGTTTCACAGGTTTATTATTCAGATATTCATCGTTTGCAATTATTGCTCCCCCAGACAAACAGATGAGGAACAAATAATGTCAGTGCTTTTGGCAGAAATAATTGTTGGGTTCTTCTCACAGAATCAAAACACTTCATGTGCAATTTCATTTTAAAGGAGAAAATATTATTTTTCCTGATGAAAATAATGCTTTCCAGCCATGGTATTGTCAGAATTGTATTATTCATGACAAAAAGTCATTGTGGAACAATAAACTCCAGAATTTCCTGCAGAAGAGGTTTATTGTGAGCATGATATGTGAACAAATGTTCTTTTTATAGAGAGACGCAAAGAAATAAAAATATAGCATTCTTATTCTGACAGTAGTCAGTTTGGGGAGGCCACAATTTGTAAAACTCAAAGATTGAAATCGTGTTCTGGAAAAAGCATATTCTTATATGGATGATACAAATTACAAGTTCAACTTTAGAGTAATAGAAATATTGGCAACAGAGAAGAAGTAGCCGATATATAGGTACAATTCTGTGCTAGGCAGAATAAAAAGATACCCCAGTGCATACTAGGGCCTGGCAGTAAGGCAAATAGGTCTGAATGTAAATTTCATATAACTTATATATGACATCTTTTAAGATAGTTTGCAGCCTTCAGGGATAGTAAAGGATTTATTGACTAAATTAGTCATTGAGGCCAGTTAGACCTGGCTCTTCCGGCAGGCCGGCCTGGGGTGACCAAGGGTTTTAGTTGGGGTTTTTAGGGGTAACCAAGTGTTTTTAATGGGTTTTTTAAAAAAAATGATTAGATTCACTAACTAGGATTTTAATTGTATATTGTTGTTTTTATTATGTTGTAAACCGCCCCGAGTCTGCGGAGATGGGGCGGTATAGAAATTAAAATTATTATTATTATTATTATTAAAATATTGATTGCTTCAAGATGATTTATAGAAGATTATGAAAAGAAAGCAATTTGCAATACTGAATATATTATTGTTCAAGGAGAACTGTTGGTGGAATCTCTTATCTGAGGCAGCATTTTTAAAATGCCTCAACTGGCCATGAATTCTGGGAGTTGAAGTCCACACATCTTAAAGTTAATATGGTTAAAAAAGTGGTCTGAGGTATCAAAACCATTTTTGACTTATATCCACCTTGATTTGGGAGGGAAGGGAAACTGTCTTAATGTGGCACTAAGTAGGGACACAAACCACATGGCACACATTAATCTATCCTTCAACCCCTCGAAGTTGCTCACCCAACACTTCTTTTATGTTGCTTGTTTCTTACCCAAACAATTGATGCAGCACAGCAGTGAGAGCACCAGTGCACCTTAAAAGCAGAGCAATTCATGCTGCTGCATAATGCCATCTGGAATTCGATGGCTGTTCAGCCAGCACTTTTTGGCAGCCAGACCAGAAAAGCAAGAAGCAAGCAGCTACTCTTCCTCATTAAAGATTTATAGCATCTTTATAGGCTCACTCAGCCATCAGTAAGGTGATATAGGTAGTCTTTGACTTACGACCATTCAGCAACTGAGTGAATGTGTTATGACCAGTACTTGGAGTTCTGGATGTCCCAACAACCTGATGATGACATAATCATGATCTGGACACTTGGCAACTAACATTTACAATTGGTTGCCGCACCCAATGATCACATAATTGCCATTTGGGACCTTCTCTGCCGGTTTCCCTAGAAAGTCAGTGGGGAAACTGGCAGGGAGAGTTGAAAGTCACTGTGGTAAGTCTTCCCCTTGCACCATGTCAGACTCTCGGCATGCGTCCTTCACACCTTTGTGTACCCCACATCCTCCCCAAGCCTCCCTCACATCTCTGTGTACCCTTGAGGACCTTCCCTAAATCTTGATGCGCCTCCCTCACACTCCCATGCACCCTTGCACACCCTCTTTGACCCTTGCTGCACATCCCTCACACCCTCATACATCCTCCAAGATCCGTACACATTAACCTGGTTGTGATAAGCTAACTGGAAGTTGCCTCGTCTAATAGCCATGGGACTAAGTTAGCAATAGCAACCAGGACTGTAGGGATTGCTGTAATTAAGGAATGTGGTTGTACTTTTTTGTCCTAACGATCATAGGATTCAGTTAATAACAACGACCATGATTGCAGCATTGCTGTCACTAAGTGAAGTGGTCACATGTTATGACTACATGGTTTAGCAATGGGAATTTTGGTCCCAATTGCCATTGTGAGTTGAGGGCTATCCGAAGAGAAGAGCCTGGCCTCATCGCTGTCATACCATCCCAGTAATGGTATATTTATGCTAGAAGACACAACAGGTCACTAGTAAGGAAATAACCTGTCTCATAAAGATAGAAAAGGCAGTGAGTTTGCTGCCAGAAATAACAGCCTTAATGGTATGTCTGACCCTGGGTTTTGAAGATGGGGGAGTAACTAAGTAAAGCAGGCTTACATTTTGTTTTAAATCTCTGTAATTGGTGTGTGCTCATCTTCTCTTTAAGTGGAAGCTAATTTAAGAATATCTTCGTAGGAGCCAAGTTTTCTTTCTCACAAATACACCCTGCCCTGCCCTGCCTTCCCTTTCCCACATCCACATTATTACAAAAAGTAGAAAGCATCTTGATAGCTGTAATTCTACTGCTGGCTACCATACGGCTGAAGAAATCTCCCCATCTTTTTTTCAGCTTGTAAAGGTTTTATTAGTTAAGTCTCCCGCCTATGTCCAACAGCTCCACGCAGCCTGGATTGTTGAACTGGTTTGCTTGTTTACTTACTTTGTTATCGGCGAAGTCTAAATGCAAGGCAATGCCTGGGGTGAAGGCTAGCAGGAAGGTTGCTTAGGCTGCTTAGCTGAAGGCTGAATTATCACAGCAACTGAAGACAGCTTTGAGGTCTTTGGACTCTTACAGTTGACCTCTGTCCTGGATTACTGCTCTGTCCCCAGTTGCAGGAATTTATGTTTGCAGTGTGAATGCATGGGGCGATTGGTGGTGGTTAAAAGGTGGATATCCATGAAAACCTGTAGCAACTTAAATTCAGTCAGATGGAAAAAGATTCAGGCTCCTTTGGACCTCCTACATGGTCTATAATTATAGCGACTATATGCCCTTATTAAAAAAGACAATTCTTTATTTCATAAAGTTATCATTCAGACGTATTGAATTTATTTTCTTGGTTTTTCTCTTGAATTTTCCTTTGCAAAGTTATAAACAACAATTTGTCCCTTTTTTCAGGTTGGTTCTTTATTTTTTCCAAAGAAAATATGGTTACTGTATCTATAATGGAATTTATGTGATATGGAGGGAGAGAGGCAAAGAGGGAGGGAGGGAGGGAGAGATGGTCTGTTTTTCTTCAAAAACTAAAGTGCTGGATCATCCAACATAGTTCATTGAATACGTTTTATTGTAGTTTCTTTATTTTTTTCCAGGAAGCTAAACAGCATACTGTACTTTTTATTTAGAAATACTAGTCAGAGCAATAATTTTGTATTCACCCAATACAGATGGTTCTGGCTGTCTCTCTGTCTTGTCTCTCTAGTCTATTTTACGACTAAAAATTTCATATAAACCAAAAAAGGCCATCATACCAGGTTTCCTTCCAAGAACGGTCTGCCTATCTGCCTTCTATCTGTGTTTAATGTGTATTAGCTGCTTTCTCTTCTAGAACTGTTATTGATTTTTCAATTCAGGTTCTTTTATTAGCCCAGCATCAACCAATCTTTGTTCATAAATTATACATCCTGATAAATTTTTAAAATATGCTGGTACATATATTGTTTCATGTGTGAACAATGGTAATTTTTTATGAGTTCTCTTTGCCATGTATTTTGCTTATATGCATCCCTATTGTTTTCAACATGAAATTAAGACCATAGATTTTAAATGAATATAAAGATTTAAATTTTCATTCCAGTTTTCTGACGCCATTAAAGAAGCGATTGGAACAATTCAAATTACCACTCTTAATTATTTATTGTTATCACTGTGCATAGTGCTTTACAGAGAACAAAGGGCACACAATTGCTGCAAAAAGCTATAATTTAAAATTCAGCAGATAGGAATAAATAAAGGAATGGACTTATGGGGCTCTGATTGATTGAATTTGGCCATTTATCAGCCATTTTGCTTATCAACATCAACTCTTCTGATGAATCAGCTGTTGAGACTTTAATAAAACAATTGAAATAGATGCTATTTTGTTTTACCCAGAAAGTAGTTACATTGGGGGAATGTACTCCCCCCCAAAAAAAGACTGCTTTCTTTGCCATTCACTGGGAAATGTCATTATAGTGAATTGCAATTTTATATATAAACACATAATATATCCTTTCATACAGTTGGGAGAACATCCCTCCAGTAGCTTATATTTTTTAGAGATATAGGGTTAGATAAATGCCTCTTCAAAGATATGGCACTGTAGTTATTTCGAACAATACAGACAAAACTTCAAATGTCAAGTATTACCTCAGAAACAGGAAGGTACAGAGAGACAGACAACTTCACAGGACAACAAGGGCAATGGCACTTCTTCCAGCAAAGACACCTGACAATACTAATACAGAAACTTTTGAGGACTAAACAGGAAGATGCTTCCATCCACATTATCCAGAGAGCCTCACAGGAGAGTGGACAATATCTCGTCTGCTGTGGGTAGCTGCCATTTAGCTTTCCCACTCCCCATCATTTCAGGGAATTGTTGTTAGATGGCAAGATCTCAATGGATGAAGCAATTCTCAGGCACAAGGACAAGAGTACGTTGCCTACTACAATTGAGCCTGGGATGCTGTCGAAGTCTTCACCCAGTCTGGATGGATAAAAACAAGCTCAAATTAAATCCTAGCAAGGTGGAATCATTTGTCCATAAGCAGTCCTGGTATAAGCTACAAATAGGGGCTCACCTGAAGGAAAACCTATACCTTGGAACAGGGCTGTCAAACTCCTGACCCCTGGGCTGAATGCATCACATCCTGGCCATGCCCAGTTTAGCAAAGGGGGAGGGGACTTGATACATCATGTGACAATGTGGGTTTGACACCCCTGCCTTGGAGGTTCTCTTGGAAAAAGTTTCTGCTGAAATAGCAGGAGGAAGTTGTGAGACAGAGGTACTTGGACCAGCTGAGATTGATGCACCAGTTGTAGCCCTATTTGGACACAACAGCTTTCCTGACAGCAACCTATGCCCTCATCACCACTCACATAGATTATTATAATGCATTGATATGGTGTTGCTTATGCTGGCTGGGGAATTCTGGGAGTTGAAGTCCACAAGCCTTAAAGTTGACAAGTTTGGACATTCCTGGCTTATGAGAACAATCTGGAAGCTGCAGTTAGTCCAAAGTATCATAACCAGATTGCTAGGAAGTGAAGTTTATGTAATTAATAATTATAGAATTAACTTCTATTCTGTAATCACTGCAGCAAGTCTAATTCAAAGTGGCAATTTTGACCTATATGACAGCTGTTTGGTTTAGTTCTATGATACTTTTGAGCAGGGGTCCCAACCCCTGGGCTACAGAGGTCCCAACTCCTGGGCCACAGCCCACTACTGGGCCGTAAGCTGTTAAAAACTGGGCTGCCCAAAGTGGGCAAGCATTGTGTGAACACTTGGTGAGTGCGTGCATGTGCATTCCATTTGCATGAGCAGTAGGTGTATATGGCTGCCACTCATACAGATGGAGCTGTGCATACATGCGCACTCACCCACCACTTGCACAGAACCATCCCCCTCCCCCCCCATACCAGTCCATAAAGCCAGAACGGTTGGGGAGCTCTGCTTTAGGGACTGATGGAAGAAAATTTTCTTGGCTCGGGTGAGTGGGTGGTTCTTGGTACTCTCTGAGTTTGGTTGGTTTTTTTTTTACAAATGTTTCATTACCAAACTAGGTAACATCAAGAGACTACCTGACCCAGATAAAATCGAATGGCTCATCTGCGCACACGGGGACAAGATGCAGAACATCTTGTCTTTCAGAGAAATTAAAATGGCATATGCAAACTGGCTGGAAATAAAGCCAGTTTAAAACATTATTATCCCTTCTTTATTTTGCTGGGTTGATAGAGTGGTTCTATCTGGATGGTATTTGTCAAAATGAAACACCACAATTTTACCTTTTTTTTTTTATCAGCAAGCTTGTAAAAAAATTTTTTTAAATTATTTTATTAATGAACTTGTGAGAAAACAAAGCCCATGCAGGACAACAACTTAGAAGAAAAGGACATTCAAGCCACAGGGCCCAAAATCAGTTGTAGTGGAGGTGTTTCTCTATAATGAAATGAAGCATGTTAAGTCAGCTGGGCAGTACCACTTTTGTTGTCACAAGTGCAGAAAATAGTACTTTGGATAGATAGTAGAAAAGGATAGTCCGATATCACCTTCCAAGTGGATTAAAGATAGGTAGAACACAATGTTGCATGTTCCTGTCCTTGAGAAATGGTCAATGACCTGTATTCAAGTTGGGGGAAACGTCTCATGTGGCCTGCTCTATGCTGGAGATGTAAGCTGTATTCTAATACTTGTTGTCATACAGAACTTACATTTTTTCTTCCTGCAGTCATCCTCTTGAGACTCTACGGATTTTGTTTCTTTGTTTGACTTTTTCATTTTCTTTCAAACACTTTATTGCAGAAATTGCCATGAATTGTCCTTTTAGCTGGAATCCTATGCACACTGCAATAAATATATTGTATTGAACTCAATGAAGACTTGCCTCTGAAAAAAATAGGCATGTTATTAACTTGGTCCTTCCAAAGCTCAATAGAATACATGCTATTGGCATGGCTTGCTGAATTCTGTTGCTCCTTAACAGAAGCAGAATGACATGGCTGCTTGTCAGCTATAGCAATAACACTTATATACTGCTTCATAGTGTTTTACAGCACTTTGTAAAAGCGGTTTCAGAAGCATATTGCCCCCAATAATCTGGGTCCTCATTTTACTGACCTTGGAAAGACAGAAGGCTGAATCAACCTTGAGCGGGTCAGGATCAAACTCCTGGCAGTGGGCAGAGTTAGCCTGCAATACTGCATTCTAACCATTATGCTACCACGGCTCTTGCCTGCTGCCTGCCTATATTTAATCAGATTTCAAACTGCTAGATACTTGTAATGTGGGTATTAATTCTAAAACAGATGCCACATATTTCATATGCATTTCTGTAGGCAGTTAATGCATTACTGAAATGCTAGACACATTTCCATTCTTGTTCAGAAATTTAGAATACTAGACTTCAACTCTGGCACCCTAAATCCAAATCTCCATTCAATCATAAATATCATAAGATATGATGGACAAGGCACTTTCTCTCAAACTAAAATAACTCATGAGGTTTTGAAGCAAAAAAGCAAAATATCAGAGAAGTAAATGAATAAAGATATCTCACTCTCTTTTATAGCTTGAACCTGTCAAAGCATTAACAAAGACAAGGCAGCTGGTTTGCTAAAATAGATCCCATCTGCTAAAACCAGGGCTTTTTTTCTGTGGGAACGCAGCGGTACTGCGTTCCGGCACCTTTTTCGGAGTCCGCGTCACGGGACGCGTCTCAGCCAATCGCGCGCTATTACTTCCGGGTTTTTTTAGCGCGCGACGGGGGGAGCGCGGGGGAGCGTTCCGGCACCTTTTTGTGCCGAAGAAAAGCCCTGGCTAAAACTATGAAATATAGATCATGTCAGTTGATACTAAGATGGCATTTGCCCTTATAGAAGTACACATATGGTAATTATGTTTAATGTATATGTACTACATCATTCCTTTATTTAGCAACACAGACCAAATTAGATGAAAAAGATTATGCAAAATGAATATTAGATGTCACATTTATTCAGATCTTCTGCTATGGCACAACACATGACTGGCTAAAGTGTCATACATGAAGTTAGGAGGACTGATAACATTATGTCTTCCCAAGTCTCAGAAAACTGGGTGGCCCTGCAAGTCATTGACACTATCATGGAATTTCTACCATCTCCTCAACATCTGCATTTTTAGTTGTACATTTGCAAGGGGTTGCTGCTGATGGGCAAAGGCAATCCACAGGGAATTCATTAATTTAAAAATAAATATCCTCTGAGCCTCTATCCATTTACCACAAAAAATAAAAAACTGCTAACAGATTCTCTTGAAATCACTATACAGGTAGTCCTCAACTTACAACAGTTCATTTAGTGACCCAACAGCCCTGAAAAAAGTGAGTTATAACCATTTTTCACACAACAGTTGTAGCATCTCTATGGTCACATGATCAAAATTTGGACGCTTAGCAGCTAGTTCATATTTATGATGGTTGGTTGCAATGTCCCAAGGTCATGTGATCAGCTGTTGAGACCATCTGACAAGTAAAGTCAATGGGAAAGCCAGATCAACTTAACAACCATGTTACTAACTTAACAACTGCAGTGATTCACTTAATAACTGGAGCAAAAAAGGTTGTAAAATGGGGCAAAATTCACTTAACAAATATCTCAGCAATAGAAATTTTGGTCATACGTCAAGGACTACCCGTATAGGACAGGTCAAAACTTGTTAGAGAAGATAGTCTTTGGTTCCAAGGAGTTAAAAGTCAAATCCAGCATACTTTTTTTTAAGGCTGAAAATTCTCAGCTTGATTATCATCAATATCCTTTGGGGGGCGGGGAGGACTCTTATTAATTGTAGCTTCAGGGAAAGTAATGTAAAATTATACAGAAATGAGTGACCTGATTTATAGATTAAATAAGGATTTTGAGCAAAGTCATCCCAAGATCTAGATGTATAATAATGTAGTATAAAATATGATAAATAATGTCTAAAATCAATCTCTGGCACTTTCATACCACCTTCTACCTTCCAGTCTTTCAAAAGTAGGTTGAAGCCAATTCATTATTTTCTGTCAACCTTGAAATGCTGACAACCGTGTTTCAGTAGCTGGAATTTCATGTGGAAGAGAATCAGGCAAGAGTTTCCCACCAATGAAAGAACTGACAGTTCACTATTTTGGCAGAGGTATAGCAGTTCAACCAAAAAGACAAGCTTTGTTGCTGTTTTAGTTGTAATGCAGCTGAGCCAAAATAAATCAACTTGGCTCCTAGATACCATTGATATCCTAAGATCAGATAGGTTGAAAACAGATTCTAACTTGTCGTAAAGACTCCATAAGGACATGATCTGATCTGTATGGGGAAAAAATCTTTCCTCTTGGGTGCAGACTAAATATTTTTATAGTCTTCAGAGATGTGCTCAACTAGGGCTGCTCCTTAAAGAGAGGAGAGCAATTTCAGAGAAAATGACTGACAACCTGTGTCTCATTGGATCATCATTTCAGACTTATCTCCTTACCTTAATAGAGAGAAACAGAATAATAATGGATGGGCAAAAAGGTAGTGGGAGTAGGAGCAACTTCTGACTTCCTCCTGACTTCCCCATCAAGTTTCCTTGTGGGGAAAATGAGAAGGGAGCACCAGAAATCTTTCTTTCTTCCTTCCTTCCTTCCTTCCTTCCTTCCTTCCTTCCTTCCTTCCTTCCTTCCTTCCTTCCTTCCTTCCTTTATTCGTATCCTGCCGTTATTCTTTTTACCAATAACTTAAGGCAGTGAACATGTCCAAAACACCTTCCCCATCCTATTTGCTGCACAACAACCTTGTGAGGTGGGTCTGATTCAGAAAAGAGTGACTGGCCCAAAGCAGGGGTTGAATTCATGATCTCCCACTTTTTAGCCTGGTGCCTTCACCACTAGAGAAAATGGCTCTCACTAATGGAATTTTTACTTCTTTATTTGTACAGTACAGTACAGTACAGTCACCAGGCTAGAAACCAGGCGACTGTGAGCTCTAGTTTGAAAGCTGGCTGGGTGACCAATTAACTGGGTGAGCAACACTGCAAGGGGTACATTCACAGCAGTGGCAGGTTGTGAAAAAAGGTTGGTGCTGCTTTCTGGCAGACCCGAGGAATTAAAAACAACACCAAAAATGACTTCAGAATGGTTTCTCTATTTTTGCTCGCGTTAACAATCAGAAATACCCTGTGAAAGGCTAGGGAGAGTCCATCTTAACTCTTTTCCTGCCTACCAAAGATTTCGAGCTAAGCTGTCTCTTTGCTCCTAGTGAAAGGTCCCCTCCTTCCTGGACTCTGGACAACGTTCTACCATGTTTTCCTCTCCAAAGGATTGCCAAGCTATTCTAGTACCAGGGTACTTGGCAATGTGGATAAGTCCTATCCTGTAAATTGCTCCTTGAATATTAGCCAAACGGAGCTTTAGGATGCTGAATTTCATCTTAGTGCCATCTGGTGGGTGTTTTTGCGTCCATTTAAAATCCATAAATGACTGTTTTATGCAAAATTAAAAATGAATTTTAATTCACCGTGTTTCCCTCCGTTCTTTCCTTCATTTTTTAATAAGTGTGTTTGGTTTTCAATTGTAAAGTGGATTGCAATTCTGGAGGCTTGCATTTTACCAGTGGATGTTGCTTTGAAATGTTTCAGCGAAGAAATGCAGTAGAAACATATGTTAAGTAAAATAGCATTAAAAATGCATCTTGAAATAATACATCAACATTACTATTACTCCTGTAATTCCTATTGCTACTGTTATTATCTAAAAACATTCCTTCTTGTTTTATCCACGGTGCCTCATTGCACTGCAGAGAGAAAACGTCACAGGGGATTCCATTAGAAGATTTCCATGGTTTAACCATAAATAAGTAGATAAACGACATGGTCTCTCTCTAGGATTTGATGATTCTTTGAACATTTTGTAATCAAGAGCAGAACTCTTGATCATAATGAGAAAACAAAGGAAATTTTTCAGTAGCAAATCACCATGTGTAATACACAAACTGTAGTGGGATTTGGTCTGTAGTTTCTTGGATCCCCATTTCCTTGATTGGGGCATTGTTTACTGCTTCATTGTTGGTCTGATATTAATCCTGGTGTTAATCTCGGTGTTGATTACTGGCAAAGAGGTGTTTTGGTCTTCCATTTTAGCTTTTTTATTGTCTCTTTTGAATGGTGTGTAAACATTATTTATCTCTATGTCCCTATTGATGGCTACTTTATCCGAATACTAAGCTTCCAGGAATTCTCTAGCATTTTTGGAATTAGCTTGGTCTAGGATGCTCACAGTTTCCCAGTTGAAATTAGGATTAAGTCTGTTGTGAAATTAAAGAGTTTTTATTATGTTTTTGGACTGCTATTTAGTGTTCGTGGATGCGCTCGGCTAGTCTTCTGCCTGTCCGTCTTGCACAGTGGCTATTACAGTCCTTACACTATATGTTGTAGATGACTCCTGTTTTTTCTTCTGAGGTTACTACCATGTTTTCCCCAAAATAAAACCCGGTCTTATTTTCTTTTGGGCCCTAAAATAAGCACCAGGTCTTATTTTCAGAGGATGTCTTACCCGCTTACCTTAGGACCACAGCAGCCAGGCCTTCCATGCCATGACACCTCTCATGCCGCTGCCTGATTTCTGTGGCTGTATAGCTCGTTGCACTGGTCCTGCCGCTTATGGCAGAAAGCTGTGTGTCATATCATGCTGTTGCGGTGCCTGCTATTTAAAAGAGCCCTGATAGCACAGTGGTTAGAATGCAGTATTGCAGACTAATTCTGCTCACTGCCAGGAGTTCAATCCTGACCAGCTCAAGATTGACTTCACCCTCTATCCTCCCAAGGTCAGTAAAATGAGGACCCAGATTTTTGGGGGCAATATGCTGACTCTGTAAACTGCTTAGAGAAGACTATAAAACATATGAAGGATTATATAAGTAAGTGCTATTCCTGTTGCTAACCAAACTTGATTCTTCAGTCAACTGATATGTCTAATGTGGTGTGTCTATACATATCAGAACCGTGAGAATAAGAGGGTCATGCTCACAAGGGTGTCCATAGGGTATGGGGGAAAGGTCATTATGATAGCCATAGTGGTACAATTGAACCTCACTCTGTTTTTTTATCTGAGTTGCACCTTGTGTGCAAGTAGTAGAGGAGATAGGTAGACTTAACCAATTTCTGGAAAAGGGCTGTTGAAAAAAATGAATGGCTGAATTTTGCACAATGCCACCAGGTGGCACTGCTTCCTACCTGCTTTTTGCTAGATGAACAAATATTCAGGAATATTAAAACAATAGGATCATCAAAGCTGGTTGGGAACGGAGGACAGGAGTTTGGGATCAAGGAATTTGGTGGGTTCAGCAGAAGGTAAAGGGTCCACTATGTAGGGATGGCAACCTTTGGATGCCTTAACCCAGTGATGGCTAACCTTTTCAGCACCGAGTGCCCAAAGCGCACGCACATCCCCAAAATGCAACGCGCATGCTCCCCGTGTATGTTTCCCAGCCCCTGAGCATGTGCCCTGCCCCATGCATGCGGCACATCCCTGCACAGGTGCCCCTTGCGCATGCACAGCAGAAACCCGAAGACCAGCTGGCCGGTGGGTGGCGCACACACAAATGCACAGCAGAGCTAAGCTGGGGCAATGGCTTGCGTGCACACAGAGAGGGCTCTGCGCGCCACCTTTGGCACGCATGCCATAGGTTCGCCATCATGGCCTTAACCTATGAATGAAATGGGCTGGTCTCTTGGAAAAGAAAAAAATCCTAGAGTTTTAGAGTGGTGCTGTCTGAGCTTGCTTGTTTTCTTGAAGATGTTTCATTATCCTAAGTAGGTAACATCATCAGGGCTAGTAAGGAGTGCTGTTTGCTGTACATTTATATTCTGGTGTCCTGCGTGACTGTGTGGGTGGGGGAGGTCTTAGAGATTCTTTGGTTGGGCAGTTGCTTGATTGGGGTCTTGCTTGCTTGATTGTCGGTCTGAAGTTAACCTTGGAGTTCATCTATGCTGATCTGACTGCTGATTACTGGTGGAGAAGTGCTGGAGTCTTCATTTTATGGCTTAGATACAGCTTCCGTGCTTTCTACTTAAGACAAACTAGAAATCAGGCTGTAGCACAGGGGTCTTCAAACTTGACAGCTTTAAGATTTGTGGACTTCAACTCCCAGAATTCCTCCTCTTGCCATGTTAGATCAGGAATTCTGGGAGTTGAAGTCCATAAATCTTAAACGTGCCAAGTTTGAAGCTGTAGCATTTAGAGGTCAAGTCTTAAAGTTGACAAGTTTGGACATCCCTGTCTTAAGGTTTTATCAAGCAGTACTAATGCTTTGCATGATTTTGATTCTATATTTTTGATATATTTGATTCTATATATCCGATGTGACTAAAAG
This sequence comes from Psammodynastes pulverulentus, assembly GCA_025802295.1. Classification (NCBI taxonomy): domain Eukaryota; kingdom Metazoa; phylum Chordata; class Lepidosauria; order Squamata; family Psammodynastidae; genus Psammodynastes; species Psammodynastes pulverulentus. Next base: position 29,079,471 of record JAOYMU010000020.1, read on the forward strand.
CAACCGACTAGGAATAAAAATGGTGATATGCAATTTTGGCCCAGGAGGGTTGGCAGAGTTGCAATTTTTTAGCCACTGCAAAAAATGCTTTTTCAAAAAAACCCAGTTAAATAGTAAAAGATTCTGAAGAGGTAAAATTGCACCCTGCTTTTCTCCTGCTTAAGCAATTGGTACAAACAGCTTGAGTGTGATTTTAGCTTCTCAGCTGTTCTTAAAAGGAGGAAGACCTTGACCAGTTATTCCTAGAATGTTGTCTGACAGCCGGGATATTTTGCACACAGCAGCTGAGCTCAGCCAGAATTGACACACACACTTTCATGCAACAGATTACTCATCTCCTGCCAACTGACAGGTTTCTTCACTGGGCTCCTGGAGTGTGCCTAGCTCTAATGCCCGTGTTCTCCACCCCAGAGTTGACCTTGACTTGGCCTGAGGCAAGGCCAGTTGAAATGCAGAGAGATCATTTTGAGGAGAGGCATTGCCTTGATAATTCTAATGTTTAGCTTTAAAAAAAAAACCAAGAAAGAAATCCATCAATCTCAACAGCTATTACATAAGTCCTCAATTTATGACCAAAACTGAAACCCAAATTTCCATTACTGAGCAAGGCATTCGTTAATGAGATGCACCCGATTTTGCAACCATTTTTGCCAAGCAAATCATTGCAGTTGTTAAGTAAACATGCTGTGAAGGTTTCCGAACAGCTGTTCCAACTGAAAAAACTTCCATGAGCCAAACTTCAAAACTCTGAAATTTTTATTGGAAACAACATGTCGGCAATACCTGATTGCAGATTCATCTGACCCACCCAGCTTGCATTCCCCTATGACCCTTTTTTCCCCCCACTCCCCTGAGTCACATTCCCCAATGATTTATGTTCATAGTTCACCGTCATCAGTCACGTTCTTCCAATGAGTCTGGTTTCCTGTGTACTAACGTCTTCTGCATTCCACAAAGGGTGAGAAGGGGGGGCTCCTCCCTCCTCTCTCCCCTGTATGGCAAATTATATGTTTGCTGTAGAATTTGACAACAGGTTGGGGTTAAAACAACCCTAACCCTTTTCTGAATTGAACATATATAGATGGATTCAGTATTGCCTCAAGTATTTGCCTCAAGAACAGACCCCTTCTGTTCTTGAGGCAAAAGATTTTCAGCAGAGGAAAGAAGAAACCTAGGCAGTTTTTTTTCTCATTTCCACCTTGCCCTACAGTCCTCAACCATGGGTATGAATCTCTACTGATTCCAAACACTTGTCCTCAACCGCTCAACTGTTTTTCCAAATGGTAGCATAGATAGTAGTAGTAAGGCATCCCATGGAAACTGTCTCAAAGAAATTCCACACTGTAATGTCTTTCTCCAGTCAACATGGCTCACGCATATATTTGCATCCAATCTCTTCTAATTTGATTTTAAATAAATAATATATTGGTGTTGTTATTTTGTTATGAAAACTGAAGAAGAACTATAAAAAATAAATGCATAATAAAAAGGCTCACAGACTTCCGATGGCTCCGTTGGACGTTGAGATGCTCTTTTCCAGAGCGTCAGCCCCGTTCTTTGTAAAACCGCCAAAACAACGTAAAATCAACTGTTTGGCGGCAAAAATCTTCCCCTTTGGGAGAAAAAGGGGAAGAGAGCATCCAGATTTAGGGTAGAGCCCTCCAGGAGCCCTAGAATTTATTCTGGGGTTCAAAAAGTGAGAGCTCCCTAGGAATCTGGTGAAGACTCCAAAGATGGGACATTTCTGCTATAAGCAGAGCCAGACGCCGCAACCACCCCTGCTGTCAAATTGATACAAATTGAGAACTGAAGCAGGCAGACCATACGGGAGAGCACATAATTGCAAGTATTTTATATTTTCGATTCCATTGAATACTGTTTCTTTTTGTGTCTATACAAGTGGAGGCAAAAAGAGAAAGGCGGAAAAATGGTGCCGGCTTGTTAACGTAAGGAAAGCGAAAGAAGAGTGTGTATTTGCTTGTTAATTTGCTAGCGCTTTGCTGCTACTGCCCCGTTTAAAAAATTTTTGGACTTAACTTTATATATTGGGACTTTAAAAGCAAAGAAAATTCTCTACTGGTTTGATTTGATTGAGTTGGTTCTTTAAATGGCTTCAAAGAAACTGGGACCTTATAAAACGGGAAGTGTGGGAAGCTCTCCTGCTCAGACTACTAAATTGCAAGCCATTTTAGCTTCAACAGATATACAAAGTCAATCGCAACCACAAGTAATCACAATGGAGATGTTTCAGCAAGCCATCAAAGAAATTAAAGAGGATATGGCATCTATATTTAAAGGTGAAATGGATGAAATGAAGGAAATATTTTGACAGGAAATAAACATATGAGAGAGGATATATTTCTGGCTCTCCAGGGACTGGTAAAACATATAAACCATGTGGAAGATAGAGTTGAAGAGCTGGCCCAGGCAAATGAGATTTTGGAAGGGAAAATGGAACAAACACAAACTAAATTTGAAAAAATGGAGGCTGAAGTGATGTTACCCAATATAAATTGATGGAATTTGCTGTAAGATTTAGAGGTTCACCACAAAAGAGAAGGAAAATATTTCATTACCTAAGACAATTTAAAAATGATATAATATGTTTACAAGAAACACATATAAGGACTGCTGATCAAAAATATCTAATAAACTCCAAACTGGGCACATATTTTGCTTCATCTGCTCGGGAAAAAAAGAATGGAATAGTGATCTACTTGAAAAGAGACTTGCTGGCTAAATTAATAGAAGCAGATCAACAAGGAAGATATTTGGCAATTGAGTTACTGATAGAGGGGAAGAAAATACTTCTAGTGGGGATATATGCCCCTAATCAACGGCAATAACAAGAAAATTTTTATAAGTTACTACATACAAAGTTATTACATTGGGATTATAATTCATGTATCTTGATGGGAGTTTGGAATCGAATAATAGAGCCCAATATTGATAAGAAAAGACTTTCAGTCTACTAAACAGAGTACGAAATTGCCTAAATCTTTTTTTCATATTGTGGGAATTCACTACTGGTTATTCTCCTCTTGGGAGGGGCACGTTTGGAGTGCCTGGACTCAGAGGGAGGAGGGAA